>JAOTQP010001286.1:25150846-25217642 GCA_026413545.1 Cichladusa arquata
GGCCCCTCGGCCCGGCCCCCCGGCCCGGCCCGGCCCCTCGGGCCGCCCCAGGGCCGCCGCCATGGCGGGCGGAGCGCGCCGCCTGTACCGCCGCATCCTGCAGCTGCACCGCGCGCTGCCGCCCGCCCTGCGCGACCTGGGCGACCGCTACGTCAAGGAGGAGTTCCGGAGGCACAGGGCGGCCGGGCCCGCCGAGGCGCAGCGCTTCCTGCGGGAATGGGAGGCAAGTGGCCGCCGCCCCGCGGGGCCGGGACGCGGCCGGCAGCGGCGGGGCGCAGGGCGGGCCCCGGCAAGGTCAGGGGCGCCGGGCGGTCGCGGATGTGCAGAGCTTGCACTCGGTGATCTCAAAGGTCATTTCCAGCCCAGCTGGTTCTCTGTCCTCATGTGTGCTCCTTACAGAACTGCAGAATGCCTTGTAACTCTATGTCTCCAGGCAGGTTGTCTGTTACGGTTCTCATTGTGTGTGATCATACTTGTGCACACTCAGGTATATGTAACAGAGTGACATCAGTTATATAATTAGCTATGTATAAATATATAAATAAGAATATACGCACAATTATCTGTATGATCTATAATAATGCATTATATAAGTCTATATAAATATTTGTAGCTACATACATAACTAATTGTATAATTATAATTAGCTAAGTACATAGGTGTAAATAGCTTGATTTCATTTCTGGGTAACATTTTTTCAGTGTTTCCTAAGGAAACAAGTCTTACGTGAGCATTGCTTCTGTGCTTATACCCCTTCCCCTGGACTTTGTGCCTGGTTTCACCGAGGAGAGAAAAGCAGATCACTCCCAAGTGATGAGGTTGCAAAAAGTTTCACAAGCAGCAGAGAAGGGAGGCCCATAAGGTGCTTTCCCCACGTGCCTGGACCCCGGTAGATATCAGCATATTAACAGGTCCCCAATAAGTCCACATGGCAGGCAAGTGTATGGACACTTCACAGAGGAGAAGCATGAACACAGCTGCAAGAGACAGATGTATAGAGAAGCTTCCCATTAATTTTCATGCTCCTTGAATTACTGGCTTGGTAGTACTTTTGAAACTCAAGACTGTTTTCCTTTCTCTGGAAGGAAATTCTGCTGTGCTTTGCAGTGGAAGGTGACAAAGATAGCATCCAGTGTCTCCCAGTTTTCCAGTAGAAGGATGGTGGGGGAGAACTGCCCTGATCCTTCTACCTGTGGTAGCCGAAATCTTGTGGGTTAAAGTTCATTGGGCTGGGGCATCAGGAATAAGCAGGGAGAAGATTGCCTGGTATTCTCTACAGAGGAAAGGAATAAGTGTATTTTAATTGCCTCTTGCCAACTGATAGATCCTCAAATCAGAGAAATTTTTATCTACCTCTCAAATGCTGATGCTATTGTAATTCTCAATTGCCGTTTACTTGATACTGCTGAAATGTTTCCACATCACTGCTTTCAATTTTAACATGAGCTAAAGAGACAAGTTACAGGTTACTATTTTCAGTGCTAAAATCTTCCTTAAAATAGTTTTAGAAAAGGAAAGAAATGTTTACATTGAAATGTTTACATTGAAATATCTTTAGACGTTATTAAAGTGAAGTAAACAAATAGTGAAAATATTTCTCAGTTTTGAAATGTTTTAAAAGTAGATTATAGAGAAAATGGTGACAAAAATTAGACTACAAGTAACAGAAGTTGAATTTTGAAACCTGACATTTAGTGCTATTAGCTATGATATGTTCAAGGAAAGGAAACTAATTTAATAACTGTTTTGAGTGTGTGAGTATAAAGAACTTTGCAAATATGTCTGTCTTCTAGCAAGATGCTGGGAGATATTAGCACGTAGATAATGTGTCTCTTCTCATCTTCAATTTTTGTTTGGTTCTGGGGTCTTTTTCTCACCCAAATAGTAATCTATTTCAAGTGTGGAATTTAAATCAGACTTTCGCATTTTTGGCCTGAGACTTGCTTTGTATCGTGTGTTATGCTGTGGTTTCCATCCTCATGAAGACTTGAACTAGATAATTGAAGAAAGTGGACTGTGGACAAACTGGGATTAGGTATCTCTGGGCTCTAATTACATGTTAATTAATTCATGTTGGAGTCAGTCCTCTATCCCAGTTTTGGCTAAGATAGAGTTAATTTTCTTTGTAGTAGCTTGTTCAGTGCTGTGTTTTGGATTTAGTGTGAGAATAATGTTGGTAATGCACTGGTTTAGCTGTTCCTAAGTGTGTTTACTCTAAATCAAGTATTTTTCAGATGCCCGTGCTATGCCAGTGAGGAGATGCAGAAGAAGCTAGGAGGGAGAGTGGCCAGGACATCTGACCCAAACTGGCCAGGTGGATATTCCACACCATACAACCTGTAGTATGTTCAGTATATAAACTGGGGGAAGTTGCCTGTGAGGGGTTGATCACTGCTCAGGCATGGGCAGGGCATCAGGCAGCAGGTGGTGAGCAGTTGTGTAGTGCACCACGTGTTTCTCTTGTGTTTTATTCTTTGCACCTTTCCTGGGCAGCAGGACACTCTTATGACCAGAAATAGGCTGGAAGCTCCAGGACAGTTCTTGCAGGACAGGTGTAGGAGTCACACAATTAGTTATGAGTGAAGCTGAGATAATGCTGCTGTTTCATGTACATGAGCATAACTATACTTCTTGCCTCTAATTTTATTAAACAAAACAAAAAACAATCAAACCAAACAAAAAAATCCATCTGAACAAATAACTACAACATTAATACAAACTAGTTGTTTAAATTTATTGTTAAGTTTCTTTTGTTTTTGGAAAAATGCATACTTACAGCTCTGGTAACAGAATTTTGGTGTGTTGCATTTCTGATGTTTTTCTTCCCAGTTTGCTTGTTCATTAGGATAAGCATATACCTTGCTAGAGTTGTCAATATTCAGCTTCCATCTGGAAATATTCTTTCCTCATGCCTTCTGTTGCATGCATCTGGTAGAGAGTGGCATGATATCTCATGCTAAAAAATTAGTATTCTTAATTTTATGTTAAAGTAATATATCTTGATGTATATTCATCAGAGGGTAAAGATTATGAATATTATGATTGCAGTGATGTTTCTTGACTTTGAATGAGGATTTCAATATGAAGTGTAATCTTAATAAGTCATCTGAAATGCTTTTTGAATAAAAATTTCCAAGGATGTCTTATTTTAACATGAAACTGCTTGACTATTGCTAAAACTCTTCATGTTCTCTTTGGTAGTCAGACCTTCTGGATGTGCTTGAGTGTACTGTTTCATAACCTGTGGTGTGATTTCTTGTCCTCCAATTTGATTCATATTAGCTAAACATTTAGAAAACAGGCCTGGCATTTCAGTCACATTATGGTTGCCTCAAATGATGCCTCTGCCCCCCTTGCTATTTAAATTATGTTGATTCAAGGAAGCTGGGCATAATAATTGAGGTTGTAGCCAGGTGGGAGTCAGCCTCTTGTCCCTAGCAACTAGTGACAGGGTGAGAGAACATAGGCTCAGGTTGTGCCACGGAGAGGTTCAGGTTGGACATCAGAAGGAATTTCTTCACAAAAATGGTTGTTAAGAACAGACTGCCCAGGGAGGTGGTGCAGTCACTGTCCCTGGAAGTGTTCAGGAGCTGACTGGACGTGGCACTTAGTGCCCTGTTTTAGTTGACAAGTTGTGTTTGATCAAAGGTTGGACTCCATGACCTTAGAGGTCTTTTCCAGTCTGAATGATTCTGTGATTGTGTCTCACAAATGGAACAAGTTTCCTTTATTTCTTGTGAAACATGGTGGAAAATGTGTAGGGAGATTTCTTAGGTCAGCTTTAAAAATAAAGGGGGAAAGAAAGAGGTAAAAAGCTCTGAAATGCTTTTGCTGTAGTATGTGGGTGGTTAATGTTGTTTTCCTGTGAAGGAGATGAGAAGAGATTTCAGCTTGTTTAGAATGCATGGGAATTGAGGGATTTAGTATTAGAGCCAGCCATGTAGATGGCTAATGAAGTTTTGTAGGAAGCCTAAGCTGACCTGTTTGCATTTATAAAATAGGAAAACTATCCATTGAATATTCTTGGAAGAGTTTTTAAGTGGGTGCGACCAATAATAGACTGCAAGTCCATATGTGTTTAAATCAAAGTATATTGTGGTTTTCCTGTCCTTGGTATCGGATTGCTAGTTTGTTTCTGGAAACCTGACAGAAAATATTAAAGAGGGATACAAAGAAAGTAAGCTTTGTTGTTCAGGAATTATGCTTGTTCAGGTAGATTCAAATTAAGCATATAAATAATTAATATATGTTCCCATCTATTTTCTAAATATTTAATATTTTAATTAAAATTATTGGTACTCATTTACAGGAGACTGCTGATATAATTAGATTGATACTGATTATTACCTTGGAATGCTATTGAATTAATGTTGACAGGTATGATAAGTCAATTAGTTCAGCAGTCTTCTAAATCATGCTAGCTGATGAGAATGCTTACATAAGATAAGTAATATTGAGATAATATTGATTATTTCAGATTGCAGTAGGTAAAATATTCAGCTAAGTAATTTCAGTAACAATTTGCTTCACATTTAAGCATTAATTTTAAAAATGACCATTTTGTACTTGTCTTTTTAAAAAAGCCTGACCCTGTAGATGAGAGGGCCTGGACTGTCTTTAAGACAAGCAGAATCATTCTGCAGAATTACACAACATTTTCTCAATCTAATAGATTGAATAAATTGCCTTTGAAGTTCTTTAGCCACTCTTGACCCTGAAAACCTTTCTACAAGCTTTCAAATGAACTGTCACGTAGCCTCTCAGGAATGACTAAATTTTTGAATCAGTGTATTTGATGGAATACAAATAATTGTCATTCATCAAATTCTTTTCAGTTACCTGCATCACTTACAAAATTTACTCTGCTGGGATGATTGTGGGATGCTGTCATATCTCAGAGAATATAGTTGTTCTAATATGTCTTTTTGTATTCACGAGTGGACGCACAGAACCTTTTGCTTCTTAATTTTCTGGGCAAGTATGATCGTCCCTCCCCTTCTTGATTTATTTTTAAACTACTTGCACTCAAAAATATGTTGAAATGTTGAATGGAGAATTTGAAGGGCAAATAGTCAGAGAGGGTGGAAGAGGAAATTGTGGCCAGTACTGGAGTCAGAGTGAAATGGGAATGGGATGTGTGGGTTGCCCTTTGTGCTGTCTTTCAGCAAATCATGTAGGTAGTGTAAGTATAAAATGGCTGCTGGCATTCTGAATTCTGCTTTCAGTTTCAGTGAAGTACATTATATAAGAGATGTTTTCTTTGCCTGACAAAGAAATACATTATTTTTGGAAGTAAAATATGTCTTTAGATTTTTTGCCATTTTATTACTTTTATTAAAGTTGTGAAATAGGATTTTAGAGTAGTATTTCATTTTAACATTACTGGATACATGGATATTTGCTTTTAGTGATTTTATGGCTATCTGAATGAAAACCTTCTTATTAAGAGTAAATTCCTACTGAGTCCTATGTTTTTATTCCTCACTTCACTAGTTATTAATTTGTAAGAACTAAATTGGACTCAATTTCCTCTATTTTCTTTTATATTTCTCAAAAGGCAGGAAGGAATTTTGCACTTTTCTGAGAGCTAGTGAGTTGTGGCTGGTAAACTGAAGAGCATGTGGGATTTGGGCATGAATGGCCACAGGAAATCAGGCTGCTGCTCTGACCTGGTGTTCCTGGTGGCCTGCTTGCTTGTAGGATTTGAAGTCTACCTCTGATGAGATTTTGCTTGGGTGCACCCATGATTTGGTTAGTGTCCTGAATTAGTATTTATGTGCAATTGCAAAGGTTGACCTTTTGTTGTGAATCCTTGTTGTGAAGTTTCATGCAAAGAACATCTTTTTCATATTATGCCATCACTTCCATCCATTCAGTACTCTTTCACATTTGGGTTTAGAAGCAGGAGCTGGTGTCTGCTTCTCTTCCATAGAGAATCCAGGCAGTCTGGGAACATTCTGAAGTGGTGAGGCTTGGGGTGGCCTGCTGGATACCAATTGCCTTGTGCATGATGCACACCTGTTGCAGGAAGGGGAATTTGTTACTTCTCACCTGGAAAGCAATGTTGTTCTTGTTCAGGTTTACCTGGCCACTTCTGAGGCCAGTGATTTCTTGCTGGGTTGTTTTTTTTTTTTTCCCCCACCGTGTACTGACTGGTTTTAGACCTTTGCTGTATTTTCTAAATTTAAAATTTTATAAATTGTGGCATCAGTATTCTCAATGCTTCTGTCATGTTACCGTGCCAATTATCTGTATGCTATCATACCTGTGATAGCATGTAGCTAGTCAGATGGCTGTTTTGATAACTGCTTATTTGCTAGTTGAAGTTTTTATTTACGACTGTTTTGACACAGCAGGAAATCATCCAAGTCATAGGGGTGACATCCAGCAGTAATGTCAGTCACTTGCCTGAGCCAGTCACCTCAGATATATTGCAAGTATAAATACATGATGTGCAAGTTGGTTTATAAATCTCAGATGGTTTCATAGCTTGCATTGGATATTTAAAAAGGCATGAATTGAATCCCTGAGCTGAAATTTCTTGGCAGAGTATAGCAATTTTATTAGCTGTGACTTAGGATGAGAAGTTTAAATTGATGTAGAAGTGGGATGCATCTCTAATGAGTGTTAACAGTTTATTCCTTACATTGCATAGCACTGGCAGGGCATATTTCTCAGGGTTAAAGCTCTCAAGATTGAAGATACTGTAGGAGTTTTCTGCTCCACAAGCAGAGACCTGTACTTTCTTAGTGAGTACAGGTTAATGACAGCCAGTGTGAGAATAGATCTCTAAATAAGAAAACAGCCAGACGGTAGAAGCAGAGCCAGTAATGGAGAATTTACAGAATTGTCAGTTTAAAAGGTAATTCAGGTTTCCATCTAGTGGTGGTATAAAATTCTGTCCAAGCCACATGAGACAGCGTGTGCATAGCCGTGTTCCTAACATACCATTGTACCTGTGTATGTATGTGAAACTTAGGGAATCAAAAGCCTTTAATATGTGTAATTTATATATGTAATAGCAGATCATTGTCAAGACCTCCAGATTTTTTAAGTTAGAGCTGCAATGACCTGCAGTCATTTCATGCATTCAGGTATCCAAATACTCTTTGAATGTAAGTTTATCTTACTTGCTTTGTATTAGACTGACTCCTCTTTTTCAGTATGCCTTGGCAGCAATTTCAAAAAGTTTGACTTGACACAGGTTACTGAAAGCAAATGGGTGTCTTAAAAGGTTTTCTTCAAGTTGTATGTGTATGAGTCTTGTTAGGTTTCTTGCTTTCTCTTCTATGTAAACAAAGCAGAAAGAAAAATAGGTACAGATAGGTATTCTGATTCTTTTGCCCCAGTGTTATAGCCCTATTTTTAGTATTTAAAGTATTTTGCAGTAGAATTTAGAAAACCTTACCAGGTTAGGTTTTCAGATGAAGGTTAACAGCGATTGAAAGATGGATCAAGCAGTGTGATGCTGCAAGGACGTTTATTGTCAAAAGGCACAGATATTTATATTGTTCTAGCTTCTGCATAACAATTTCCAGTTGTTTAGTGTACATGCAATTTAGTGCATAGCAGGCCATAATGTGTATTTTTTCTTTTCCACAATTACTTTTCACAGCAGGCTATTCTATTCTTTGGGAGGAGGACACAGTTTCTGCAGTTCCTTCTTTGCATATCTTTCTCAGTTCTGCAGTTCTTTCTCACAGCTTTTGCTCACAGCTCTTGCTGTACAATCTTCAACAATTCAAGTGTATTGTTCATGTAGTTTAACTCATTCTGCTCTGGAACACAAGGTATCGAGGTCTGAATTTTGTTACATTTTAAGACAATGTAGTGGGTCAAACAAGCTGAGTATGAATTGCAGTTATGAAAGTATAAGGATTTCTGCTTGTTTGTATTTTATTGACACCTTCCTTCTAGCATTTGTTTGGTACTTGTGTGAATATTGTCAGCATGTAGTGTTTTGTAAGCATGGTAGGTTTTACTGCCTTGTCAGTGCATTTTGACTATCAACACTGTAAACACTGCCAACTTTCTACAAGTGCTGTCAAGTACCATATTTTGTAATTACTGCAATAATATTATGAGTGCTGTAATTGCATGTACTGTATAGATGTGCCTTTCTATCCTGTGTAGACAGAAAATTGATATTTTCTGCAAGTTAAAATGGCATCTGGAGCACATCAGAAAAATTGTGTAGAAACTGTTTATTTTTTTTTCTTCTTCCAGCCTAATGTGAGGTTGCACAAATAGAGTTATGCGTATTGGGGGATTTTAAAGCCCCAGATTTTTTATATATAGAGCTATACTTAAGATGTACTGATGTGTACCCATTGAAGAATTAAAGATTTTTTTTTACACAGTTTGCTGATATTAAAGTAGTTTAATTAATATTGTTTTTTGCAAGAAGTTGAACCTCAGATTCTGATCTCATAATCTTGTATTTAGTGGCATCTTTATCACCATTCATTTAGCTGTCTTTTGTAATGCTGAGAACTTTGGCTGTTCTGAGGCTGAAGCTGACTGTCCTTTCAACCATATGTCCTCTTAGTGATACCCTGCTTTTTGTGCAGCTCACTCCTGGGAATCCATCAAGCAGAAATATATTTTGTTTCTGTGTCTCAAAGCTGCTAATTTCAGACTGTATTTTTGAAGGATATAATTTAGAAAATATATTTAATCATAGTATCTGATAAAACGTTTGAACTTCTAGCTTTTAAAGGTCGTTTCCAGAAGTAATGTATAGTAATGAGGTATTTCTAATGTACGAGTTAGAACTCCTACTAGAAGCAGAGTTACTGAGTGTTGGATTTTAGGATTTTTGATATGTGGGGGGGTTGAGTCCTGTTAATGTGCTATTTTTTATTGTTTCAGGGATATTAGTGTGAGACAGAGCAGTCTAAGGTGAAAGAAAGCACGATGCACATCTTTCCTCACTGCAGTAACTAGGTAAATCTGTAAATTGACATTGCACCCATATTTCAAGACTGGCTAGCAATAGACACAATGTGGATGCATCTTCCCTTTCTCTGTGGGAATTACTGAATGGTATAAACTTGATAAACTAGTTTTATGCAACTTTATAGTATTTTTTTTCCTTCTTGCTGAACTATTCTATTCTGTAATTTGGAGGAAATGAACATTAGGTGCTTCTTTGGAGATGTCATGGCTGAAGGTGTTGGAAGTATTGATATTTGCATGGAATAAGCCAGAGTAACTGGTTTATTTTGTTGTGGGCCCTCAAATACCATTTACTTATAATCACTTTCTTGCTTCTTATGGTTGCATAGTGAAAGCATGTGGTCTTTGCACTAGAATTTGTATTATAATAGGCAGTCTGAATTGAGGTAAGAATTCATATTACATTAGCAAAACTTGAAACTTCATCACCTTCTGACTGAAGTCTGTAATGCCCTTATGTATATTCTCATGGCTTCACCCGGAGAAGGAAAAGTATTGTTCATAAGTTTGCAGTTTTTAAAGTGTACACATGATGGCAGCAAATACTTAGCTAGATAACCTTTGTTCCTATCCTAGAAAAAACAGGCTGCTGAATTTTCTTATATAAACTCGAATTCCTACAGATTCAACTCTTGTGAACTTATTTATTGAAATATGTATTGAGAATTGTTAACTTACTGCTACATTTTGAGAAGGCTTTTCAATTAGAAAATTTTACTGGGATTTCCACCTGGTTTAGTCATAATACTGTTATAATGTGCTTTCTGGTTTGGATTTGCATTGGTAAACAATACTGTTGGTCACAGGGTGTGACTCTTGTGGATGGTGCTGGGCAGGGCCAGGAGTTGGACTGATCCTTGTGGGTCCCTTCCAACCTGGCATGTTCTGTGATGATAAAATTCAGAGCAGCCATGATAGTCCTCAGGAGAGTATTCCCAGAGCAGATGGAGCCTCAGTTATGTAGTTACAAAACTCTTTTAAAAAGTTGGTGGGTTTTTTTGTTTTTTTTTTTCCATAATAGATCTATTGAGTTTTAAAGCAATTGTATTTTTGGAAGTGTATAGTAGTAACCCAAATGCAGATTGTTTTTTTTTCACCAAATGAAAAGCTTTATTGTTAGTAATGCCACATTTTAGATGCTGTTACAAAATATGTTGGTATTGCATAGTACTGTTCAGAGTAGGAAGTTTTCTTCAAACTATGAAAATATAGTATAAAATATTATTTATTTCTGCTTTTATTCCTGGACATCAGTGAAACATTTAAACTGGGTCTCCTTCTGGTTTTTTCTGCCCCTTTCAAACTGAGTATGGCATGTGTCAGTCATCCACCATGATATTTTAAGCCAAAAGATTACAGTTTCCCACAGTTCCAATGATAAAACTTTGTGGAAGGTGTAGGTCAGCTTTTGGCTGTGGTACAAGCAGGTTGCTCTAAAATTAAGGATATTTTGCTTCATGTTCAATTACTTGTTCTGTCCATGTACTTTATTTGCAGTAGTTTAAACTTGATTTTTTGCTTAGAATTATTTTTAGGGTGTTCAGCAAATCGTGATTTTCGTTTTGTTTTCTGGGCCTTTTAAATTCAGTTTGTTTTTCACAGTGAAGTAGCCTGGTGAGCTATTTAACATCCATTACAGTGAGTCATTTTAAGAATTTATTTAAGAGATCCATGATGTGAAGGGTTTTAATTAAATGACAAACATGTCTTTTGTTCTTCAGTTCAGCTGCTGATTGAGAAGTGAAAAGAAATCTCATTGGTAGCACCAGCAATGTTGTTCTGGTTCATGGGCAATTCAGTAACATCAGTGTAACTGAAAGGAGTTACACTGTTGAGAAAAACATCATCATCCTATCAATCAAGAAGGAAGTGAGAGTTGCTTTGTGAGTGATGTGAACTCTAATTTGTATTTAAAAAAAAAAATTATTATTTATTTTACTGATGAATCTGATTTTTGTGGAGCACTTGTCTGCCAGCAGATGCCACTCCTCAGCAGCAGACTAGTTTCCCAGACTTAACCAAATAGAAGAAAATAGTTGTGGTAGACCCTTGTTTTTAGAAACACTGATGGCAGTTTGCCTAGGATTGTCTTTGTTTTCCTCAGTAAGAACAACCTATGCTATAAACAATTAAATATTTATATTTTACAATGGAACTGTTTAAAGATTTGTTTCCTGCTGGTGCATTAAACCCCAGGGCTGTGTGGGGTAAGATGCCTTTATTCTTCAGAGTATTTTAGTTGAATAGAAGATGACCCAGGAATCCTTTAGGACTCAGGGAACTTCATTACAGAAGGTGTAAAGGTGTCTGTGTTGGAATTGCTGAAAAGATAAATGATAAAGACTTGGAAGCTGAAGTCTCAATGGCTTGCAGGGCCAAGTCCTTGTAAAACCTTTAAGCATATGGAAAAACAGATGATCCAGTTTTAAGTGTAAGAAGGAACTAAGAAGCTGTGCAGTGAAAATAGACAAAGAAATCCTGGTAAGAATATTCTGTTTGTAATTTCTAAATTTTGAAAAGACATTGTCCTGTGATTATGTGTATTGGGACATGAATAATGATATACTGCTATCTCTAAGCTTCAACAGCCATCTTTTTAACAGATGGTGTTTTGGATATGAGCAAGGCTTGTCTTGGCCTCTGTAGACATCTGCAGTAGAAGACTATTTTGATAATTGGTGGATATGATTGGACCACCAGACCCTGAATTGAGATGATGGATGTCACCTTTCCAGCCTCAGCTCCTTACGTCTGTCTGCCAGTAATGGAAATACTCTTGATATAACTAACAAGTTTTTGATTTTTCACACAGAACCACCTGTGTGTGTTGTTTTGTTCTAAAGGGTTTAATTTTGTATTCCTGGTGAGAGAAGATGTGGTTTTTTTTATATATATGTACACATGTATTTCACCTCCTCAACTTCAAAAATAATGTGGACTGCTTTCTTGTGGCTGGTGGGGAACCTGTGGAGATCTGGGGATGTCATTTGAGCCCTGGAGAATTAACTGTGAAAAAAGCCATCAGTGCCAGTTTTATAGCATTCCTGCATGTTTCCTGGGAAAGTTCTCCTTTAACTTCTAGTTCGTGTTCAGTAGTTTGGGTTTCATACAGCTCTTCCTTGGAAATTGTATATTCCGCATTTTGTTCTATTCCCATCACTTTCAGGAAAAAGTGTTTCTGACTTCATTTAACATTACAACAAACTTGCTTCTCCTAAGGATGTTTTCTGGAACATTGATTAGTATCAGTTGTCCAGTGTTAACAATCTTAAGTGTTTCACAGACTTAATCTTCTAGATGTTGACTATTTCCAACCTTTTGGGGATTGTTTTATTTTTTTTTTCCCTGTATTCATGTATCTATAGCTTGCAGTATGCATGCATGGTGTATTTCAGGGGTTTGGCACCATCTACTTCATTGAGTGTTTAATGGCTTTGACTTGAAACAAAGTGTATTGAAATCACAGGGTGATTTCAGTGGGTTCTTCTGAAATTGCAAGTGTGCTGGACAGTAGCTGTGGATGAAGTTGAAGTTCCTTTCAGCTCTTTTACTGAAGTATGAAGGTGAAGCCATTCATGTATCTGCAGAGTGTTTGGTTAAGGGAAAAAAGTTGGAATTTTGCAGTTGAAGAACTTAAACATTTCCTGGTTGCATGCAAGCAAACCTTTGTATTAATTCCGCTTGACAACATTCCACATGTTGTACTCTGCCATGCCGAGCTGTCGGAGCCTTCGCAGTGATGGGGTTTTGGAAAAAGTTATCCCATTGCAAAAACTGCACACCACAGAGGAGATACTAAGGCAAAAGCAAGCAGTGTATGAAATTAGCTTTTGGCTTAGGAATAGGAATACACCTCTTGCAGCGTGTGCTGGGGACTGTTTGGCCACAGCATTGTCGAGCTAAAGGTGATCTGTACTGCTGAACTGATGTGCTTGGGCTGCTTTGCAACTGGCAGTGGAACAGCCCATTTCCATGCTGTTAAACTCTTATGCTCCAAAGCAGGGTGGCCACATCCAGACTGCCTGCTGGGAGCAGTCCCTGATCTGTGCCAGCTCACTGGCTGAACTTGGAGCTGTTCCGCGTAAAGATGGTTATCCATGATCAAAACCTGTGCCAGGAACTGTGGGACCAAGCTCCCAGGATGGGTGGTTGAGTTCTGGTGCCTTCTCAAAGCATTCCCTGGCACTGCTGTAAGTTGTTACTGCAGACAGAGCTCTGACTCCTCTGCTGTCAAGTGCAAGTGCTGCTTTTGTTCTGAATTCTCTCTGTCACGCATTAGCAGATTCTCAACAACAGTTGGATTTATCTACCTTCCTCCTAATCAAGAGTTTTCATATCTGAAATCTGTGTGGAGGTTAAGCTAAGAAACAAGATCTGAGCTCTTTAGTGCTGTTCTGCTGTTGGTCTGGTGAAACAAGAGGAGACTCTCTAGGCCATAATGTCAAAGCTGGGCACTATGTCTGCACAGTAGCATTTGTTCAGCTCTGGGGAGGTGGAAAGTATATTCCTGGAAAGAAAAGAAAGTGAGGAAAAACCACTTTTATTGTCTTTATATACAGGAGGGATTGCCAGACATGTCTTGTTATTCTGCATCCTAGATCTGTAAAATATTATTTGAATATTAACATTTAAAAAAAATGTCATTTCTGATTCAATTCGAAGAGAGCGTTCACTGCTATTTCAGAGGCCTCTGGAGAACACAGTCCAGCTGCTGTTGATAGTTGTGCTTTGTGTTGATAAGTCAAGTAAGCACACACTTTTTCATCATTCCCTTTTACTGGCCTGCTTCTGAAATGTCATGGGCCACAGAGATGAGACAGTTTGGGAAGATTGTTTTGTGTAGTGCCTCTGAGAGGGTGTTATATGGGTGAAGGAAAAGCTGCATGACACCCTGTTAACTTGTTGGGGTAATGGTGGGTGTAGAGGAACTCCCGAGTTCCCTGGAAAAACTAGAGCTGCTATCATCTTACACAATACCTCAAGGGCAAGCAGGCAGAAAATAAACCTTTGGGTAATGCCAATTTGTGTGTTAGAGCATTTCTAATTATGCTTTATTGTCACTGAGCCTAATTTGGTGAACTGTTAAGATGTACTGCTTGTAAATTTTGATCAGATTTGGGTGCTGTTGCAATAGTGTGTATTGTGTTTCCAGTGGAAAGGAAGTTTTGCTCTTTTCACTTGCATATTGTACAAGTAAAGCTTCATTGACTTCAGTATAGTGAGGAAATCTATAAATACAGTCTGTTTCGTTTCTGAAAAATAGCTACTAATAAAGTTTTGTGTTGGTTATGAAAGAATAGGATGGAAACTAGCTTGTGTGTGTTAGTAAAAGCTTGTATAATAAAAGAGTTTGAATAAATGAACTGATTATTGAATAATGTCAGTATTTTATTACTGATCTCTTAAGTATGTGAACCTGTCTATCTTAGTGAACTTTGTAGTTGATTTAGTTATTTTGAAACAATTCCATTGGGGGAAGAAGAGAACTATTTGATATAGTAAATCTTTAGTACTGAAACATTTGAAAAAAATCTGAAATCTGATAGTCCTCAAAACATAATATCAGATCTTAACAATAAGATGAGATTTGTATTGTAAATATCTTTAATTTGGGGGTAATCATTAAAATATAACTTGGAGTAATCTTGGGTTTTTAATGAATGGAGCAGTAAAGCAGAGGTAGCCTGGGAGACCTTGACTGGAAGGGCCATTTTAGATCAGGTTGGTTGTGGCCTCATCCAGTCCTTTACACAAACCCTTCTGAGTTTTGCTGGTAGAGGATATGTAGAAAAGATTTGACTTAATGTGTAATTTTCAAGTGTTTGCTGAGTTCCCAAAGTTTCTTATGTTCAAGCAAAACTAACTACAATTCTAAAAGTCATTTGTAGCCTAAGTGGTGTGGGCAGCTGAATGGTGCTGAAGTACCAGTGCTGACTCAGCACTCTGAGGGTATATGATCACTGACACAAGTTGGTATCCTTCGTGGCACATTTAATCACTTGGTTTCAACCCAAGAGTAATAGAACCTGAACAATTTTAAATCATACTGGGTTGAGTTTTGCCTAAGAATTAGTTAAGTTTCTATAGAAATGTAACTATGTAGATGTGATGATAGCAGTGTTTATGCTTCAACAATATGTTTAGTATGCTTTAGTTTAGTTTATCTGTTTTTATAAGAGACACAAGTCAGCCATGTAACTTGCATATGTTGTTGGAATGAGGATTAATACGCTAGACAATGTGGAATGTAACTGTGATGGAACAACTTTCATGGTAATTAGCAAGAGCTTGGAAATCTGTGTTATAATGATGTGAATGCTGTCTACATCATTATTTATTTTTATTGTATTGTTTTTGATGGATTGTGTACTTGCACAAATACACACTTCTGATGCATGGTAACAAGTATAAGAATAAATTAAGTGTGTGAGTTTGTGCATATTTTTCTTTTGAAAATCAATTACATGGTATCTAAAAGACTTAGTTCCAGTTTTTCACGGCATTAGATTGATATGTAACAGTTTCACTTGAATTTATGTAGTAGTCTAGCAGAAAGCATGGAGCAGTGTGCAGTGGATTTAATTACAGTGTGAATGAGTGCTTTGAATTTGCTTTATTTGACTTTGTCTTTTTTTGCTTCATCTTCAGATGTTCAGTTCTGTTGTGCGAGATGAAATTCTCATGATCCCTTGTACTTTTAACATACCCAGTTTGTTGATTAAAGCTTTTGGTATAGTGATGCACCTGTCACTGAGTACTTACCAAGTTACCTGCCAATGGTTTCCTTTTTCCTGAGTAATGGAACTTTTTTGTTTTCATTTGTGATTAGGTAGCTTGTTAGGAGCATTGTTGAGGGAAGACAGATTCCGAAAAACATTTCAAATAGGTGTAATTTTGACAGCAGCTGTAGCAGAACTTTTCCAGGGAAATTCTGTACCTACCTGATGAAATAAAGCATTACCAGGCTGAGTTCTATAAAGGAAGATGTTTTGCAAAGCTGTTATGTGTAAATTCACTGCTGTAGTTCTAGCAAAGAGTTCAGTGAAGATGAGGAAATCTGCTTTATTTTTCTTGTAAATATAGTAGAATACAAATGATCCCATCACTTTTCCCCAATGCTGTATAGTCTTGTTTCAATGTTTTCATCTATTGAGACTTTAAAATTTCAGGTTAAAATGTTATGCTTTGACACAGGAATGTTACATTTTGTTCCAGTTTTCTAGGGCAGCAGTTCCTAGTCAAGGTTAGTCCTTCACTATAGCAGCAAGTGGACTTCAGGCTGACTTTAGTGCATATGCCTGTGAGTCAGAGGTCCATGGAGAGCTTTCAGTGTCTAGCCCATAGGGACATTTCACAGCAACCCACAAGTGAGCTTTGGAAGAAGTGTTTATTTCAGTGTACCCATGTCTTCTGTGATAGAAATGATGCTTGTGCTGGGATGGCAGAGGAACCTTTGCAATCTGATGTCTTCCTGTGCATGGCTAGTGCTCAGAGCTGTGACCTGGAGCAATGTGTGCTGTGCTCACCTGCAGCATCTCATGATAGAAGTGAGGGGGAGGGCTTTCCCCTGCATCACTAAACAGATGTAGTGGGACTGGTCTAGGCTTCCCTTTCGACTGGTGCCTTCACAAATTACTTTTTTTCAAAGGTAAATGAAACATTCTTCAGGACAGCAAATTATGCTAATATTCATCCCCCCACTTTAGGACTAAAATAAACCCCTGCTCACAAAGACCCCATGAATTGCCATTCAGTGTGGTCCATGAGGTTCTGCTCTGCTTTTGGGCAGACGTACATAAGACTTACTTTTCCATATTTGTATTGGCTAGCAAGTAAAATCCATTAAGACATATAAACAACTCAAAAATAATTCAAGATTTTATTGCTCAAATAGCATTGCATTTTTTTAAATAAGTCCGGAGTAATTTTAAAGCCATGCAAATACAGGCTGAGATAATTCCTTAGTGTAGAAGTCTTGAAACACAAATGAAACCTCTTGAATAGCTTAGTATTCTCTGACTGGTAGGAACTGTATTTATTGCATCATCAGTGGAGGGCAGGCAGAGATTTTTCTAAACTTACTGTGTAGTCAATTTAAAACTCTTCCTGATCATATACAGTAGAAAAAGAACTTGGTTCTTAATTCAGTATAAGCAAACAGTGCAGTGATTTGACATTGATGCTAATGATAGGAGTATCATTGTATTAGTGTGCAGAGAGCAGCTGAGCAGATTTGGGTGCACCATACCAAAATGATTAAATGGTACCACTTAGAGCAGAGGTAGTTTATAATGGGGGTATTGGACATACAAGCAGAACTAGTATGTGACACTTCCCATTTGTGCTGTCTTTGTCACAGGCAGGCTGCTTCTGCTCCAAATGTTAATGCTTTCTTTACCTCTAAGTGAAGACCATGGCACTTGGCTGTGGAAGAACCTGTGAGGGTGCCAGAGCACAGTGCTGAGCTCACCTGACCAAACTTCATGTGGTACATCCCCATTTCTGAAAAGTTTCATGGCTCTGGCATTTTCTTCACATGCTTTTTAAAGTATTGAGGTAAATTAACTTCTGTTCCAGTCTGCTTGGGGCCAGACAGCCTGTTTTTGCAGAAAAAGGAGAGGTTCTAGGTGGGTGAGAATTTTTAGGAATATGTAGGTAGTCTGGATTTTTTTGGTGAAGTCTTAGAACTTTGTTGACAGAGTGTTCACTTAAGAATGAAGTACATACATCTCTAAGCTATTTGACATACTTGATTTCCATCCCTTTATTTTTCCCCTATCCTGTGTTCCCTATCATTTGCTAATTGAAAGCAAGCCCGCTTAATAGCTGGAAAACCTCTGGCAACAGCAGGAAAAAGGAAAAAAAAAATAGAACAAGATTTAGGTGAGTTGCTTTTAAAGTATTTGTTGTGTAGAGATTACAGGAGAATGTGTTGAGGCTTGAGTGTGATATGTTTGATCTCCCCAAGAGCAGTACAGAATATATGGATTTTTTTCAGAAGTACTTTCAGATTAACTGTCTCTACAGTACTTTATTGAAATTCAAAACTTGTTTAGCAGATGACTGAATTTTCCTTTTCCATTTTCTGCTTAATCTCTCCAGTCTTCTGTGACAGCGTGGTTGTAACTTGCCATATTGTGACAGACACTATAAAAATCCTCTTAAATGTCAGAGCTGTTGGATAAATGGATAGTGACGTGCAGATGATTACAGAAGTTTTTTGGTTTCTCAGATTGGAGGATTCTTATGTAGTCAATAAAGAATCATGCTCTCTTTCAGCAGCTCTTGACCATACTGATGACACATTTGTTTTCTTCAGTTAACTTCTGTGGCTAGTTCTGAAGTAGCTCAGAAATTATATAAAAATCTGCAAGTTAAAAACCCTTGGTAAGATACACAGATTTGTAGGCTTTAGAGCTTTTTTTACCTTAAGATACTGCTGAAAAAATAAGCCCAGGTTTAGAATGGGAACTTTTAGTTTCTCTGAGGGTCTTTGCAGTTACACCCTAGGACTCTGGCTACGTATGTTAAGGAACTTTGTTGTTATTTTGAGAGCAATAAAACTAAAGATGAAGAAAATGCCTTGATTTATTCTGTTGCTTGGAGGATATGGAAGACTTTTTAAACAATGTATGTTACTAATTTCATTTGAGAGACGTAGGTGTGTGTGCATACAAAGCATTTGTGTGGTCTAAAACTTGAATGCCATTTAACATATTTTGCTGCAGCAAGAAGAACTTAAAAAATTTGCACTGAGTGTAACACAGTAATAAGTTAACTTTTTTTGCCTTTTATTAAGTACTGTGAAGTAGATGTTAATTGCAGTGACAAACTTTCTTTCCATAGAGTGAATTTACAAATATTACCCAGTGTGTTGTTTGTTGTTGTAAGGAGAATGTCAGTTACATCATTTGCATTTCTTTTCACAGAGATGTTCTATTGCTACTATTTAAAAGTAAGGACTGAATTGCAACCAAATGATTGTGTCAAAATACACTGATTTATTTTTATAGACTAGGACCTTCAGAAGTTCCAGACTAAATGTCATACTTATCTAAGTAACACCATTATAAGAATTCACCTGTGTTCCCACTGGCAGTATTTTTTTTTCCATTTTTTAAATCGTGAGTCTGCCTGTGTGTAAGCTTTCTGTTATTGATGGCCAGTCTCCTAAGTAGTGCTCTGTGAAGAGCACACCTCAGAATGTTTGTGTCTTGTTGAAGAAGCAGGTAGATAAACTTTCATAACTCCATGTTTGTCTGTTTTAAATGCCTCTACAAGTGCAAGGTAGGGCTTGTCTCTGTCCCCTGTTTCTGGAGTGACCATGGTAATACTGGCCAAAGAAAGCAGCCTCTGATTCAGTGTTTTCTGATGCCAAATTTGCTTTGCTAAATTAGTATCCCATGTATTGTATTGGAACAAATAACATTGACTGTGTTCATTTAAAACTGGGGAAGTTTCTGTCTCTTTGTCCCAAGAAGTGAATCTGACTTCTACACTAATGCCCTTCATGTATGTTTATTAAATATTGCCCATGACTTTTTACTTAATTCATTCAAGCGTGTATTTCTTCTAAAGGTCCATCAAAGGGAAAAATTCAGTGCTCCCTCAGCAGAAGGGTTATTTGTGGTGTCATGGAAATCAATACAAGATGCCTATTAGTGGATTAATTTTTCATTTATACTTGAGGTTTTTTTCGTTACTGTATTAGTTTAAGGTTGTGTTTGTAATGAGCATGTAGAAATGCATGCAATGGAAAAATAAGAATACCAAATCTCTTTTGGATATATACGTACACTTTAAATGCATCAGTAGGTAAAAATTGAGTAGAAGAACATGCATGACAATCTTTGAAATGTTATCATCTGCGATATATAATCTCTTGCATGTTATTAGTTTCTAGCAGTCTGGCAGCTAATGTGGTTGTCTTGGAAACAGGCTTTATTTTCCTTTTGTGAATATCTAGATATGAAATCATCATCTTTCTTGAAAATCTAGAAGTAATACTTCCAAAATAAATAACTGAAATTTGTCCACTATTTAAAGAATTGATATGGAAGTCTGTAAGTGATGTTTGCATTTTGAGCTTTAATTGTAGTTGCGTGCTTATGTTGCTGAAACAGTCTTTAGTGGGTTTTTTTTAGGTAAAATGCCTGTATTTAGTGTTAGTATTTGTCTGGGAATTATCTGCAATGAAACATTGCCAAGATTTCCTAGCTTAGTGTTTAAATAGAAATATTACAGTGTAACTGATGTATTAGAAGTGAAATTCCTAAAACCAAACTGATGCTATGACTTCCAGTGTTTTCCCTTGTCTTACTTTAAATTAACAGCATGTGATAAATCCTTGGGTATTCTGTGAGATTATAGCATAACATTTGCCAGATAAAAAAATTGCTTTTTTACTAGCCAGAGAGCTGCCATGCATGATGTAAAATGTCAAAGTAAAATAGAAACTGATCAAGAAATAACCATCTTTCAAATTGCTGGGCTTTTTTTAGGATTTGTAAGAAAATATGAAATAATGTTCTTGAAATTTAATTTTTCTGATCTGTAGTTTATTTGTCAGCAGTCTGATAGTTTGGTATTAGCAACAGTATATTTTCATCCTGATTTTATAGATGAAGGTCTAGACTGAATAATTGTCCATGTTTTGATCTTAAGTTGTTAAGTTGAATAAGTTTTCTAACGGAGGTTTTAATATATTTCTCTTCCAAGTATTTTTGTCTCCAATACCAGTTTAAAAGGCTTTCAAATACAGATATGTACATCAGAGAAGACTATTTTTTTAAGTCTCTCATTAAATAACTGTTTTTTCCAGTGAAACTAGCACTTTGAATGATGCAGCCTGTCCAAGGATAAAGAACTGTGGCAAGGTCTTATTTAGCCATTGGAACCCAGTTGTGTGACCATTTCTTTCATTCTACCTCCCATCTCTTCCTCCTGCTTCATTTCTTGTGCTGAACCCATATTTCAGATTGATCTCTCTTTCCAGAACTTAATTGGCCATTTAATTTTGCTTAAATGTTCAAGTATGTTCCCAATTTTTTAACTTCCTTATTCCCTAGAATAAGATCAGGCTTTCAATGTAAGGCCTGAGGTGAAGCTTATTGACCTAAGTGAGAGAATCTTAAAGACTTAAAAGGCTATGGTTGTTACCAGATGATGCAGAAAGCTTTTAGTGACCTGTATTTTGGCCCCAATGTACAATAGTGGTGTAAGTATTCTGCACCCAGAAAGAAATAAATAATCACAGCTTGTTTTTCCACAAATGACAGTAGTCATTCTGATGTACTCTAATGGTGCTGTGTTCCATTTTGGATGCAGTAGCATTTATATATGTTTACCTTGATGACCAGGCCATAAACTTCCCACTTTCACCTCAAATTATGATCTCATAAATCTTATATATAAAAAGGACATTAAAATTGCATGTTACTTAAGCTGCAAACAAAGCTGAGTTAGTCTTTGAGCTTTTTTCACATTCCTCTAAATAAATGTCATTTCTTCCAGTTTAACAATATTAGTTAACTGTGTTCAGAAAAAGCAGTCCATTTTATACCTTCCTGATCAAATAACAATTCTTCATGCTGATTACTAAGTATTACATAATTGTATTCCCTGGCTCCATTTTAGCTGAACAGTTTTTCTTTCTTTGCTCCCAAACTGCGAACAAGCAAGCAACTGAAAAAACCACACACCAAACCCCTTATGGTAACAATTCTATATAGTTACAGTATGTGCATCATTGTGTTAATGGGATCAGTTCCTTGAAATTGGTGGATAGTCACATACTAGCATCCTTCTTGAATATCCTGGGTAAACCTGATATTGATAAAGTTATCATGGCTTTTCCTTTCAGATGAACTTTTAGTAAACTTTGATGTTTTCTCATTCCTATTCTTTATGATACAGAGATGTTGTCCTGGAGATATCTTTTTTACCTCTGTGCATTGTTATTGGAAATGGTGACATGGTCTTTCATCCCCAGAAATGAAATTATGCATAATTCATAGTTAGTTCTAAAGTTAAAGAGGAAGTACAGGTTTTTTTTCTCTCATGTATTTCACTTCAGAATGTTGCCAAGACTGATATCAGCAGCATTAGGAAAAGATAAAACAAACTCCAGGGGAGATATTGTAGAGTCATTCAAGGAGAAATGGTATTTCTGTTGCCTTTTGTAATTAAAAAAGCACAAAACAAAATAACTAATGAACATTTTCCTTTTACCATAAGCAAGGAAGTTGGTTAGATAGTCATCTACAGCCAGAGACCCAGAGACATGTAGCTTTCTCAGTGATGAGACCCACATCTCTGGAGGACAGTGTATCCAGTCATCACATCATGTTTAAGACAGAAGTTTCTCTCTCCAGTGCCCAGCACAAAGACACATCTTTAGCTTCACTTAGGCACGTGATACTTAGTGTAGGCAGTCCCATTGCAAGTGCATGACTTGGCTTGAAATGATCTCTGCAAGTCTTTCCATCTAGTAATGGACTGAAATACTAAATAGCTTATCCAAGCTGTACTTCACACAACTTGTTCTAGCGCTTCTCATGAATTACAATTGCTTGTTGCTATTTCTTTCTTGTACATGTTTGTGTGTTGTTACACATGCTGTAACATGATGAATGTTGATGTGTTTCAAATGCCACAAGAGAAAGTTGCCAAGACTTGCAGTAGGAGCTGGACACCAAAGGTTCTGTGCTGTGCTAGGTACCTCAGAGTAAAGTCTTGATTCTTCATTCTGTTGCCCTTTTCCCAGCAATTACTGTTTTAATTATTCACATAAGAAACTCTTCTAATGCTGCTAATATGTCATTACTTGGTATCATTCAAATACCATTTGATAGGTATTTGCAAAAGCAGGGGGAAGGCTTACTCAGAACTGTTAGTAGTATATTGATTTTTCTTTTTTTACATGTTAATAATGTGACTTTTACAAAACCAAAAGTGGTTTGAAAATTAAATTTTGAAATTGATAATACATTGCTCCTGTTAGAGGATATGGGACTTTACATAGGTGGTTTTTCTCCATCAGTTAAATAATTTAGCAGTAATTGTATTTTATGCAATTAAAAAATGTTTAGGGCTATTTTTAATGGTCTTATGTGATGAAATATAGATTGTTATAGGTTAATGTGTGAGTGCATGAAAATGTCCTCTGTAGTGGTGTATTAAGCTGAGCTTAAATGTGGTAGAATTTTTCTGGGTTTACTACTGCATTTTTAACTATACTTATGGCTTCAGGTGAAATGTGTGAAGATACTCTGGAGTTTCATGGAGTGTAGCCCCATTTAAAAATCACTTCTGTAATACTGTACTTTTTTCTGATTCTCAGTTTAACATCAAAACAGTTTTGCAGTAAAAAATATAGTAAATAATTTGCAGGATTCTATCTGAATGAATATGAAATAATTAATTCAACATATCTCTGCCCAGTAATAAGGACAGGGTGCTCCTTGCTGTGCTATTCATTCACAGCTGTTTCTTCATGCTGCCACCCTTAGCAGCACGAGTTTGATTTTGCTCTGAGTAGCAGCAGAAACACTTGAAATGCTGAAATTTGAAATTAACTTCCAGGGAGCGATGACAGTGGCCTGTCAGGCCATGCTAACTTTTTTTATATCACCCTGAAAAAAATAAATTTAAAATAAATTGATAGCATTTTTCTAGTGCCTGACCATGCCCTGTTTAACACATCTGAGAGTAGCATTTTCTGTTCTGGCCACAGTAATGTTTTTTATCAGTGCTGTAATTAATTTGGCTGCAAGCGGAGATAGTCTTTTTGGAATGGATGAATACTTCCATTTTATACTTCAATTGCTTAAAGGAGATAAAATTTTTATACCTTTTTAAAAGAGAAAATCTGACTACAAAGTGAATTGTGCAGGTAGTTACTGTGAACAGACATATCTAACTGAGATTCTTGGAGCAATTTTCTAAAATGTAGCATTGTACATATTTAGAAGGATGCCAGAGAGCATAAAAATTATGATTGTTGTTCTTTCCAGTGAAAATGAGCAAATGGGCTCTTAACCCATTTAATTTTATGATTAAATAATAAATGTCTATCAGCACTTTTTGTTAGCATATGAGATAAATGTGTATCAGTGTGGACTAGACCTATGTATCTGGCAGTCAGGGTGTAGGGCTTTTGATTGTATGATTTTTGCTTTTATTTTTCTATTTAATCCTTTCTCAGTTTGGAAAACCAGAAGGCTGATGCTCTTTCTGTAATGTATGGTATTTTAAACCTCAAATATCACTCATCCCCTTGTCCTTTTAATGAATTTGAGCATTCTGTGAATGCCTATGAGTCAGAGACTAGAGGAGAACTCTCTATTTGCTTCAGTTAGTGAATTTAAACAAAAAACCCCTAAGGTTATTGATTATAGCAAACACTCACCTTTCTTTTTTTTTGTATGAATAATTTAGAGGTTTAAGCATTTGCTCATGTAGGATTTTAAGAGAGCCTGATGCTTGGGTTCAGCATCACCTGTGAGGAGTGCATCACACCTTTCGGGTGAGGGATCTGCCTCCGCACTGGCGATACAGAAGGTTTCGGGGTGTCCCTGGTTGCACACACTGATGGCAGTGCAGTGACATGGCCAGTCTGCACCTTGGACTGTTACCTTGGGCCTCCCTTAGGGTGAGGAGGGTGTCTGTGATATAGATGGACAGAGGCTGGGATTTACTACAGAATAAAGCAGCCACCTTTTGATGGTAAATGGTCAGGAGAGTTGCTCGTAACTTGAACTCGATTCTGATCCTCTGTGTTTTGGGTGGCAGTCATATACAAGGGGGAAAGGCTTTTGCCATTCAGCTGGTGGTTTGGGTTTTACTTGCTTTTTTATGTAAAAGCCCAGAAAGTTTACAGCTGGTGCAGGCAGAGGATCATTGCAGTAAGAGCTACTTCCAAAGAAACAACCAACCAACCTAAAACACCGCCAGGGAGGAGAGGTCCTGTGTCCCTCTGCCATCCTTGTGAATGTTGAGCTTGGCTCTGTGAGGGTGCAGGATTACTTGTGTTCCATTTTGTCTCCTGTCTCTGTTTTTGTGAGCACAGTGTCATCCATAATTGAAATAAGTTGCCCTTGCAAAATCTGCTAAGGATTTGATTGACGTCATGATTGATGACAAATGAGTTTTGTTCTATTTGGAAGATGCAGTTAAATATAACATAAAATGAAAGGCAGAAGTGAAGTAATTTTCCTTGTTTGAGGAAGCTAAGCAAGAATTTGTTTCAATTCTGCTGGTAAGGAAGATGACACTGGAAAATAGTTAAATTCTGTATTTATTAAGTTCTAATGAAAACTAGACCATACATGAATGTACTACTCCTTATTACCTGAGAGGGACTGTGATCATTATGTTTTATAGTGAAAGTTATATTATTGAAAGAACAAATGATAGCTTCTCCCCCTCCCTTTTTTTTCACTATGCTTTTTACAAAACTTTGGAGTTCAGCACGTAAGTTCATTTGCTGTTAGGAAAATGGCACGTTTTCTATATAGAAGCTGAATCTTAAATTTCTGTGTACCATCAGATCATGTAGTACCTTTACATAAATCACTGATTACATAATAATAGTATTAATTTCTGAGGGAACAGTAATGTATTAAACAGTTAAATATCCCAGGCTTTGTTTGTTCCTCATCTGGCAGCACAGGCAGAAAAAATGAGATATTTCTTATAGTTCATCTTGTTTACAGCACTTCTATAAAGGCTGAAACATATTTTCTTTGATGCATCACTGACTTTTGGTAAAATGACATGAGAAAGCTCCATTTTCCGTCAGGAGCCAACCAGAGCCCAGCAAGTTTCCACTGTCCAGTTTTGAATTTCTGTTCACATTGTGGATCAATGTGAAACTGCAACCACTGAGGCTTTCTGGCCTGTACAAAACATATATTCAGCTAGAAGATGAGTGGGGGAGAAGAGCCAGCAGTGCTGTCCTGATGGGAGCCCAGTGGAGTGCTGTGAAGCAGAACAGCTGGTGTAAGGAGAAGGGGCTGTACAGTCCATGACCACGTGTCTGTGTGCAGGGCACCTGTGGGAGGGGGAGTTGCAGCATTGCTGAGGGGCACCACTTCCAAGGCCTGAGTTCTATAATGCTGATGCACTGTGACATGAGATTAACAAAAAATTGCAGACTATTTGCCAGTAATTAATTTGATATTTTTTGAAAACAGGCAACAGTTTGTAAAAATTGCAACTGATTTTTAAATGGACTTGAATTGTATTTAGGTACCAGAGCTCATGCCTTGCAGCAATAGCTGCAGGCTGCTCCCAGAGGGTTGATACTAGCAGTGAGGAGGACTTTTCTCCCACTGTGGAGCCTGCACTGGTAGGACACTGCACAGAAGGGTTCTTGAGGGTTTGTATGTTCAATCAGATCTCTTGATAAGATGTGAAGTTTTGCATTGCTTGCTTTCAGTATTGTTTCTGAATTATATGTTGTTGCTTGGTATAATGAAAGTGGTGTGGGATTTGTTTGTTTGTATGGGTTTTTGGTTGTTGTTTTGGTTTTATTTTTTTTTTAATGTGGGTTTGTTAGTTTTTGTTGGGTTTTGTTTTTCTTTTCTAGTCCAGAGTCAGTACTGACTGGCTTGTTCTGTGCAGACATGCGAAGATAGAATAAAATAGAATGAGGTGGAATGGTTGATGTGTTACTGGTCTGCTGGGTAGCTTCAGAGATCACATTTGTACATCTGCCTTGATAAGAAATCCTGTAAATTGCAAAGTTGAAGAATCAACCAATTACAATTTTTTGTCTTATCATTATCATGTGATTGTTCAATCATTGGGAAAAAACCTATTTAGTTTCTTTTAAACCCTTCACCAGCTCTACCATGAGGTACTACCACTGAGGTATAGGTTTACCATGGGAATTAACCATGGTATCACTATTTCTGAATGCCTGTTTAATTTAAAAGCAGGAGAGGTGATGTTGGGAAGAAACTTGTAGAATCAGTCTGAGTCAGAGTATGTACGAACAAAAATTTACTTTTATTTGCCCTGGTTTGTTTCAGCTATCTGTGTTCTTTAAATAGCCATGAATTAAGCTTTGCAACAGGGCTGCTAAGATCCTGCTGACTTCAGTGAGGCTTGACATGGTTCATTAACAATGTAATGTATTTATTTTAGTAAATGGTGTCATTTTGAAATATATCACGGGCTCATGAATATCTTTCTTTCTTCTTGCCCGCTTCTCTGGAATTATTAGACATACAGCTGAAATAGTGGCTCTAGTTACTTTGCTAATTGGATTAATAATTCAGTATGCAATACTGAGGTTTCTTTTACCTGAAAATTTTGAATAATGTTTTTCTGGATGTATCAGTTTACCAAGTGTATCCTATTGATATCCTGCTACATAGGAAAGATTATTTTAGTGCATATATTAGATCTATAATTAAATTTTGTTTTGTTTTCAATAGTAGTACGATAGGGCATTAATCTGTACATATATGCATTTTAAATTAGCTACATAAAATTGACTGTAGATACTAGAAATGCTTTAATAACTTCCCTTTCTTATAAAAAGTGAAAATTGTTTTAGTCATTTGTTGTCAATTAATACACTACAGGAGATTGTGTAAGAGTATGTTATTACAATAAAATGCTATTTAAAATGTTGACCTGAATCTTGTCTTTGTCAGTTTTGTGACCTTTTTATTTCTTTCTCCTTAGAACTATGCAGCACTAATCCAGCAACAAATTAATGAGGACAAACAAAACTTGAGAGAAAAGGCTGTATATGGAATTCAGCTCACAGAAGAAAAACTTAATGACTTCCGTGATGAACAGATTGGGCAGCTGAAGGAACTGATGGATGAGGCTACCAAACCTAATAAAAAAATCACCGTTTCTAAAGACTCAGAATACAAAACTTAAAAGATTAAAAAATTATTTTAATACATATGGAAGCATTTTGAAACTGCTTTTTTCAGCTGTATTTGAATGTGATTTCTGTGAGATAATGGACACTGCTGATGCTATAACTTCTCTGAAATGGGTGTATTTGGCTTTCTGTGCAAGAATAAATGGAAAACTGGAGTAATCACAACACTTTTATGTTAATTGCATTATTTTTTTCTCCTTTTTTTTTCCTGCTAATGGATGTTGAAGACTGAAAGAATTTGGGAAAAGTAAATTGACATTTTAAAATATGGAGTTGTTAGTTTTGGGGTTTCTTGTTTTGTAATCTTGGCACCTGTAGGGCAAAACATCTTTCTGTTTGTCATCCTCTTCCTTAATGGAAAAGATGCTATTAGCATTTGTTTTCTGATGAGGATTCAGTAGACAAAGGAATGGTATTAGAGTGGGTTTGTTTTGATAGAAAGAAGTGAGCAGTATTAGAAAACCATTCTGCTGGTGAAGTTGGAAGTTGGTTTTCTTATTGGGCTTTATTGTGAAATGGACTTTAAAATAAAACATGTAGCTCATTATTAAATTAACCTTGAATCACTCTTATGTAGAAAATTCTGCATTTTTAAAATTGAGATTATTGTTAGGATCTAAATTTTTTAAAAACCTTTCAGGAGTGAGTTGTGCTGAAGTTTGAATTCAAAGGTTCTTTAAAAACTTGGGATTCCATATTATGCAATATTTTGTACAGACCAGAATTTGTAAATGACTCAGTCACAGAAATTATCCTATTGATAATACTGTATGACAAACATTAGCAATTTATTGCTAATAGGTTAAATCTTCAGTAAGGCAATAATGTGCTTGTTGTAATGTATACTGTTGAAACTAAAAAAAAGGGGGGGTTATCTGTTAAGCAAAGCACACCCCTTTCTGTGCAAAAGACAGCTTTAATTTCATCTTCCAAACCTAGTTTTATATTATTAGTTTTATTCTATTTCTGAACCTTTCTCTGTCTGTTACCCACAGCACATTCAAGACAACAAAATTTCTTTGCTCTTGGGAAATAACAGCTTTGACAAGGAAGCACATTTCCATCTGTCTCAATTTGTTACAACATGCTGTTTGCCAAAGCTGTGCTCCTGGATCCTAATGGAGTGGGGAGCAATTTGGGGAGCAGCCTCTTTCTTTCTCCTTTACCTCTCTTCCCAATTCTTTGATGGGATTGTAGGCTGCAGGTTGCTCATTTCTATGAAAAGTTCACTTGCTGGATTGCTGTGTGAGGGACGTGTGGTTGCTTTGCTGCATCTTCCTGTGGCACCCACTGCCTTTGCCTTTGTTGTGTGTGCAGTAGGAACATGCTGTAGCCTCAAGCAGCCAATGCAAACAGGATGGAGGGGCAGAGATGACATCCAGGTTGCAGGGCTGTTCACAGGTCCTGATTCTTGGTGCTTCAGGGGCATGGTTGGAGAGATGGCAGCTCCCTCCTGCCCTGGTCCAGTACCTAGGGTTCCCCAGCATCGAAGTGGGAAGCAAATGGCATGTGCGTACAGGAAGCTTGAAAATTGTCTCTGATACTGCCATTCACACATTCCTAAAGTCTTGTTCTTTTTACAGTTTAAAGTCTGTAAAAATCTAATCCAACTCTGGAGTTTAGGGCATAAAGATTTATTCTGTTGCACTTCCATCAGATATAAAGTAATCAGTGATTCCATCACTAAATCTATTTGGTTTTCATACCAAAAGTAATTTTTGGATGTTGGTAACAAAAAAGGCCTGTTTGTTTCCAGGCCTTGATTGGTAGTAGACTTGTGCCTGCTTTTCAATCAATATCCAACTTGCTTCAAATTTATTTCAAACACTGCAATTTAAAACACCATTACTTTTATCAACACATTTAATGAATCTTGTTAGTTCAATGAAACTAGTTAAAATACTTGTTTTGCATCTGTCTACTCGTGTATGCACCTGGGTTTTTAAAGGCTAAGTTAATTAGTAATGAAAAATTGCTATGAAAAACTTAAGCTTGTAGTGAGACCTAAAGGGAGTTAGAGGTGAGGTTAAACATCTTCACATCCACAACCCTTTTTCTAGTAAATCCAACAATTTTTTTTTTCATTCCCAACAGTAGTTCGTATTTGGTGCAGTATTTGTATTCTTGTTTAAAATAGCTCTCACAAAAGCCAAAATTCCATTGCAAGAATTGCTGGCTTGAAGACAGGCAGTGCTAATAATAAGGCATGCTCTAGGCTGAGCAGGGCTTATGTGAGTAGTGGGGCCCTACGGAAGTTTTGTGATGCCAACGCTGCCTCACATTAATAAAATTATTTGATTTACAACTGTGGTAATGGCAGTTGAGTTGAGTTGAGGAAAAAATGGGCTCATCTTGGCCACATAGAGTGACACAGATGCTGTTTCTTTAATTTTGGGGAGTTTTTTTAAGGTACAGGACACTTCTGTGAGTAACTTTACGCTTGGTTTGAAGGATGATGAAAAGAAGAAAACATCCATCAAAAATACTTTAAAACTTCAGGCAGTATGCTATTTCAAATGGCAAGAGTTGCCTAGAAAAAAAAGATTCTACTTAATGAAAAACAGCTCTGATCACTTTAGAAAAGAGTACAAAGTTTTGAGTTGTGTTCTCTGTGTTGGATGAATTGCTGTTATAGAACTCACCACTGAAAAGCTTCTACTGCCCTTAAAAGACTTCTCTCCATTCGGTTTAACCAATAAGAAGATCCACTATGTTTTGTTGATCTCTTCTATTGGTAAAAAAGTGATACAATTCACTGCTTGATTTGGCTGAGCCTTATCTGTGGTAACACTTTCTGTGATGACCTGGCAGCTGGTAGGAGTTGGAGGGAGCTGAAGTTTTAAGTAGCTGCAAAAGGCACAAACTGGTCTTAGCAACAACTAAAGAATTTTCAGAAATCTCTCACATTAAAAACTACCAGTTTTGATATGCAAAGTTATAAATCTTAAACAAAACAAATAGAATATAATTCTTTCAGTGTTTTATTATGCCTATGATGTGGGTTTATGTTTTTTTTAACTGCCTGCCTGCCAAGAACTATTAGGACATATTTATTCCTTAAAAGTAAATCAATAGTGTAGCATCTTGAAGGTAGGATTTATGAAGAAGTTTTATTCCTTAGCTATTTGGACTTTAATATTTTTGAATTATTAGTGGACATTCTATTTCTTCTTGAATGCGTATTTGTGCAGCACTGACAATGCACAGATGAGTCAGTGGCCAAATTTTCATTGGCATCTAGGTAAAAATATTGGACAATTAATGAAGGAAACAAGCCTGTCATAATCTATTTTATTTTCTACTTTCTATAGCTAAGCTAATAGCAGAGCAAAGGCTGAATCTTCCAGCAGACTGATATACCCAAGTGGGACCATGGAGGACCTATGTACCTTTGATGTAGTGTGAAAGCTGAATAACTGTGAAAAACAGCTCACATTCTAGGCAGGATAAGTCTCTATGTGCTATCCTGCTTAACTTTTCATTTTCAGACCTCTTGGAAAGAGTTTCAAGGTAAATCCTTCCTGTTGGATATTGTAGATGCTGGAGGGTATAGATGCAGCAGCACAGGTGTTGCTGGGCTTGTTTGATAAACAGGACTGCCTAACCCACCTCCTAGTGCTGTGTGTCCTGGTGCTGGACACACTCAGGTGTGCCCATCTCACAGTGAGCAATGGTTGTACCAGTTTGAAAACAAAGCAGCGGGAGATTCCAAGGCAGAGCTACAATTTAATAGGAAAATTAAAATAAAGGCAACAGTACAGAAACAGTGGCTTAAACTGACAGTCAGAATATGATCTGACATCCTGTCAGTCAGGGTGGTGGTAACACTGATTAAATAATGGCTGCAGTCTTCTTGGAGTGATGGATGTGGTTTTGTCAAAACAGTGATCCTGTAGAACAATCTGGTCTTTCTCTCTTGAGATCCAGTAGTGGGTATTGAGCTTTTGTTCTCTGGGAATCCAGTGGTAGTGCTCCCGTGGTGTTCCAAGGCTCAGATCATATCCAGGTAGGAATGTCTGGTTCCCCCTCTTGGGTGTGGCATCTCACAATGGGATGATGTAATTTTATGAGCCATACTGGAAAACATTGATTCGTTAGCAGAGATAGCGTCCCAGGGGGAGATACCAGGGATGAGTCATGGAAAAGATAAAGAACACTGCCCCTATTTTAACAGCTTAAGAAGATGGTAATAGAATACATACTTTTGGTTACATCTTATATTGTAACCTAAGACAATGGTGTACCGAGGGGTCTTCCCCATTGAACCACATCAGGAAGTTGGCTGCAAAGACTGACACGAATTAAATAGTGCTAGAAGTGATAACATTTGCACTTGTAAATGATCTGTTCTTGTTCATAGAGGTTATGCATCTGCTGCAAAACCACTGGCTTTGGTAGGAACATTTTTAGCAGTTTCAGTGGCCAGAACTCTGCTCTGGGAACAGCCTTGACAATGCTGAGTCCTTCCAGCTTTTCCAGGGCTCTGTCTACCAGGTAGGAATATGTGTAGATCACAGAACCAAATTTTATTTAGATGTAACCTTTACATATGTATATACAAAGTAGTCTTTGTTCATTGAAGTTGAGAGCTATAAGTCAGTCCATAAGATATGAATGGTTTTGATACTTGTAGCAGTGTGTTACAAGGAAATATCAGGTGTTTCAACAATTTACAGGATATATGATCCTGCACAACTGATGCATGTGTCTGGGGAGTTCAGTATTTGATCTGCTCTGTAACCATTTCAAAGCTGATACTTGAAATATAAACAAGGAAGAATTCTTTGTTTAATAAAATGACCTTTAGTTGCTGAGTATTTGTCAACTTCTAAATGCTGAGGATCATCAGTGTTTATCACCACTGTAAAGCTCTTGATAAGTAGTTTGTTGAAACACCACCACTTGCAATACGACTTACTGATGAGCCTTCTGGTTTATGCCAGTTGCATTCCTTGAGGTTTGAAGTGAAATTTGTGTTAAGCAAATGAACGTATTTACCACATTTTCCCCCAAAGGTTCCTAGTTCTGGTTTCGACTGGAGAAAAACACAAATACAGAATTTGAAACACTGATATTAGCAGCAAAGCCAGTAAAACAGGCAGAGGAATCTAAGATGGAAATTCCCTGTTCAGGTTGTATCAAAGACAGGATTTCACTTAGCTTTACTCTGGTGGAATAATGTACAAAATCTGTAGCACAGAAAGTCTGCCAGAGCAGACTACTTAAGTACATATTAAAAATATCATGCTGTTATCAGTGAAGTCACCTTTGATTACAATCCAGTAAATTAAAAGAACTTTTCAAAGCTGAAAAAAAAATCTCTAGTCAAATTAATCAAATACTCAGTTAAAACTTATTTGAGAACTCAATTCTATTCAATTTATAATGTGAACACATACCAGTGGGTAGTGGGAAAATGGACCTGTCCTAAGTATCAGCTTAAGATGGTATTGTACAGTGTTCCCAGAACATACCCTGAAGTACAGTGAAAAGGAAAACTCATTTTTGGGTTTTCTTTACAAATAATGAAATGGAACTATTCTGCTTTGGTTATTTCTTCTGAGTTAAATTACACCATTCCTGTCCAGTTCAGCTATTCCAAATTAACACTGTCAATTGAAAGATCACCCTGGAAAAGAAATTAAGCGCATTTTAATGTGCAATAAGGTTTGTTCAGATGGATCTGTATTTCAGCCTGCTTTTATTTTGTCTAATCACAGAACTGCAGAATAACCTCAGCTGGAAGTGACTCACAAGGACCACCAAAGTCCAACTCCTGGCCCCATACAGGATCGAAAATCACACCATGTGCCCAAGAGTGTTGTCCAAATGGTTCTTGAACTCTGTCAGGCTTGGTGCTGCGACCACTTCCCTGAGGAGCCTGATCCAGTGCCCAACAACACTCTGGGTGAAGAACCTTTTCCTAATATCCAGCCTAAATCTCCCCTGGCACAATTTTATGCCAACCCCTTAGATCCTCTCTCTGGTCACCAGAGAGACTGGCCAGCAGAGCACCAGTCATGCTGTTGGTTGCTGATTTCATATGGGGGAGCTTAGCTCAGACTCTGAGAGAGGGGGAATCAACACCTTCTCCACAAACACTTGGATGCCTAATGATGTGTGACAGACACGTGTCTGTGGTGTGGACAGGAGCGTGACACACACAGAGCTGCACATCTGCAGCCCCTGCCTGCTGTTCTGCTGGCAGCCCCTGCCCAGGAGACTGTCAGCCAGGGAAGAAGGATTTAGGAAAACTGCCTTTACTAAAACATAACTCTTCCAAGAATCTCTTGTTACTTTAAGGTATTTCTCTCTGGAGAGCCACTGCCAAGCGCTGATCCATCACAGCCAAGGTCTTGGTCCCAGACACTGACTCAGACTGTGGAGTCCAGTCTTCCTCAGGCTCAAAATTCCCCAGTTTGTCCCAGAAAAAGCTTGTCCACTGCAGGAGAGAGTGGTCATGGATGTCTGTCAGCTCCCCTGTGCTCAGGAGTGCAGCATTGCCAGCATGCCTCGTGCACTCTGCATAGCTGTGGCAGGTCCATGTCAGTAACCTGGGACAATTACTTTGATTTTGGTGCAGATACAGCAATGCAGCCCCTTATTTTCTAGGGATTTAGTACAGTGTTGCCTTCCTGATCCCACAGTGGTGAAATGGTTAGAGGAAGACTGGCACTGCTTAGTGTTAACATTTTCCCTTCTCCATTGCTTCCTTTGTCTTAGGCAGTTTGTGTTACAGCAGTGTGCTTTACTGCATACCAGTCCTACAGAGGTAATTCCAGTACTATTCCTACCTGCCCTTCCCAAGCCCCTGCCTCGCACCCCAGATCCCAAGAAAGCTTTTGGGTCTAATTTGGCCCATGCTACTCACCCCAGTAGCCTACTTTCAAAACTGCAATGAACAAGTGAGTTAGAAAATATGTTAACCTCTTGCTGCTCTCCCAAGTCTCAGGTGAGACTATAGGATTGGAATTGTAAAACTGAGGAAGGGAAACATTTGTCATTGTTGCTATGGGGACTAGAGTTTATGCAGCAATAACTTGTTCTGTTTTCTCTCTCCTTGATCTTAGGCCAAAAAAAAAAAAAAAAAAAAAAAAGAGAAAAGAAATGAAAATACCATGGACAAAACCTCTGGGACATGAGATTACAATTTGAATGACCTCTTGGCAGTATTGCAAAGAAAAACAAAGATGACAGGAATAAAGAGAGAAAAGTCTTTGTGTGTCAAGACAGTCTCTTTCCACTGCAAAGGAAGTAAGAGGAAGTTAGAAAAGGAACTAGGATCAGAGTGAACATAAGAGCAACCACTGCTTGCATATTCTTTGGAGGATGCAGTGTTCCCTATCCAGAGCCACTGCTCTAGCCCTGCAGTTCATGCAGCCTGGTCATGGTCAGATGCTAAGAGAACAACACTTGTAACAACAAGACCTACCCTCATTTTATCTGTAATACGCATCTTTTAGCAACAGGGATATGGAATCTGGAACTTCTCCTCCTCCTGAATGGCTGTGGATCTGGTCTTCCCTTGCTAGTCCATCAGCTGAAGGAAAATCTGCTGTAGTGACTGTACAGCAGTGTAGGAAGGAGCAAACATGTACCTGTTCCTTGTGAGCACATGATCAGTAAAGGTACGATGAGAGTGCATGAAGTCTGTACCAGGCTCTATTGCAGATCAAAGCATGAAGTGTGTCTGATCACATTGCTCCAGTAAATAAATTATTTCCAGTATTTGAAAGCAGCTCTGAAGTTTCAGAAAATGACACATGCTAAGCATAACAGATTGCCCTTAAAAAAACCCCAGCATATCCATACAAAAATATGTGACTCTGCCAGATAAAGGTATTTTGATGTAGCAGGATTTAAGCCCTGGGGTGGAGACAAAAGGCATTCCCAACACTGATCAGTCAGGTTCCAGAGCATTGTGGAGAAATACCCCTTTTGGTTTATGAGCATTGAAATCCTGTGCTGAAGGAGCAAAGAAGGTGGCCGTATGGCCCCATCCCTGACCACTCAGATCCATCAGCAGCCTCTTCTGGTTGTCATGACTCGGGACATAACTGAATCCACATGCTTTTTCACAGTGATGCATGTGTCAGTCCTGAAACAGCAGCCCAACAGTGGAAATGCTGCAGGACAAGTAAATCAGGTGGAATTAGATTCTCCATTTTCTCTTTTTTTTTTCACTGTTCAGCTCTGCAAAGCTGCAGCTAGCTCCTAGAGCAAGTGTTTCTCCTGGCTGTTCCTAAACATCTGTATTGCCTCCAATTAAGAGCAGCCTGGCAGAGGATGTACAGATGTCTGTGCTGACTAACAGCTATGGAAAGACTGGATAATGGCTTTCAGTGTAAAAAAAGAACCCAGAAATGAAATGGCAGGGGACATGTTGCAGGAATTTACTAATTTGATCCCTAATGTTGAACTGCTGTATGAATTGTGCAGGGTATCAAACCAAAAGCTCACCAAAATCTATATAGTAAGACAAAAAAACAAGCAAGGGATATCCACCTGAATGCCAAGGGGGTGATGCCTTGAAAGGCTACCTAGAACAGAGGCTAGGCAGTGTTAAAGGAATAAAGTAGGTATTTATTAAATGCCTCACAAGGATACACCCTGGGCAGTACAAGAGCCCAGCCGAGGCTACACCCAAGATGGATGACAGGTCACAAGTTTTCAAAATTTTATGAGTTTTGGTCCATTTACATATTGGGGTTAATTGTCCAATTACAGCTTCAGGGTGTGAAGTCCCATCCTCCCAGATTGCTCTCCTCAATTTGCTCTATTTATACTTGAGCCTAACACTGCAACGGTGTCTTTGGTTTCCAGGCTGGAAAAGGATAGTTTTGTCTAACTAAACTTGCTAACACTTTATATGAAGTTCAGAGTTATCTACTAATGCAGTACAGAATCTGGATAATATGAAAGCTAAAACTTAAGGCATCAGGGGTACTTGGAGCTAGACACAACCCTGTAAAAGGTATTTCAATGTTATTGACACCCTACAATGTGTATAGTTCTTTTGAAACCAATTTTTAGCATTACAGACCAATTTTTTAGATTACAGGCCAAAACATGATTATGCTCATCTCAAAAGCTGGATAAATTTAAGAGTTCATGTAAAAATCAGCCTCAAAGGGAGAGTAAATTTGCTCCTGAGAAAACATCTAGAGAACTGGAAAGGGGATCTGGGTGATTGTTTTAACCCAAGTGTGTGTCTTCAAATGCTGTGTGCAAGTTAACAAACTGATGCTAGCTTGAACAGTCCTTGCCAGGTTGGACTTGATCTTGGAGGTCTTTTCCAACCTTAACGATTCTATGATTCTGTTCTTTCTTTTGCTCAGTTTATGTCATTTCTTTATTACCATAAGAACTACTTGATGAGTTAAAAATTGGAGCTATTTCTTTTCAAGTTTGGGATTAAATACAAAAACTGATGGCAAGGGTTCTTAACACCAGTATAAAAAGTTCCTATAAGTAACTAAGACTTGAGAAATTTGAAAATGCTTGGGCTATATTCCACAAAACAACAAAAAAGGCTTAGAAAATTAATAATTTTATTAATTACTCCTGAACAAAATATGTGTAATGAGATACCTGTAAAGCTGTTCATATCACATAAACCTTATGTACGATTTATAATCACTTCTGGGTCTCATCTTTACCACATAACCCCTTCTATTATAACTAACTGATCACTGTGTAATTAGTGATGGAATAGTCATTTATAAGAACAAAATGTTGTTCCCTGCACAAAGGTAGCTGAGCTATAAACATGAAATATCAATGCTACCTGTGGGATTAAACTGTTGTTTTCCAGTAGCTGCAATCCTTAACAGCTTGTTGCTGTAGCATGGATGTTTCAGAAATGTGAGATATGATATACAGCCATGATTAAGTTTAATCACACTCTGTCTTTCATTAACACTGGGTGTCACATCCTCTGGGGTGCAAAGGAGTATTTGTTCTGCTGGGAGCCAGGGCGTGTCCTCCTATGGAAAGGGGGTCCCCATGGTCCCCACTCCTGCCTCCTCCCCAGGCAGTGTGCCCAGCTTCAGGGGACTCAGGGCTGCCACCTCCATCCTCTGCATGGTGAGGATGGCACTTCTGACACAGCTCAGCAAACCCCTGAGAGAAATCCTGGCATTCTGTTGCCCATTGCTCTCAGCAGGCTGAGTTTTGGACTACAGAACTACTCCCTGTGTAACACACAAGCAAAGCATCTCTGGACTGTGGTGGAGTGCCCTCAGCTAACCTTTACCTTCCCTTGTGGGGAAACAAAAATGGAAGAAACTGAAAATTGCATCAAACCAAATCTGGTCCCAGCTGTGTTTGTTCTTACTGTGTTCTTTCCAGTCCTGAAGAAGCATTTCTTGATCAGAACTGTTTGCTTTTCAGCTGAGAAAATGGAAAACCTGGCTTGGAAAAAAGACTTCTTAGCTCTTCCTCTTTGCAGGTAAGAAATTCTGCTTGAGATTTGCAAACCTGGCTAAGATTATTGAAATTGATGCTATTTTACAATGCATCAGAAGCTTCAGGAAGATCAGGACCCACTGCACTGGCCTCAGCAACAATGGTCTTCTCTGTGCAAATGTGCAGGGGATTCTGTCGTCACTCCGAGGGATCTGTGCGGATTTTCTGAATAAATTTTAACATACCACAGAGGGGATTAGGAGGGAACCTTTGTACTGTCTGTCATGGACGGCAAATGAGCCTTTCCAGGAATTACTCAGATGCTTTGGTGTGGACAGGATACTTAGATGTGGTTTTTAGCCTCAGGTCACTGCATAGCACCTGGAACACCAACATTTTAAAGAGCATGGCCTTAAAATACCACATCTTTAAATAAAATATGAACTTTTAAATAAACATTGGCAATAAGCCCCAAAATAGACTGCTTGTTTTATTTTTTTTTCAGAAATGATTCTCACTTCCTGTGCCAAGTACTAAGTATGCAGCAACATCTGCTGCATGAAAAGCACATCTGCTCAGCAGGGAGAGAGGGGACAGCCACAGAGGTCACCTTTGGAGGGCATGGTGACAGGATAAGCAGATGTAAGACGTTGTGGAGGGTGTGAAGAGGCTCTTGTTATAGCTGCTCTCTGAGCCTCTGCTGCAAGTACCACTGCCCTGCCCTGGGCCATCCCCAGTCAGCCTCATCCAGCATGGAGAAGGCTTCACCAGCCCCAGGAATGTGGCTGGTTGCTGGACTCAGTCTCTGCCATAAATATAAAGGGTTTTTCTACTCTTTTTGGCATTCTGCTGAGATTGCATGCTGTGAAAATTCAGAGCTCTCATGGAGATTTGTCATGCAGGTGAACACCTTGTCCAAGCAAGACTTTCAATTTATTTTCTTCCCAACAGATGGGACAGGCAGCTCCTCCTAGACTTTGGACCACAGGCCTTCCTAGGCCTTTGGTGTACAGCATGCTTCCATGGTGCTTGGGAGCAGGGTATGGAACAATTTATAGTACTTGGCATATTTCTATGAAATATTTATTGAGGTACTATATTCCAGTGAATTTTATTGCTGGCTCATGCAATTCACGATAAATGTTAAAAATGCCCATTCTAATCCACAGAAGAGAAATCCGTCAGCATTGTAGAAATAAGATCTGCAACTGGCAGTGTCACTGACAACTGGAATCCAGAACAAGGACAAGCACCATTCTTCCAGTTAGCCCCAAATACAGGGGAGAATGTGGTAAGGTTCAGCTGTGTCTGTGGAGCCAAGCTCCTCCTGTTTGTGTTAGAGAAGATTTGTCAGCATCTTGGCCTGAGAACCAGCCTGAGTTTCCAGTCAGAGCAGCACAGGTCGTGGTTGAGGAGCAGCATTGCTCATTGCTCACCCTCACACACCTGGTGTAGAAAAAACCCAAAGCTGCAGACAAATTCACAGTCTCAGGTCCTCTGCTGCAAGATAAAAATTGCAATGATCCATAATGTCTGTCTAGAAGCAAGAACAGTATTTCATTTGGTTAAGGGGAACCTTCTCATTCCCTGAGCACATACATAAATGCTGGTGCAGAATAAAACCCACCACGAATGAGTTTTCATCAAAAGCAGAAATGAGTTATGAAATTGTGTTCAATATAGTGGGGATTTTCTTTTTCCACTTCAGGACAGACTCCAAGGGATGCAAGAGAGAAAAGCTTGAAATTAAAGTCTTTCTTTTCCATGGAGATTTTATTCTAGCTTTTCCTTTGTCCTGCCTTATTTTCCTTCTTGACATTAATTAGTCTCACGGGCGTCTCTGAACCTGGCAGCCCCATTCCACAGGAAAAGGAGGTGGTGGCAGGTCAGTCTCCTTCTTGCTGCTCAGCCCTGCCATGCCCTGATCCCAGGACACAGCTCTGGGGCACAGCTGACTTTGGGGGAGATACTGGAGTAAGAGAGACAGGATCCAAGAGTGGCAAGCATTGGTTTAATTCGTTTTATATTTTCTGCTTTTTTTTCCAGAGTATTTTATTTCAGGGTAAAAGTGGAGTAAGGGATTAGATAAAGAAGTACTGAATGAAGAGGGCTTGCATAAGTGGCAATGAAGGAACAAGAGGCTGGAAAAGTAAAACACATACTTTGTCACAGGACTTCCACATCCACTTTGAGGACAGCAGGCTGCTAGATCCACTAGAGACCATGATACTCCAGGCCACTGGGTTATCAGGGAGCAAAGCTGTCTTTTTGCAGGAAGGCCACCTTCTGTGTTGCTGTTGTCCTGCTTTGGAGTGTAAGTTCAGCCTTGGTGAAACCAAACACTCATGGCTGAACTGGTTTTCTGCATCTCAATTGCAGGCTGGGAAACATCACCATTTCTGCCTCGCCATGCTCATCTGAGTTTTCTCAGCTGTGAGCAGGATGAACTCCTAAGTGATATTTCCGGTAAGAAGGCTATTTAGAAACAGACATACAATAATTTCAGAAGCATCCTAATTTAATGTAGCCTTACACGAATTTGTTTTCAAATCCTTTGGATAGCTAATTCCTCATTTCACATGATGATTCATCATTAAAATAATAATCACTTTACTGGCTGCGTAGCATTTAATCTTCCAGCAAATAAGAAGTGATTGAAACTTGCTCTTATCACACCAGAACAAGTTTGTTCAGAAGAAGAAAATAATTATGTTATTTTTGTACAAATTGGTATAATGAGCTGTCTCTGTGCTATTATCTCTGAGCATTAACTGGCTCTATTATGCAGATAATACTCAGAATAATTATTACTTATCTGCGTGTACATACACTGAATAATAAAATAATTAGACCTTTTAAAACAGAGGATAGAAAAGATTCCACTTACTGTAATTCTGACTTTCTGATTATAAGGTTGGAATAAAAAATGTGGTATTTCATCAGTGTGTCAAGCCACTAAATGCTGGATTTGTAGAAATCAGTGCAGGCTTTTGCGTAAGGTATGTATTTTGTCAGTCTAGACTGAGCAGAGATTTACATAAGGATTTGAAGGATCTGGGCTGTTGAAATTCAGAGGTGGATGAAGCCTGCTGAGCACAGCAAGCTCTTTGTAAGAGCAGGGCTCCTGCTGCATGCAGCTGTGCTTTGGTGCAGGGGCTTGCAGTGCCTGTCCCATGGGATCCTGCACATCTGGAGTGCAGGAGAAGCTGGGCTCCTGCAGCTGTGGAGGCTCGTCTCTTCTCTGGGTGGAGGCTGCTCCTTTCCCTCCCAGTGGCCAAATTCCTCATGAGGTGGGGTGGGCACAGTCTGCCTGGCAGCTCAGGCTATGTCTCGTGCAGACCTGAACCAGCCATTGTATCTCAGAAAAGCTGTCTGGGCTCTTGGGCGGTATGAGCACACTGGAATCTCCTGAATTAATGCACTTCAATGGAAGGTTACGTAGGCAGCTGTCAGGTGCCCAGACTGCCAGAGCCTCCCATCTGTCTGATGGAGCAGCTTCTGCTTCACATGTGTGCTGGGAAGATAAAATGATTATAATGAAAAGGTACAAAAAAATAAAAGGCTCCAGCCCTGGTATTTTTTTGGGCATGTTCTTCTGAAATGGAATCATAGAATAGTCTAGGTTGGAAAAGACCTTAAAGACCATGTCTGTAAGTACCACATCTGTATATCCTTTAAATACCCACAGGGATGGTGATTCCATCACTTCCCTGGCCAGGATGTTCCCAGTGCTTAACAATTTCCATGAAGAAATTTCTCGTAATATGTCATCTAAACCTCCCTTGGCAGAACCTGGTGCCATTTCTCTTATCCTGTTGCTTGTTACTCGAGAGATTGACCTCCACCTCACTACAACCTACTTTTGAGTAGTTGTAGGGAGTGAGAAGGTGTCCCCTGGGGCATCCCTGCTCTCCCCAGGAGAGGGATGGGGAGCTTGGATGCACCCCCCATGGTTGCCAGCCGGGAGCAGGATCTTTAGGGCGGTGTAAGGCAGACTTCTCCTGCCCCAAAAGGCTCTTCAGAGCCAGGAGACAAACAAACATACACTTAGGGATTAGCTTTTAATGTGATTGCAAAAGCAGACAGATCCCAGGGATCATCAGAACCTTCTTGTTGTACTGGTCCAAATGAAATGGAATCAATGGGAGATGGCTACTGCAGAGAACATTATTAAAATGTTATGGTGGGGAGATGAGTGGTACTTTGAGCTTCACATTTTTGGATGCTGTTCATTATTTTAAAAAATTGCATTTCTGTATATCATACACCCAATTCTCTTGCCTTCACGCACAGGTTATGAGCAGTCTGGCTGTGTGCTCATTCTTGGCCTGGGATTGAATTTACTTCAGTTGCCATCTCAAGAGCATGACCTTCTGACTTGCACATATGCTACACAGTGGTCCTGAGGAGTGGCAGTGGGTGTTATCCATTTCTTGATGGATAACTATTTAAGGGGAATTTGCTTGGCTGCTTGTTTTTTTAGGACACCTCAGGAATAACTGAACTGTGTCAGATAATGAAGAGAAACCAATTCATCTCCTACTCTCTTGCAAATCCCAGACACTGGGTTAATCACAAAAATGATTAGGAATTCGAAGCAGACTGGTGGAACATTTTAATTCTGTTTGTTGAGAGCTGTAAACATAATTGATTTACAATTCTCTGCAATAAGTTAATTTGAGAGAGTGCTCCCATTGTGAATAATATCAGATTCAAGGCTGTATGGCTTACAAATCTCAGTGGCTCCACTGGAGAAAATACAGATCACTCCTTGCTGCAAAGGATGAAAAGGATAAAGACTAATGACTGGTAAATGTTGGCTTCCTGTAAATAGAAAATTGCCAAATCTGATAAATGCAATACATTAGCACTGCTACACAAGAAGCAACATGTTCTCCATTATCCCTGATAAGTTAATGGATCCGTGCTGAAATTTAAAAAAAAGAAATTAAAGAGAATCTTTGGATGCAAAGTCTCTACTATCCGGAGTAGTCTTGGATTTTAAAAAAAAATGATTCCTGGAAATATTATGATTAACTGAAGGTATGATGTATGAAACATTTTTCCATCACAAAATGTAGATTGGCTGAAGACAAAGATCCCTGCAGAGGGACATCCCTTGAGATAGAATCTTTTCCTTTAATTGTGGTGAGTCAGAGAGAGGGAGGGAGTGGGCTGAACATGGAAATGCAGCAGACCCACATTCAAACTCCTGCTGCTGCTGCAAATGTTAATTTTTACTGGCTTGTCTAAAAACTATATAAGGTGTCTTTTTTAAAAAAAAGATATATTTTTTAAAATTTTTTACTTTTCTCGTTCCAGAAAAATCTTTGTCATTTCTACATGGAAACAGATCTCATGAGATTTTTTTTGTCTGAATGAAAGAAAATTCTTACATCCTGGAGAGCTCTTTGGTCCTCCCAAGCAGGCAGGAGAAACACAGATACTGTGAAAAATTCCTTGCATATTATTGTTACTTCCTGTTTCTACAGCAAAGTGGAACAATTCAGAAACTAGAAAGGCTCAGTATTGAGTTTAATCAAAAAGTCACTAAAAATTCCATAACTAGTAAATAAAAAACCCCATGCCCCACAACAAATGGAGACAAAAGCCTCCTTATCAGTAGGATGAAGGCAATTGTGTGAAAAGAGCAAGAGGGAAGGCCTTAGTCACAGTGAAATGAAGTTTAGTTAAATAATGCCTTAAAGCATTCCAGTAAATATTAGTAACAGCCAATATGGAAAAAGTCTCCTTCTTTCCTTCTGACGCAGCCTAATCACAGTGACAGGCAAAATAATTCTCCTTCTTAATGTGATTAATGCAGGTCAAGGTTTGCTATGTGTTTTTGCAAGCATGGCTTGCATTAATCACACGGATGTTGCAAATGCCTCTGCCCTTGCCAACACTCATTTTCTCAGCTCCTTGTTGTTGGCACAGCTTCCCCAGAAGCTGGGCTGGTGCACTGAGCCTTGCTCACCTGAACAGGTGAACTCCTTCTGTGCAGGATGCTTGGGGTTCCAAGCTTGTCTTGTTAGGGAAGAAACTTTGTCATCACCTCTTGGTAAAACATATGAGGAAGGCTCTTTTTAGCATCAAAATTTGAAAATATTTGTAGTGTTTGATACCAGCTTCTTGTAGGTAGTGCTGCAAAAACAGGTCACCTGCATATACATTTTATATATCCCTAGTAATCCCAGTTATTTCAGAGTACAAATTTACATCCAAATCCCTTTGCTAGCAGCTGAACTAAAAAATGAATTTTTAATGAGGTTATTATGGAGGCATTATTAACTATCACTGCAAACCTGAGTCCTTCTGTCTCTGAAAAGAAAGAAAATAGTAATTTTCAAATGGATCTAAAAATTCTGCTGTGTCACTAGAAAAGACAGCCTGGATATTTTCTGCCCCATCCAGTGAATTTTAGGGATGTCACTGTAGATGCTACTGTGCTGTTAGGATGTAAAGGACAGAAGGTGCTGGAATAGATGATGGAAGAGTGGGCAGGTGTCTTACCTCCTTCTCCTCTGCCAAAGCTCCAGTGAGAAGGATGCTAAGATCTCCAAATGTCAGTTTTCCAGACATGGGAAACATTACTTACTTCTTAGCTCAGGGATCCTGGCCAAGACACCCAACTGTGGACTGTCATGAGAAGTGAATGAATATTAGAAGTTTGCTGGGAAATGCAGTGAACATTAATGAAGTGCTAACATTTTGTTAAGTTACAAAAGAAACAGAAGAGGACCTTGTGTTTGAAATTTTACCCAAAGTCAGTAGTGTCTGACTGTTAATCACAGAGTTAGGTGGGGTGCAGGTGTTAGTGGCAAGGACTTGTCCAATACTGTTGTCCTGAGACAGACACAGACCCCAGCCTTTCCCATTCCTTAGTAATTTCCTCTGATTTGTTTTGAAACCTTTCTCAGAGAGATGAGAATGGCTGCCTCAAACTATTATAGATTTACAGGATCCAGTCTGGCTCAAATTAGCTAGAGGAGGTTCTCCATGGATGCAGACATGAGTGGGTTATATTTCATCCTGTTTTTCTTGCTGTGAGTTTAATGGCACATGATCTTTATGAAACATTCCCCAGCCTTTAAAAGCATGGTGTTTTCCCTATTTCAATCTCATTTTTCAAATCTGCTTTACTCATGAAATGTATGACAATGGCACATTTGTTCTGAATAGGTCACTGGTAACCTATGAGTTACCAGGAGCACAGATCTGACCTAATTTGCATTGTGAAACCTTGTTATGCTCTTGAAAAACACGATCCTGATTTTGTAATGATTGGCTCACTTAGAAACAGGTTTACAGCCCTTTGCTTTGTTTTACAGCCCCAAGCTCCCCTTGTTTTTCCATATATGAGGAAGTTTTTGTTGCACCTGATGGCTCTTGGAACACACTGCACAGGGAGCTGCTGGCTCAGCTCTTCTAAAGCCATGCCAGCCATGTTTTGTATCCTTGCCTGCACTGAAGTGCTGCAGAAATGTCCTGGTTCATGGATGGGCTCTCTAAGTCTCACATTTCATTCCCTGGGAATAGGCAGATTCATCTTGCTACAGAGATGGGTCCAGCATAACTCATTCATCAGTGTTTTCTGAGGGGACACTATTTCATTGACAGAAAAGAAAAACATTTTTCAAATGGTCCTTCACAGGATGAGCTGCTTCCCCAGGCTATTCATCATAGTGATTCATTGCAATTTCATTTCTTTTGGGAAGTGTTCTCACTGCTGCTCTAGGCCACTGTGTACCCCTATCTGTCAGCTGCTTGGACTGGATTGCTCCATGGGGAGCCTGGTGTCGGTAGGACACTGAGATGTATAAAAAATGTGGAATTATTGATTACTTTCCTTCACAAATTTCACATGAATTGCTCAGACAGATGAGTGTACATATTGTGTTTTGTTAATCAGTTTCTTACAAATATTCCAGTTTTTCATGGCTAAAACCACTCTGTTGACTCATGCTTGGTTCAAGAGCAGCTCTGAAGGATGCCTGCTGTCATAACACTATGAATTTCAACCTGTGCCTCAGAAATTCTGGAAATCTGTTACTTAAGTAGGTGTCACATTTGTGGTTACTATAGTTCTTCAATATCAATCAGCATATGTCCTCTCTAAACCAGCTGTAAATCCCACAAAGAATTTGGAAAAAAAACCCTGAAATGCCTGTCCTGTCCTCCTCTCGTTTATTCTTTCATCAATAAATTACCCTGTGTAGACTCAACCTTGAAGATTAGCTTGCTCAGAGAACTGCTGAGGGATGATGCAGAGGCAGTGAGGTGAGAGCTACTGTGGTGTGCCTGTGTCTGGAGAAAAGGGTATGGTTATTCTAAAATCAGTACCGTGAAATAAAGCTGAAAGATAAATGTACACACTGGAACTTGCTCATAGCGAAGTGTGATATTGAGGGACCTCGTCTGCCACTGATAAATGACTTTACTAAAGACTTTTACAAAACAGGTATTTCAGGAAATATATAACTGGTGTAATAATGAAAAACTTATGCCACTTAGAGAATTACTTGTAGGAGTTGCAGGCATGTAATGATCCTGGGAAAACTGGTGTGCAAATCCAGGCATCCAACACCAGAGCGCAGAGGCTTGAGAACTGCCTCGCTGTGATCTAGAGAGATGCATCACTTACCTACAGTCTTAAATATCAACTACTTTAGCAATATCTAGACAATCTAATTAAATTTTTGCTAACATTTTTATTCCTTTCTTATTTTGTTTGTTTTGGTTTGGTTTTGGCTTGTTGTGGACTTTTAGTTTTTGCATTTGGTTTTGGTTTTGCTGTTTTTGGGTTTGGGTTTGGTTTGGTTTGGATTTTTTTAGTTTTTTAGTAACATGAGAGTCCAAAAATAGAAAAGCCTTTGCAATGTGGCCATTCATGCCCACCTCCCGAAGGTGCATTTAGATAGTTCTCACTACATTTGTCTACTTGCCCAAAGTCGGTAATCAAAGTCAAGTCAGTTTATAAGGGGATTATCTCTGGGCAGTTCTGTTTTGAGGAACCTGAGATTATCCTATAATCATCCTATAGATGTATCTATAATATTTTTTTTAAAGGTGATTGCATTTCTCACTAATCACAAGATGTAGTAAGTAACCTGCAAGCAGGATGCAAGCCATGTTCTGTATTTAATAAAGTCTGAAGGAATAAATTATAAACCTTTTATGAGAGGTTACTCTTGAGTGAATAAGTGATATTAAAGGAATTTCTTTATCCATTTTCTAAACAAATGCAGCTACCAAAAATGGAACACATCCTTTTAATCGAATGCATTTTGAAACTTCACAAGAGTGTTTTGTTTTCTACTGTCAGACAGTAGAAACAACTTAAAGACAACAATGAAAAAAGACTTTAATAAAGATATCTTTGAAATATTGTGGTATTAGTTACAAAATATTTTGTTGATGTTTTTGCACTCAGCTTCTTCCACTCAAGTTTTCCATGGGAAATGGTGCCATTATGAGAATGCCATTATGAGAAACAGCTTTATCTTAGTATTGAATTATAACTGACTTTTAAGTGACTCTAGCTAAGATTTACAGACATGGACAGGGCACTGCTGTATACCAGGATTAATTGCACATACTTAAACTGATATCATAAGCTTCCATCCAATAAGATATCCATCAATAATGGGTATCAATCACTTGCTAATGCCATTTTCTAACTGCAAGATCTCATTCAGAGAAAAACTCACCTAATTAAGTGTGATTAAAATACCTGCTTCATATAAAACATGCATTTATATCTGAATAGGAATGGTTTGCAGCCCATCCTTGGCTGCATTCCTTGAGTGTAACTGTGGTACTAATGTGTAGATTTGCTTGCTGGGAGCAGTTGTCCCAACTCTGATACTCTAACTTACATTTATTCTATTAACAGGTGATTCGTTGATAAGCATTGCTCCAGTTTCTGAAACAATCTTTTTGTTGCTTCTTCTCATATGGAACGATTAATAGAATTAATATCATGCATAAAAGGGGATAAAGATGACGAGGAAAAGTACTTTAAGTCAGAGTACTTCCATTTGTGGTTAAACAGAGCAAAACCATCATAATCCTGAATCTCAGTCATCTGAATGAACCTGCTTTCACCTCCTTCCTCTATCCCATGATGACCTCAGATCAAGTTCAGATTTCTCTAGTATCAGTGCCAAAAATTTTGATCTTTTCCACACACCCTTTCCTGAGATGTCAGGAAATTCAGTGAAAGTAAAATTAGAAAAATCTACTTAAGTGAGTGAAAAAAAACAAGTGTATTTGTAGAATTTTTAAGAATACGAAATAAAAAGCAATACTCTCAATCCAATGTGTTTATTATTGGTTGAATATCAGCATAATGGAGTAACCTGAGAGGTCTGTGAGCCCATTTGTACATGTCTTGGGAAGCATGACAATAACATGTATTTTATTCCAAAGAAGTCAAAGATGCACTTGGAGAACATTTCTCTCTGCTATGAACTGGCATCTTGCCTCTCCTTCGGCAGCCTTGCCAAGCATCTGCTTCACCAGTGTGCACAGAGCAATTGGTTCTGAACCAGCAATTTTCCAGATCATTAGACACTGACCAAGCTCCAGCTTGAGTTTTTCAGAAGATTTATTTTAAAAGATTTTTCAAAGCAGCAAATTCAACTGCATTTAAAATAAATAAAAGAAACACTTATATCAAAAGGCTTGGTTTACTATCTGTGGGACTTGCATAGCAAACTTAGAGGTCTGAACAAATTTTGAAGCAGGTCTTCATACACTTCATTTTCTCCTCAGTCTGGGACAGTGAAACCTTTGTTCTGGTGAGGCACAAGATTCTCCATAAAAACAGGACTGTCTTCTAGATTGGGACTTACAGAAGAAGAAGTTTCTATAGTTATTATCTTGCAAAGTAATAGAGCAGCAGAGAGAAAAAGTAAAACAGTAACACTAATGGTATGACAGCAGGTGATGAGTTCAACCTTTGAATGAGTTCAGTGAGAAAAACAATGTAAAAGTCCAGGGTGAAATATACAGCACTGATAGAACTGGCATCCCAGTGGTACATGATAAAATAAGTTATACTTCATTATATAGACTAAACTAAGGAGAAAGACGAGTTAGGACAGCCTCTCTCCACATAAGACAGTGGTTGAAAAGCAGAGACTCCTGGTTAAGATCCTTGCCTGGGTTAAGCAAAGGACACCTGATCACCCAGTGCTGCAGTGAATGCCCTCACTGAGAGGCCAGAGAATGGCCTGAGACAGCATCACTCTGAGTCAGGACAGGGGAAAGGCTCTCCAGGCACGGCATCATGTATGGAATTTGATTCCATGTGTTGCTTTAGTCACCACTGAGATATTTACACAAAGGCAAACACTGAGAGGACCTGGTAGCTCCTCATTTCTCCTGCAGCCACACAGGAGCACCTTGAGGGAAGATGTACATCTACATCCCTGCAGGCAGAGGAAGGGACTGAACAGGGGTACTCTGCCAAATGCAATAAAGCTGCACTTTCAGCACATTAGGAACATAGCTCACATAACAAAATGCAGAGCTGAAACTGCTCATGGGCTTGACCTTTAATAAAATGTTTGATAACAACCAAAACTTCAAGAATGGGGAGAAGAATTTGTTATGCTCCTGTTCTCTGCTCCCTGTAAACTAGTGCCAGGAAATCTTCAGACTGCATAGATTTGCAATTCATTAATATATTTTTATTCACAAAAGCTTAAGAAAATGGTGTGGCATAAATTCTTTGCTTAAGTAGATCTGCAAAATTTATGGCCAGTTTTGTATTTTCAGGTAACAGCCCCAACAAAGTGACACTAAATATTTATTTGTCTGAGTTGATATAGAAATAAATGCTGACTACAAAGAGTAAGGAAACAGAGATAGAAAAGAGAGTTCAATATAATACCCAGTGTGATCACAGTTTTAATTTCAAATGACAATGTCTATTCCAGAATATTATTTTTTTCCAGGTGTGCAGATTTCCCCATATATAAATAGACACAGTGTGGGATCCTTAGAGTGTGGACTGCAAAGAAAATTGTTCAAAAAGAGTTTTTGTAAGAGTTTTCAATAGGTTGTTATTTTCATTCCTAGAGGAAGAAAGGATTTTTTTCCTTTTTCGATTGTAATTCTAAGGAATTGGGGAAAAAGCTTTTTTCCCGGAAGTCATACAGCATCATTTATAACTTTAACAACTGCACCTCATTCACAATATTCTGCATTATGATTATCTGGAGAGTGAAGAAGGGAAGATGGGGGTACAAGGTGGTTGAGGAAATGTCAGAGTGTTGCCTGTCATCCAAGCAGGGCATCTAGTATAAATCAGTTATGTCTGCTCTGAGCATGGTCTTTGAAATGAGACAGGCACCTTCTGATGGCCCCTCCCTAAAGATAAGAGGCTGAGATCTGTGACTCTAAGTGTCTAGAAATCAGTATTCTCTGGGAGATGGACTCACAAAATGTTGGGAGACAAATTGGCACTGTGGGAGTAGACAGCAGAAAGTGACCAAAAATAAACAGAAAGAAACCCCATAGTGTTGATTTGTGACTGCATGTCAACATGCCTTTTTCCATGCAACATGGAAAATGTTGCATGAATTGTTACAGCCTAAATAAGTAAAATATGATGTTTCTATAACTGCAAATTGCTTGGCTTTGGTATTTCCCCTCAGTATTCATTGATGTGCCATATGTGCTAATGTGTATTTGTAAGTAGCTGTGGTTGCACCTAATAAATAAACCTTGTACTGTCTGTGGGTAAATTGATTTGTTTTCCTACAACTACAAGCCATACACTAAAACATAAAGATATAACTCAACAAATAAACTCTCAATTAGTGTAGTTTGATTACCTTTAAATCACCACTGAAGCATATTAATGGAATAATAGAATGGTTTGAGTTGGAAGGGACCTTAAAATCACCTAGTTCCAACCCCCCTGGCAGAGGTAGGGACACCTTCCACTAAAGCGGGTTACTCAGATCCCCATCCAGCCTGGTCTCTAGGGATGGGGAGCTCACCTCTCTGGGCAACCTGTTCCAGTACCTCATCACCCTCACAGTAAGGCATTTCTCCCTAATATCTAGTTTAAACCATCTCTCTTTTAGTTTGAAGCCATTCCCTCTTGTCCTATCATTACATGCCCTTGCAAAAAGTCCCTCTCCAACTTTCTTATGAGCCCTCTTTAAGTACTGGAAGGTTCCCCAAAGCCTTCTCTTCTCCAGGCTGAGTGGCTCTAGCTCTCTGAGTCTCCTTCACAGGAGAGGTGCTCCATCCTGTGATCAACTTAGCGGCCCCTCTGGACTCATTCCAGCAGGTCCATGTCTTTCCCATTTGGGCAGCCCCATATCTGGGTGCAGTACTCCAGGTGGGATTGTATAAGAGCAGAGTAGAGGGACAGGTTTGTGAGAAGTACAAGTGCAGAAGCAGAACACAGGCTGGAGGCACTGGTTTGCAGAGGAGGATCGTGCAGGTTATGAACTGGGGGTGTTTGTAGCCTTATGGAAATAACTTTCCTGTTATCAAAGATTATTATGTAGGGTTTAACAGTGCAGGAGAAAGGAAATGAAAAAGAGCTGAAGGAGTCCTTAACAGATTCACACACTGTTTTAAAAGGTAACACAAAACTGTTTAAAGTGTTCATTACATAGCCAGGTTTGACATTCTGATGTGGTTTTCTGATGACTGGGCTGAAATGAACCAGTCAGGCCTGCTTTGGACTATGGTGGAATCAGAGTTTAGCTCAGTTTTCTCCACCTCTTTTAATTTGTTCCTGAATTTTGCACTTCAAATGCTTTCTGTTCTGTTATAGAACAGTTTATAAGCATTCTGCTGAAGCATCTGATGTATATTGCAAAAATTCTGGGTTTTTCTTTCACAAAAAATGCATAAAGCTAACCCAACTATCACAAAATGCCTTCAAAGATGTTGATTCCCCTGTTAATGAAGCTCCCATAGAAGAGAAGCTGCAGAAAACAGTAAAGTTGCAGATGGCAGTAGAGATACTCCTAGTTTTTCTGCCATTGCTTGTGGCTTGAAATTATTGAAGTTACTATAATATAGATTTATGGAATTGTATGAGGCTTGCCTGGTGGGAACAACTCGCTGAGCTACAGGGTGAGTTTGGGTCTCCCCTTATAAACCAACTGTACAAGGATTTTGGAAGGAATGCTGTTATTGTAGTAGAATGCTTTTTTTTTTTTTTTCTTTTAAGAAATAAAACTGTAGAAATATTCAGATAATTTATTTTTGCTGCCTCATTTTCTGACCAGAATTGTTACTTCAGTGCAAACTTTGGCCACCAAGATATAATATCTCCATGCAAGCATGGTATACCAGGGATGTAAAAATCCCAGCCTAGAGAAACAAGGGCAGAAGGAGCCTTGAAGTGACTTTGGATTCTGTACTCATCTCCTGTGGCTGAGAAAGTGGGGCCAGAGAAAGGACACTGGATTTTGGCCATGACATATTTCTTTCAGTCTTCACTCAGGGTCGTTCAACCTCTTCCTGGAGGGATACCAGTTGTAGACACACTAATTTATATTCTTACATCATAGCAAGGAATATAGAACAAAAATATGTGGACTGGTTATGTAATCACGTGGATATGACAGTACACTCATTTTAAAGTATCTTCCAAATTATCCTTAGTTATCTGTGTTTGTTTTTTTTTTAATTTTTTTTTTTTTTTAATAAGGATATTGCTTGTTGAGATTTTTATTGTTACGTGAGCTTTTGCTACTAGGAGATTTTATTTTGGTAATACATCCTTGTCATCAAGCATGGTATGGTAGCAGCTCTTTCCAGAGATCCTACACAGCAAGCCACAGCCAGTGGTGAAAGAAAAGAGTATTTCATCATATTTAGTGTTACTTTGAGATAGTGTCTTGGGGAGGATGTAGTTAATGAGGTACACAGTCTTTACAAATATAAATTTGTGTTCTGGATTTCATCTGATTCTGGGGAAGCAGTCACCATCAGTGAGTATCAGAGTTTCATCAGACTTGAAACTACTTCATATATTCAAGCTTCCCAAGACAGGTACTTCATCCACTGGACTTCTCACATGTGGACATTCAGCTCTCCAGTACTTTGCATTTTAAGTAATTTAACAAGAGAAATGTAACTTTGACTTATATAGAAAAGATATTCCTAGGCACATTTGAATCTGTAAAAAACACCAGAACAAAGGGGAAGATGTTTTTTGCAGAATATTTACATATCTCTCTGTGCTATATATTCTAGAGCTTTCACAGCTGCATAACTTCCAAGGGAAAAAGGAAGACCTGAAATTACCAAATTTAAGATCACAGAGGACATTTTTATATTCTCCTATGAAACGTGAAGTAGAACCACAGTTCCTGTGTGTGCTTTGATAAGACTCAGTTTTTATTACAGTTACCTATTGTACCAATTTTCTGTCTTTAAATTTGACTGCTGTTCAAGCAGAGAGAGTTGGCATTATTTTCAACATGAAAGTTATAAAATCCCCTGTACTTCTTATCATGAAATTGATCATCCTTTACAATCCTTACAATTCTTTGCAAAATAGAGCTTTACCAAGCACGTATTTCTTTTACATATTTTACAATGTGTTAAAAGGAAAACTTCCCTTCCCACTTAAAGAATCCACCTCATCTATGATCATAATAAATGTACATTGTAAAGGGGCAAATCTATCTGGAAAAAAACAAGAGTTAATGTGAGCCAGCAGCCCACCTCACACCTTTGCACCAAATGTAGTTCTCTGGGGGACTTGAGGACTCTGCCTTTAGAGTTTGAAAATACCTGGTATATTATCAGAGAAGTATTTTTGGTACATTTCTTCTGTGACATGCTGGGAAAGTCAAGTAGCCCTACTGGCTGATCAGTGCAGTGCCTGCTCATGTGTTTAATTCACACTGGGTTTAGAGAAGGTGTCAGTACAGCAGTTAGATTAATCTGCCTTAAAGTTAAATGCAGCAGAAGTATCACCCTGAGAGCACAGACAAGCTAAAGCAAGGTCTGGAAGAGCTGCCAGCTGAGGCCAGGATTGCATATTCTGAGAATTTCTTGGACCCACAGCTGCAGTGGTGCCTGCATGATGGGGCACAAGCCCCTTCCCCCATGGCCACACACCCCCAGTGATGCCCAGGAACGGGGCTGTCCCTGTCCTGGGCAGGGTGGTGGGATGACCCCTGGACTTCCAGAGAGGCCCCATAGCTCTGGTCCCCAGAGAGCCCTGACACCCAAAGTCACTTCAGCCTTGTATGTCTAATTTTCTGCACGTTTTTCTTGGCTTTAAAAAGAAATCATTGTAGAGCAGTAATGATTCATGAGTAGATATTAATAAATTCATGTGGGTAAATATTTGGTTCTCTTCAGCTCTGTGGAAAACAATTAGATGATGAACAGATTGTGACTAAGTACAATTAATAGTGCCAGAGTGTGCCTTCACAGGGGAATAAATACAACAATTAGTGTCTTATTTTATCAGTTGTGTAGGTTTGTTTCTAATTATAATGGCATTCACAGAGCAGGCTAATACAATACATCAGCTGAATGGAAAACATCAGCTCCTCTCAAATCCCAGGACTGCGTAACTTGGGAAGAATAAAACCTACTATGAAGCTGAAACCTTTTCTGGACTGGTGCAAGCTCAGAGGCCATCTTTGCTTTTTAGAAAACTGAGAATAGTTTGTCGAGGAAACTTTGGGCTCCAAGCCTGAGCTCCAACCCAGACACTGATAACCACGAGCTCGAGTGACTGGGCTGTGCTGGGAGCCAGGGCATGCACAGCAGAGCACAGCACCCTATGGATGCAGCTGCAGGGCTTCCCCACTGCTGCTGTGTCTTTTCCTGCTGTGTCACAGGATGGAGATCAGCTTCCTCTGGGCTGTCTGCCAGAACAGGTGCTGGGAGTCAGGGACAGCAGGTTAGGGTGCAGGAAGGCAAAGCTGCTGCAGCCTCTCAGTGTCCTCAGGAGCCCTCTGTGAGGTGCAGAGCAGCAGGCAGCCAGGTACAGAATGCCATACAGCTGCAACTGGCTCCCATTTGGCTATGTATGACATCAAATTTTAAATTGCAATGTCACACTTCATATGGCATAACTCCTGTTGACTGGAGCTGCTCAGCTCTGGTGAACCTGAGCAGATATTTTTGGGGGGAGAGAAGGAATATCCTTGCCATGTACAGTCTCTAGTCAAATCTCATAGGAAAAGTCTCAATTCTCAGAAGGGCAGACCAGCTGTCAGCAATGGTCATATAGTTTTCATTGCAATTTCTCCTCTCCTCCTGCCTGTAAAAACCTTGTGACCTTTCAGATGAAATGGTCAGCTAAGATTCTGATGGCTAATACCAGACTGCTACAGTGAGGGCTCTGGATAATGTCAAAGGCAGGTTTCCACCTGCTACATATATTGGTATGAGAGGAACTTTGGTGGGTAATTGGTCATGTTGGTCACTAATCCCATATTAGCTCTTGATGTCAGTAAATTTCCTTTTATTATTGGAAATAAGGGCTGTCTTTGTTCTTTTTTTGTGGAGACAGAAAACATGATAATTTCTGAGTTCTCCATGGCTCTCTGGCACTGACAGCAGCACACATTGTTGCATTACTCAGTCTCAAATCGATCCCTACTTTAATTGCTCTTGCACTTTCCTGTGCATTGTTATAGCACTCAAGAATTTCTTCAAAGGTGCTATTGTTTTTCTAAAATGCAAATTCTGCCATTCATCTTTTACTTTTAGCTGGGTTGTTTTGAGCAAGGTTAGCTAGAACTTTAATAACTTAGCTACTGTTCACATGTAGATAAAACCAAAATTTAAGGGGGCAGTGGGTGATTTCATCTGAAGAGCAAAGCAACACACAGACCACCAGCAGCAAAGGCAGTCCTGCCACATGTCCTGCCAGCTACAGCTGCCTTGGGATGGTGTGAGGGAGGGATGTGCCATTGGCAAAGAATACAAGTCATGTCTCCTGTCTGTACCCACTCAAAATATTAACATCTGGAATACAGAAGGGGATCTAAAGCTCCTCCTACCCTTGCTCTGGTCCTGAAACCAGCCTCTTGTGGGATATGGGACAAAAACAAGGCAGAATTATATGGGCCTGATGCCCTCCATTTGCATCCCTCTCTCTTCTCAGAGACTGAAAGTTGAAGGAGCACAGACTCAGAAAAAATATCAGGTGTGATGTGAGGCAATAACAGAAAATTCAGTTTAAACTAAGAAAGAAAGTTCCAGAACTTCTGACAGAAGTAGAAAAAACATGTATGTATACATTTATGTATATTTTCTATATACTGTGATGTTTCAATGTGCAGCACCCAGTAATGACATGAGCTAGTTTTGGACATTACAAAAGCCCACCTTGAGTTATATAAAAGTCTATTCTACCAAAAGTGATATTCAGGCTGAAAGCTGTTGCTCAACCAGAAAGGACCTTCTGTAATTTAAATTAGTCTCAATATGCTTGAAAAAGCATATACCCTAAAAAGCCTGGGCTTAGATTATTTTCTTAAAGGCAGACAAAACTTCAGCTGATTTAGTTTAAGAAATGCAGATTTTTTTTCTAAGGCTAATTTTCATGGAGGCAATCTTCTGTAGCCCTCTACCAAATAAGCTTTTACAAATCTTCAGATTGGCTATTTGCATCTGTATTTTCTGAAGTCATTATTCATGTTTTCCTTATGAAGACTTTCAGAAGTTTTAAAACAGTGCATTGGTGGAACATAAATTGATAGAAGGCTTTAAACTTGAGGTTTAGAAATCTTAATAAATGGTAAAGTTCTTTTATTTGCTACAATAAAAGCATTTTCTACTGCTTTCTCGAGATTGTATGCATACTACCAATACTCTCATCTTAAACTTTTTTGTCTGTATAACCTTGGAAAAGAACTGCTTCAGCTCTCATTTACCAGAATCTTCTCTTAATCTCCTTGAATTGTCTTTCCTCTCATTGATTCCAGTGTAATGATTAGATTTATAATGGCTATAACTAGTGCTCAGACTAAGACCAGACGTAATGTTTGCAGAAATCCAAACCAATCCAGAATTATGTCACATGCTGGTGTCCTTACATATCTCCTGTTCCTGGCCCCCAGAACAAAACAGAAGCAATCCTCCTCTTCATCCCAAGCAGAGCAATTCATCAGTAGGCTGCAAGTAGATTCTTTAATGAACTTCATCCATAAAAGGGAACAGTTTTCATTCTGTCTGGCCTCCTCAAAGATCAATGTGGTGGTTGCAGGTGCTGTGTTTCGACATTTCCATCAGCTCAGATAGCAGTAAAGCTAATTCACACTAGTAGAGACATAAAAACAAAAATAAAATAAAGATAGATTAATTCTAGATTGTTTCCTGAGCCTGTGTTTGCTGCTATAACCCTACACCAAACACACTGAATGCTTTGCCCATTTATGACAGCAATTCCCACCAGCACCTGGTGAACAGGTCTTTCTTCTGCCGGAGGTGATTTTGTGCTGTTGACCCAATGTAGTTAGGCATGAAATTTTTAATTGCAGAAGTATTCTGCCTTTCCAGGGACTACAGAAGTAAGCACTATAAACCCATTAGCTTCTGCTGAACTGCTCTCTTCTATTGTCAAACAGCCTTGGGCAGCCAAGATCTGTTCTACTCCCCCAGGAACCACTATTATGCCAACATAAATTCATTTGACTTCAGTGACTTCAGCCCTTACACAGCAGAGAGAGATCAGACTGGACCAATTGTCTTTAGCAATGTTCTTCTCTGTTGCTGGATAGATAGCATGTCCAAACTTTAATTTAATAAAATGAGAGTATCTAGCATAAACCAGATGGACTAAGGTTTGTTGACAAAATGGACGGGTTATTTTCAAGGACACTGATTCACGGTCTTCCAAAGAAAAATAGCATTTAACAGATCTATTGTTGTTGAATAAGCAGTAGAAAAATGGGGGAAGATTGATTAACCTAAAGTTGTTTACATATTTTAGAGGTATTTTGTCGGGTATGAGGATACATTATGCAAAAAGAAAACCTTTTATTATTATTTTTTTAGAATGACAGAATCATGTAGGTTGGATAAGATGCCATCCTCCCCAAACCCCTGCTCTTAGCAAGATCAAGGGTCAGGGTAATCAGTCTGTCCTTGGATGCTTTGAAGGATGAAAATTCCACAACTTCTGGACACCTGTTCCTGTTCTTGACCACCGTTGTGGTGAAACCTTTTTTCTTGAATTAAGTTGACCTTTCCCTTTCTTCAGTTTGAGTTTGTTTCCTCTTCTACTGTGCAGGTCTGAGAGCAGTATGAATTCATCTTCTGTATGATTTCCCCTTCAACAACCGAAGAGAGCAGCAAAATCTCTATTTAGAATTCCCTTTTAAAGCGAACTCAAATCTCTCAGTGTTTATGTGTGTGCCCCAGGACCATGATGGTTTGGGTGGCCATAACTCTCAGGCACATGGTGTGATTCTTGGTGTGTCCTGTGTAGGGCCTGGGGCTGGACTCAATGAATGGGGCTCTTCCAACTCAGCTGTTCTGTGATTCTGTGACTTTCTCCAATATGTTGATGTCTTTTACTACAGAGCACTAAACATCTTAGTTGTTCCATAAAATCTTCTCTCTTTTGATTTTATTGCCCCTCCCACATTTTCAAAAATTATGAATTCCAAAATAGTGCTGCAATTCTAACACTTTTGCAGGCACTAGCTACAGACAGCCACTCCTCTGCTGCAAACTGAGATGATGCTTCTGGAACTTTAGGAGCTCTAAGTGTATTGAGTTTGTGTGACAAGGTTCTTGTAGTGAAGGGGCTGCAGGAGTGGCTTCTGTGAGAACTTCCAGGAGCTTCCCCGATGTCCAACAGAGCCAACCCCTGGAGGCTCCTGGAGGACCTGCTGCTGACCAAAGCCAAGCCCATCAGTGATGGTAGTAATGCCTCGTGATAACAGGTTTAAGAAAGAAAAAAGTCATTGCACAGATGTAACTGTGGTCAGAGAAGAGTGGAGTGACAACATGTGAGAGGAACAGCCCTGTTGACACCGAGGTCAGAGGAGAAGGAGGGCAGGAGGTGCTCCAGGTGCTGAGATGCCCCTGCATCCTGTGGTAAAGACCATGGTGAGGCAGCTGCACCCCTGCACCCCATGGAGATCCATGTTGGAGCAGATATCCAGGTATCCCTGCTGGAGCAGGCTCTTTGCAGGGACCTGCAGACCTGTGGAGGTAGGAGCCTACAGACCCTTGGACAGAGAAGCCATGGCAGGACTCTCTTCTTCCTCCTTGCTGGGATGCAGGGAAACTGTCCCCAGCTCATGAGCCGAAGGAGATTTTTTTGTCTTGCTACTCAGTGGTGCATCCTTTCCAGTGTGCTTGGCCAGGCTCTCAGGGGCTGGGACTTGGCTTATTCGTGGGATTCCTCTTTAAAGGGTCCTCTTAGGAGTCTCCTCAGCATTTCATAGATCTCTGAGACTGTGCAAGCCCACACAGCTACTTGGGTTTTGGCAATACAAGCCAAGGAGAGGCTGGAATGTCATGGAGCACCCCAGCTTTAGCCCACATCACATCACTTTGGCTTTAGTTTATAAGCCTGGCTGTGAGCAAAAGCACTTCTGACAATTAGGATTAGGAAGGTGAAATGAGGTCTTCCCACAGCAGAGAGCTTCACAAAGCAGCTGCTGCATGGATGGCATTCTGTTCCTTGCCAATTATTAATATTCATCTTGCTTTTCAAATCTAATATTGATTAAACCATCATAGGTAAACAAATGAGATGGCTTCCTTACAGTAAAAGCTTGAGAAAGGCAGGGCATTAGCATCTGTATGCTGGTTTCCTCTGTTTGAATATGATCTCCGAGCACTGGCAACATTATTTGAATCTAATAATCAAGCCATTTTAGAGTCGTGATATTCTAACAGTTCCATCTATCTAGAAGACAGGCATTTTGAAGACTCCATTTGGTGGGTTGGCAAAGCTGCATCTGTACAGAATAAGAAGAATGTAGGTATGACATATAACATTGTCTCTTTTTCTCCGACAATTTCAGTCCGTGCATGTGAAAGTTGCATACCTGAGTGAAGCCCGAGGCACTAGATGAATAGAAATTATTTCAACCATAACACTGCCCCTATCTGGGAACCAGCACATTTGCATAGATATTTTTCATCTCTCATAATTTTGTCTTTTTTTCTCCAGCAAAGTACCAAATCCTGCAGGCATTGCTGGGCATCACAAGCATTCTGCCATGAGAAACTAAAGAAAGACAAGCCAATGCAAAATGAGAGCTGTAATATTCACATCAGGAAAGAACTAAAGAATATGTTCAGCTTTCCTCAATATTAGTTCAGCTACAGCATGTGTGTTTTAGTTCTATGGTCCTGATTTCTCCTTCTTTATCTCTTTATTATTCAGATAGCTTTATTGTTTTTGTGAATTGGAATATTGAACTCCATCTGCTCTAATCAACAGTAGACACAGATACTAATAAAAGTGAGAGGGTGAAATGCCTGCCATAGGGGACTGCTGCATTTTGTGTGTGTCAGCTTGATCAAAAGCAAACTCCTCCTCTAATAAATTCAATAGTGACTAAAATACATATTAATTACTTATTAAAGGACTTTAAAGGGCTTTTGTAAAGCAAAAACTGACAGAGGAGTATTAGCTTTTAGAAGCACTTAGAAACCCACGCACTGCATAAATGCTTTATATATATATATATATATATATATGTCTTTGAATATCAGCATCTTTCCCACTCCACCATGAGCAGTACACAGCAGAGCTGATGGCAGCAGAGTTTGCAGAAAGAGTCTCGTGCTCAGGTAACTAAAAGCTTTATCATGATGTGTCTAAATGGGTCTGGCTTTGGGTTACATTGGCATCTGTAGCTGGTATTGTCTGTGTGATTTGCTGTACAACTGAAATGGCAGAGTTCTGTTGGGGTAGATCTTATGGAATGGATCTAAGTAATTCTTCCAAAGCATCTTCTAGAGCTGTTTCAGAAAGCAGAGTAGAAAGCCTGGCCCAAAGTGTTCTGAGGCAGGCACTGCATCAGCCCCTCCTACATGAGCATTAGCTAGGAGATATGGCTAAATAATCATGGATGTTTCAGTCTAGAAAGAAAATAAAAATAAATAGGAAGAGACCACAAGCAATCCTTTCTGATAGAAGAAGATGATTGTTTAAGTTTGTTTTGATTGAGCAGTCTATTAACCAAAAATGGAAATTCAGATAGGTTAAACTGCAAATTCAGCTGGTATTTCTCATGTTGTGTCATCACTAAAGAAAAAAAGAACCAAAAGTAGGAAAAGGTAGGCAAAGACAAAGTGTTTTGAATTATGTTAAGAAGAAAAAGAAGTTGTTTACTTTGTGCTTAAGGAAACAATTACTGGAAAAGAAAAAGTTTATTTGGCAAATGTCTCAGCTGGGATTCTTGTAAGTGGCATTATCACTCTGCAACTTTGCTGCTGTTTTAGAACTTTATGATTAAAAAAAACCCATTTATCTTTCATAAAGGAAGACACCATCTCTATGCTGGTAATATATTTTGCCATGGATTGTATAACATTCCCCTATAGTTAATAATAAAAATTGGTACAGATTACAAGGTCAAAAAAGCATTTCTTTTTACTGCAAAAGGCAATGGTTTCACCTGGCTGTGGAAGCCTATTACAGGGAGCACTCTGTGGTTGAATACATAGTCTTTGGCACTGCTTGGAACAAATTTAAGTTGTACCATAAGATAAAAGGCTGGTTTGGCCAGGACTTTTATATCAGGTATGCTGTGGCTCACAAAGGAGCAAACAGCAATGTTAAAGTGAGAGCAGTATTTTGGAAAAACGTTTTCTTCACAAGCCGGTAACAATTTCAATTTCAGAACTATTTAAACGTGTGTCTGAATTAATATCAAATTGTACATTAAAATATGAGCATAAATTTTATAGAAGAACATTTATTTCATCATTGTCAAATAAGGCTGTTTGATTTTCTTTTCCTGAGATATCTAAATTAATTTTGAAAATGCCACCTTAAAATTGAGGGAAAATTTCAGTTTGAGGTTGAACAAACTGTTTCTTCAATCTAGACATGCATTATAGAGATAGGGAAGAAGCTGCCTCTTACAAGACATAAAAATAAATTATTCACGCAGCCTAAATATGATGTATCTATTATTTAATATCACCCTGTTGTTTCAGTTTCGCATTACACACAGAGCAAAAATGCAGAAAAAAGAAAAAACCAAAATTCTTTGAAGGACAATGTAGATTAATCACATTTGATCTCATAATAAATATAACTGTCTGATAAATTGGTGTGCCATAGATGTGTAAAGGAGGGTATGAGTAATTAGAGCACTGTATGATAAAACAGGAGAGTTCTTCCCTGCAGTCCTGAAGAAGCAGCACTTTAGACTTGGTGAACTGTGAGCTGTTCTCACTGATGTTCCTGCTGTCAGTCCAAGACAGTTCTGTTGACAGGTGGCATTGATTTTTCTAAAATGCCAGCAGGCTGACTCCTGACTGCTTTGGCTTTGTTCTCCCACAAAATTCAACCCACAGAACAGGTCAGGAGAAGGCATTCCAAACTGAGAAATGCAATGTGTGCTAAGGGAGTTTTGCTCTAGGGAAAATTCCTCAGAACTTGCAGAAGAGGCAGTGCTTTTGGGGAGAAACTTAGAAAGATAATAAACTGTTTCTATTCTGATTTCTACAGAGAGTCAAAAGAGAAATTTTAAGTAATGGTCTGCTGAGATTTCCTCTCCTTTGAGTTACAAATTGAAGAGAACAACCTGTATCCTTCTCAGAACCTGGCTCCCAGTGGAAATACACACTAATAGAAGAGTAATGGGTTGTCGTGTTCCCTGCCAATCTCTGTCTTCAATCCATAGATTTTTTTATTATCTCACCCTCTTCTCTTTCCACCATTGCATTCAATCCACTGCAAGTACTTTCATGCCAGGAAGCCAGGCACACATGGAGCAGAAATGCCTTGACTACATATTTTATGAGGGTCCTTAATCACACACGTGGAAAATGTTTATTTTATAAGGACAGAATTGTCCCCTGGGGATGTTTTGCTGCACAAATGAGCCTGATGAGCATTAGAAGAGCAGTTTTGTTCTGGAAAGTGGTAGGTTTATTCTTCCTTAATTTTTTAATTACAACCCCTGACCTGAATGACAAGCACAAAACTGTAAACAGATCAGGATTACAAGCAACATGCGCTTTTAATTAGTGCCACTGAGGGGGATATAGCAATGTGTATCCCCCAGGCTGCTCAGGGGTGATGCAGGGTGAGCTCTTGCTCTGCTGAGTGTCAGCACTGGCCTTGCTGCTGCTCCCCTGGGAGCTCCTGTCTCCTCTGCCCTCTGCCAAGGCTCACAGGCGTGACACAAATCCTCTGTAATACAGACAACACAGTGGGGCACGTGTAAATGAATGGACTTTGCCTCCCCAAGGAAGGCAGCATCACTCAGACATGTAGCACACAGCTCACGGTTTGCTCATCAGGTGAGATTTGTGGTCAGTTGTCAGCATAGATTTGCAGAGATAGGAAAAGATAAAACAGCAAAATATGTTCTCATGGTTGTACTCAACCAGGAAAACTCATCTCATTTGACTGGTGGCCCATTGCCAAAAGTAGTGACTGGTCCCTCCTCATCTGTTTTTTTTTCCTATTATTCCCTCTGGCTGATCACAGGGGCGGTATCTTATACCACTGTAAAAGATGATATAAATATTTCATCCTGCTCTTTAAGGTTACTTGATTAGCATGCCTATAGCATACTTTAGTTTTTTCTGATCAGCACCCAAAAAAATGGATTTTCCTCCTCAGAGCTGTTAGGAATTTCTAAGCAGACAGAGGGGTTGATATCATGGGTACAATTAGGGTGACTCCCCCTGGAACATCCCCAAATCTCCTGGCAAGCATCAGTGTTGCAGGTTGATTCCTTTGTTCAGGCACCACTGTCCTTTTCAATTGAGATCTCAGAGCAAATGTCAGGCTGCTTTTCACCAATAATCTTTTGAAAAAATACCACCTCAACAGCTTTATATTGCTGCTCCTGCTCATGCTGAGAGCATGTCAGCATTGGCCATATCCTCATATAAGTTATATCTGTTATTTGGGTATGTGTACCTATATCTGTTTTCTTTATATCTGTTTTCATCAGTCAGAAAAAAACGATGGAAAAAGATTTTTTTTAAAAAGTTTTTTTTTGACTTTCATGTTAAATTTCTTTTACTATAAATACAGCAAGTGAACCTGAAGCATTAAAAAATTGGAGCCCAAAAAACCTCTGGTTACATATGCAAGTAAATATCTATGTGTATCTCTATTATGTGCATGGAAACAAACACAGGGCTAGAATCATCTATTTGGAGCTGTTGTTGTGTGTTTTTTATGCTAGGGATGTGGAAATGCTGAGACAAAAGTGAAGAAGTGAGTATGTTCAATAGAGGCAGAGGCCTGGCTTTCAAAGCAATTGAAGCTCTTCTGTCAGTAAAAGCACAGCTGCAGTCACAGCCCATGACAGAACACAAGTATACATGTCCTGCAAAAACAGTCATTATCCAGAGAACATCAGATTTCTGCAGAATAAGTCCATAAAAAAGAGTTCTGAACATGGGAAGAGGGAACCAAATATAATTCTGATTTTTGCTGGAGTCTTGGGGTCCTTTCCATTGTGTATGTCTGAAAACACCACATTTTATCCTAGTAGGAGAGTGTGTTACCTAGTGCTGACTTTGCTCAGGGCTCTTTGCAGAATGGATGCCTTTTTGCTTGGCACTTGCTGAGGATATAGAACACAGAGAATGGTTTGAATTGTGCCAGCTGTTAGCAACACCACAGTAGTGTATCTGTTGTTTATCCTAGCAGAAAAAAGCCCTACCTCCCAGTGGGACAAGGTGTTCCTATTTTCTCTTCTACTTCTGTCCCATTTCCTTTCATAATCAAAACATCACTACATTAGATGTCACAAATAGGAAAGAAGTCTGATTTTTTTCAGAAAACAAAGCTTAGTCTTTGAACGAAATTAACTTTGCAGAAAACTGTGGAAGAGTGGTTGCTGGCTCACTGAATCTATGTACACATCCCCTTCCCAAAAGGGAAGTGCAGGATATGTCCATAAATTTTTTTTGTAGTGACTATCTTCTAAACTAATAACAAGTAAGGAAAGCTCATGTTTTCCCTGAGGAAAAAAAAAAAAAAAAAAAGAAAGAAAAAGAAAAAAAATAATTAAAAAAAAAATAAAAATAGTTTTCACAACACAAAAGAGCTGCTTTCTTTGGTCAGAGGCCATAGCTTGGGTCTCTGCATCCCCATGGCTCTCCTTGGGCTGCAGGGTCACAGCTGCCTTACCATGGACTGCACCAGGGGGATGCAAGGTAATCTCAGCTCTGGCACCTGGAGAACCTCCTGCCTCTCCTTCCCCACTAACCTTGGTGTTTGCATGTTCTTCTCACATGTTCTCACCTCTTTGCTGGCTGGAATTGGGCTGCATCCCATCCTTTGTTTTGATTTCTTCTTAAACATGTTATCACAAGGGCATAACCACTATTTCTAATCTGCCCAGCCTTGGCCAGCAGCATGTCCTTCTTCAGAGCCACCAGGAATTGGCTGCGCCAGATATTGTGGAAGCTTCTAGCAGCTTCTCACAGAAGCCACTTCTGTGGCCAAAACCACCAATACACATAAAAATGTATTTAAGATACTTCACTAACACTGTTCCTTGAATTATCAGGAGCAACAGAACCAAGAGTGTCAGAAGTTTCAAGCAATCCTGCCTAATGTTCCTCACTTTTTTCCCCAAGTTTTTGTTTGTTTTTTTTTTTTTTTCCCTAGAAAATGTAAACAATTTTTCCAATCAGTATCCCATCAGCACTTCCTGCTGTGTTAAATGTGTCTCACCCTGAGATTCACACTTTGGTACTACATAGGGATGTAATGCCACCACTCCACTAAATAAAAAGTCATCAAAAGGGGTTGACAAGTCTTTGATAAAATGTCAAAATTAACTGCTTCACAGCAGGGAAGTTCTTAAAAATACTGAAAGTTCCTACTATCACTTAAATCTATATAGATAACAAGATAACAGGCACTTATGACATGGAACTCTTAATACCCTTTTATGAGGATTTTCACCTATAAGAAAGAAAAAGACCCAAAAATTACAGCTGAGGGAACAAATGTTCCTCAAAAATTATCTGCTCTTTCTTCTAAATGTGTATAGCCTATATCATTTCAACTATAATGTCAATGATATTAAGAGTTACCAGCTTCCTGCATATTGGGGCCCAGCAGGAACCACATGCCAGAGAACTGCCCAGTAAAAGGTGATTGAGCAGTTGGGGATGCAGGGATCCATGGGCATGCAGAGATCCGCCCACAGCCCGTGGGGATCCATGGGCATGCAGAGATCCACCCACAGCCCACGGAGGAGGAGCCCCACACAGAGCATGTGGATGCCTAGAGGAGGCTGTGACCCTGTGGGAGACCCATGGAGAGAGGGGCCCTGCTCCCAGTCTGGAGCAGCCTGTCCTTGGAGGACTGCACCCCATGGAGTGACCCAC
>JAOTQP010001286.1:25218347-25235581 GCA_026413545.1 Cichladusa arquata
TGATGCCATGGGATGGACTCACTGCAGCAGTTTGGGGAGGACTGATCCCATGGGATGGACTCACACTGCAGCAGGTCACAGGGAGCTGTTGCTCCTGAGATGAGCTCACAGTGCAGAGGTTCACAGAACTGTCTCCCATGGATGAACCCCATGGTGCAGCAGGGGAATGACTCCTCTCCCTGAGCAGTGGGAGAAGCCACAGGTGATGAAACTGAGCATAATCCCCATTCCCTGTCTCCTTGCACTGCTGGGGTAGGAGGTAGAGCTGGAAGGAGGGAGGGGTGGGGGGGGTTTTAAGGGCTTATTTTACTTCTCATTATCCTGCTCTGATTTTGTTAGAAATAAATTAATTTATATCTCTAAGTTGAGCCTGCTTAAATACCTTGATGGTATTTAATGCAGGATCTCTCCCCTGGTCCTTATCTCAACTCATGAACCATTTGTTTAAATTTTCTCTTCTCTGTCCAGCTGCACAGAGGAGTGAGTGAGCAGCTTTTGTGGGTGCCTGGCATCCAGCCAGGGTCAAACCACAACATTGTGTCATCTGTAAATTTCTTCTTACGGTGTTGAAATCACACTCATATTACAATTCTCACTTCTTCTCCATTTAATTTTAACATTTATCTCCATCATCTTGTGACTTAACCATGTGGCAAATGAACACTCAGTCTGTAAATCTGTTAATTGTAGTGTGTTTTTAAAAGACCCATTATGAAAATGCCTTTGAAATTACAAAATATTGAAACAGACTTGGCCTCTCCCAGCTAGTGAGATCAGTAGATCTCTACCTGGCTATTTAAAGTGGTTTTGTTTTTTCAGAGATTAGCATGGCTGGCTTCTTTGGTGGCTGAAAGCTGTGAGCCTCTTCCAGAAGAAAGTAACTGTGGTTTAGAGGAGGGGTTTGCAAGCAGCTCATGTCTGCCACATGCTGTGTGTTTTGTGGACAGAAAAGGAGCACTATAAATTCACAATTCCTCAGGTGTGGGGGGGTATGCCTAACAGTGTGCCAGTTCTTGCACTTCCAGGGTTGCCTGAGGTTCATTCAAATTCAGTGTTCACTCAGTATTCAGTATTCAGTTATGTTTCACTGAAAAGTATTTGTGTCAGAAGTGATAAAAATAATGACAAACCCTGAAACTTCAGCTACTGGGTGTGTGCTACTTCAGTGTTCTCACTGAAACACTTAAAGGACATTCAGGATAATATTTGCAGTTGCATGTCTCAAAGGATGGACAGACAGTTCAGGACTGATGCAGCCATGAAACATGTCTGCTATCCTGCAGGCATCCCTTCAGAAATGAGCTCCAGAGCAAGATTGGAAAGCCAAGAGCTCTGAACAGTGACTCTTTTGACTTTGGTCTGAGCTACGGGCTGGTCACCAGTGTACCAAAAGGGGGACAAATGGCCAAAGAGAGAGTTGGAGGAAAAACGATGAAGAACATAATGAAAGTTGTGCAAACACCTTCTCTCTCTTTCTTAATATGGGCTGGGAGCTCCATTAGAAAAATATGAAAAATCACAGAATTTTAGAATCACAGAATATGCTGAGTTGGAAGGGATTCCAAAGACCATTGAGTCCAACTTATTGGGACAATAAACCTTACTGGGGCTCCACCAGACCCCTCAAGTGAATGAATTGGGAGCAGCCCACAAAACACTGTGACCAGGATGCACCTTCCCAATTACACTGAAATCCAGGAAATTTTAACATAGTGGCTACAGACTGAAACCCCCTAGTGATGATACACCATAAAGATTGGCATGGAATCAGATCCATTTCTGGGTTTGTAGACATCTGTTGAAACAGATATACAGATACTGTTGTTACAGCAATTTTGTTTGCTGTTACTATTTCCCTGTAAAAATGGGAAGGCTTATCCTATATAATCTTTGAGTGAATCTGAGCATCTCACAATCTTCAGTCCTGGTACACTGAAGACTTTACCAGAAGGAGCAGAACTCCAGACATTCAAGGACATGGATTGGAATTAATAAAATTCTTTTCTCTTAATAACTTGCTTAACTTGCTTTTCATGTTGTGCTTCTCTGATAAGCTCCTCCATTCCTTCAATGGCACCGTTCTGTCTGTACCTCTTTTTCAGAATTCCCCCTTATTTTATTTCCAGCCATTGTATTTAAGCCTTTTGGAGCAGGTCCTGCAGGATGCCAGGCTCTGAAACATGCTCTGCTCACGAATGGCAAGGCAGGGGACTGAATGCTTTAACACAACTCTGAGCAAACACAACATGTTTTCAGGTTGTTTGGGCATTTTGGCTCTAAGATGTGTATTTAATAAAAAGCTGCACAGGGCAGAGTTTATATCTTTTCCATTATTAATGTCCACTAGAGGAATGCTGCCTGAAGAAGAGTTATTTTACAAACCATTTCCCCCAGTATACACAGCATTTGGAAGTCTTGCAAATGACAGAGGAAAATGCAAATAAAGGCTTGGCTTTAAGCTCTTTTTATATTTGTTTGTTCATACTGAAGTAATATGTGGTGGGATAAGCTGCTTTATTCCTAAACAACAATGTTAAGGCATCAACATTATTTGTTTATTTGTTTGTCTGTTTATATTATTTTAATTTTGTTTTGGGGTTGTTGGTTTGGTGGGTTTTTTTTCCTTTTCTTATATGTTTTTGTTGTTTTGAGAGACACAGATCTCCTTGACTTGAGAACCTAGGAAGTCAAAGAGATTAATGGCTAGAAAGGATAACCCAAAGCAGTGAAAAGTGTGTGTTAATACACCAGTTTCCAAAACATTAACAGCAGTGGCCTGCCCAGGGTCATGCAGGGTAGGCTGAGACAGGAATAGATTTGAAGGGCTGTGATGACAAGGCATGTGTTGGTTATTGTCAGTTTGATGTTGATCTGGGGCTGTCTCCCAAACATCAGGGAGAACTTCAGGATAAAATATTGCAAATCTTGCTGTCGAAGAGGTTTAACAAGGTGTGTCTCTCACTACCTCGTTTTCTGTGTTTATTCATGTACAAGACAGAGGTTTTCTTCAAAACTTGGTGTTTGTGCTCCAAGGAGGCAAGAAGAGCTGTGAAACAAAACTCTGTGTGCTTCCCAGAAAAGCCTCTGACAAACTAGAAGGGAGGCTCACCCTACAGTGAGCCAAAGCTCTTTCAATGCATGGTGATACATCCATTTTCTCTTGCACAAAACATGGAGTCTGTCTCTACAGACAACACAAAGTCTCTGGGACATGGGTTAGCAAAAGCATTTGCAATTCAAGCTAAAATCTCTAAATTGGGTTACTTAAAGATAGAGCACATAGTTGCTTCATTAAGTTATTAGGAGTTATGAACTATTATTTAGTTTCTAAATAATTTTGAATCTTCCACAAACCAGAAAGGTCACATTTCCTGCAGCTCCCATTAATTTCTTTTCAAAGTGTTCACATTCTGCAGGTCTGAAATCCAGGTCACTTTCAACTAGACCAGGAGTCTAAGTTTAGGTGTTCATTTCGATCTCATACTGTACAAAATCTCATACTGTACAAAAGACAGATCTATTCCTCAAAATGCCTGTTTGGCAGTCAGATGATGCCTCTTCCTCTAAAGTAATCTTATTTTACACAGTGTTAGAAAAGGTCTTTCTCTTCTGACCAGAGTTCTATAAAAAGGGCAAGCTCAAATGTAAAGCATTCCTTTCTCAATGTCAAAGTCAATGAGACAAGAGAAGATATCATCCATCACTGTTCTGGGTGAAAGATTGTCTTTGCTAGTTTGAGCTCAGGCATCTTGAAAACTCTGGAAGAAATTCCAATTTATATATTGTATTTTCTGCACACATGAATAAGCATGCAAGCTATTCAAAATCCTTCAGAAAGTATTGTTAGCAAGTCCACAGGAGCTGTTATTCACCATGATCTTGAACAGGCTGTGTGCATATAAATTTTCAGCTTCTTCTCGGTTTCTGGGCTTCAAAACCCTTTACAAACACTAATCTCTCAATCAGTATTTCCAACAACATTATCTGCCCAATATATTAACATGGCCTTCTTTTACTCTGAATCACTTTTGTAAAGAAATATCAGGTCTCAGTCTTGTCTACTCAAGCTTTGGCAGCAACAAACTCCTAATAATCAAAATATATTATAGGTACATTCCTATAAATTCCTAATAAAGTGACCAACTTCTGCTCTCTGTTGTGCACATGAAACTACAGAAGCAACTGGATTAATTCTGGTCTGGTGTTACCATCTGTGGCATTGAAAATTTAAATTTCCATAGGCAGTCCAGCTCCTCTTATTCAGTAAACAATGAGTATTTTTAAGACCTGATATTTGAGTAACACAGTCCTCTAATCAGGCACTCATGGGAAGACATAGAAGGTTCAAGTTTCCAGGAGGCTTTGTATCTGACCTAGAGATGACTTCAGATTGTTATTTTAATACAAGGTGCTTAAACTTTCCACACATCTGGTGCAATCTGGTCATTTGTTTATCACCTGAATCAGACATATTTATCCATTAATTCATGTAAATTCCCCAGATATCAAGTCACTGGATTGGAGCAAAGTGTTTTAATAATTATAGCTATATGAGACTTTCTGTTGATGCAATGGCTGGGCAAAGGATGTAAAAAGTGCAAAACCATCAAGGACTGAATATAAACCCCACAATTTTCAACAATAACTGAGGTTTCAACTAAAATAATTTTGATTATCTGTAGCAAAAGAAAATGCATTTTTTGTCAGTCAATCTACATCAGTAGCAGAGCCTAGAGGAGAGAAGCATTGCCCTCAGTAGAAGATAATTAAGTTAAGGACCACTAAAGCAAATTAGATATGCCAGGGATCATCAAAAAAATGCTCATCTGAAACATTTCTCTACTGTCTTTGAAAGGTCATGATCATCAGGGAAGGATTCTGATGATAAGGAGAGGGCAAATGTTACATCCACTTTCAAGTAGAGCCTAAAAGGGATCTGTAGGCCAGTCAGCTTGACCACAAGCCCTTGAGAGGTGAGCCTGGCATAGGACAGAAGAAGAGAAGAAGAGAAGAAGAGAATTTGGACATCAAGCATTGATTTACCAAAGACATATCACCCCTGACCAATCTAATTGCCTTATTGGCTCTGGATGAGGGCTGAGTATTGAGGGCTGGGTGTTGTTTATCTCGACCTCTAGAACATTTTTGACAGTTTTCCATAATGTGACCAAGGCCAAGCTGGTGAAATAAGGCCTGGATAAATGTGTGAATAATTAGGTGGAAAATTGGTAGGACTGCCAGTCTCAAAGGGTGGTGTTCAGCCGTAAGTCCAGCAGGCAGGTCAGTGATTCCTTCAGGGACAGATACCAGGGCTGCCATGGTTTAGGATATTTATGGGAGAGGACAGCGAGTGCTCTCAGCAGCTCAGTGAACAAGCTGCCCCCAGGGAAGTTTTGTGCCTGGCAGCAGGGAAGCCAACTGCACACTGGGGTGTCTTGGCAAAAGCATGGTCAGTGGGTGCAGGAAAGTGGATCCTCCTCTCTCTTCTGCCCAGTGAGACCACACTTGGAGCACTGGGTGTAGTTTAGGGCTACCCAATAAGAGAAAGACATTGCCACACTGGAGGGAGTCAAGTGGAGGACCCCAGGAGAGGGGAGGGGCTGCAGTACATGAAGGGTAAGGAGAGATGGGGAAGCTCCCAGCCTTTGCAAGAGCTGTCAGCAATGGGAGCTCACTGCCCTTTTGAGCTGCCCTCTTGGAGAGGAGGCAGAAGAGGGACAAGTCTCTTCCCAGAGGTGCATGTGACAGAACAAGGAGCAGTAGTTTCAAGTTGCAGCAAGTGTAGTTCAAGTTAGGAAAGCATTTTTCCAGTAGGAAAAATAAAAAAATCACCATGAGGGTGGTCAGTCTCTGGAAGAGGTGCCCAGAGACACATCTGAGCAGGCACATACTTGGAGGTACCTTGCCTGTACACTGCCCTGAACAATCTGATCTAACTTTAAGCATGAGAGAAGGGCAGAAGGTTTTGGGCAGAAGGTAGGACCAGGTGATCTCTGGAGATTCCTCTCAAAAGGCAACATTCAGGTGTCTTTCAGTTGTCTAGACAGGCAGCATTGTGTGGCAATGCCATCAAAAGAAGGCTCTTGGCCAGGCTTGAGAAGTAGGACACAGTGATCCTATGGATGATTATGTTTAGATTTATTGCAAATAAAGTCTCTAAATATTGTCAGTGTGGTATCTAGATCAAAACTCTATCATATATTATAATAGATTATAGTGTAATCAGGTGATGAGCCTTCCTGTTGGCTCAACAAGTTTCAGTGAGATCCCCTTGCTTTCTAAATTTCTTGGAGAAGTCTAGGTGTGGCTAGGTCCATTTGCCTCAGATTTGGTCTAAGGTCTATGCCAAAAGGATTATAATGTAAGCAGGTTTGGCTTGAAGTGAACAGGTTTAAAATTTTCAGCCTTGCAGAATTCATCACTGCAAAGCAGCTATGTAGTTACTTTAGGATTTTATCTCCGTATTTGACTGGATCTTTGCACTTTTGCTCAACAATTCAAAAGTGAGTGTTCCCTGTCTTCAAGCTGGATGTACCTTGCAACTTCCTGAGAACAGACTGCCCAGTTGGCCCAGTCTCCTGCAGTAATTTATAGCCTTGTGCATACTGGTGTGCTCTGAGGTCAATCATGAGCATTTCACCTCCCCATCTCTGGAATGTGTTAATTATGTGAGCATTCAGGCAGCTCCTGCAATACCCACTAGTGCTCTTACCTTAGGACAAAAACATTGTCCATCAGAGACTGTGGAAAGGGAAAGGGTGTGTGTGTGTTTGAGTGTGGGTGTGATGCACGTGGAGACCTGACTATGTACTCAGTAGAGCTCAGGGTTACAGGGTCTGTCCTGTAACAGGTGGTGCCACAAGCTTCAGAGGCAGGAGGGAAACAGTGACAAGAACAAGGCTTGAGCAGAGATTTCTTCTTCCCTCCTTTTCTTCTAGGGGAAGTAACCCTGAAGAAGGACGGGAAACGAAATTGGAGCTGCTTAGCCAAACATCAGAGCTCAGGAGAGGGATGGAGAGGCCTGGCATAGGCAGAGTGGGTGAGTGGGTATGAGAGCAGGAGGCAGGGAGGGCAGCCTGGCAGCTGGCCTGGATCTCAGCAGCTGCTGTATGAGAACTGGGCACAGCTGGCTCCAGAGGAGCCCTGTGCATAGTCAGAGTGGCTCACACCTAGTGCATAATGCATGCACCCCACCCCAAATGAGTTGTCACAGTTACACAGCAGCAGGGATTTTAGTTATTTTGGGCTACCTAATACTACAGTTTGAAAGCTAAAAAAAGTTTGGGTTTCTTTTCAAAAGCATTCCAGACAAAGGACTGAGAACACATACTGCTGAAAATTAATTATGGACATTTCCATGGCTTGTTGGGTGAATCTCTGTGAGTTACTTGTCCTTTGCTTCCTCTCATACTCTGTGTGTTTATATTTTGTGTTCCTTCTACCAGGTATTTATCCAACTGCTATGATGTTTCCAGCTTAGTCTTACTGACAAAGAATAGTTGTCTTCTTCACCATTACCATCACTGCAAAGATGTATGAGCCCTTTGGCCCTGGGAATCTGAAGACCTGTCTGGTCCTGATGACTGGAGTGATTATGTCTTGTGTAAAACACATGCAGGCTCTGGCAGAGATTTCTGCCTGCAGTGCTGACCTGCACTGATCAGAGAAAATAAAGATGAAGGCAGGACAATGTCAGGTGGAAGCATTTCTCTGTGTATGGGGGATCATTACTGGGGCCTGGGGATGAATCACCCTGTGTAAAAAATGATGTGGAGATGTGCAGTGGTGGTTACCTGTGGCTGTGCAGAACAACAGCTCCTGTAAGAGCCCAGATGGAGTGACCTCCTGTAAGAGCAGTGGCCTGAGGCAGGAACAGCCCCTGGCATGCTTCTGTGGAAGACAGATAAAATCAAGCAATGACTGTTTGGGAGACATGGGAGGAGAGTGGGGGAAGTGTGCTCCTTGTTAGGGATGCTAGAAAGCGTAGCAAAACAGCAGGGACAATAAGAGTTGCTAGAAGACACAAAGGGATAAAAGTTTCTGGCAGATGTTTCTTCCTTTGCTTGCCATGGAGTTAGTTTATTATTAATACTTTGGGCCTTTCTGTTTAATTAAACATTAACTAGAGCTCCAGCACGCAGCCTCCAAAGGGTGCACGCAAAGCAGGAGCCTTGCAGAGTCAGAGGGCAGGGCTGCTGCTGGGGGTAGGGCCACAGAGGGCAGAGATGCTCTAAGGAATAATGCAGCCTCATCCCTTTGAAAACAGCATCCAGACTGATGGGAATGGATGTCAACATGGAAGATGTTCTTACCCCTAAGACAACTGAAACTGAGGAATCTGTGGACAATTTTCTAGGGAAATTGCCAGCATTCCAGAACATGGTGTTATTAAAAGATGCTCTCAAAACCCTTATAAGTGTGCTGAAACAAAACCACTCTTTTGCAAGGGAATTGTGCAATTCCTGCACTAAATACGAATGGTTATTTTTACAAGGTGATGCTTCATATTGTGGATGTCTGAATGTCTAGATGCTATTTCTGAAGTATGTCTGAAAAGCTGTCTAATAGGATTTGAAGCACTTGGTCCAGTGACTGACCTTTGGTGAAAGGCAATGCAGGAATATTAGGTGCCTGAAACAGACACAGAATTTTCCTGATGAAAAGACATACTTGCATGTAAAAAGCAGTACAAACATTCATGAAGCATAAACACCTTTGATTACTCAGAAAATAAGAAGTATCAACATCTAGGCAGATCATACACACATTTTTTAAAGTATTAAAAGCACAGGGAAAATAAAGAAAAGCCTCAAGGCTATATATCTGCCTGGCTGTATAGGGAAAAAAAAGCCATATAAAAAGAATAGGTAGAAGGATCTGTGTAGAGGATCCAATTACTAAAGAAAAGAGAAAAAATGTATTATTCTGCTTTATTTAACTTTCAGACAGAAACTCAAGGGTTCACAGAGATACATCCATAATTCACAGCTCATGAGGATAGTTCAGGAAAGTTTTTGTGTGCGCCTTGAGCAGGAAATGTGATAATGCCAGTATGGGTTTACAAATAAGTTGATCAGAACCACTTCCTGACTTCCAGTCTGTCTCACACGACACAGTTTTTACAAACTTTCTAAAGAATATTGGCTCTTTTGAGAGACATTGTTCTGCAATTTGTATTCTACTCAAAGCAATTCTTAAATGAATGGATTAAAGCAGCAGTACAGGATGGCTGCTCAGAAAAAGCCCTGGAGCATCTTTCTATTTACTTTTGCTATTGTCAGATATGATAATGTTTATTTTTTCCAATAGCTGTACAAGTTATTTTTACTATGCACAAAACAACTTTAGTGTTAGCTGCAATTAGTGCATTACTATGGTCTGGGCTGCCTGGCTGATCAGTGGAGAAGGAAGAGTAATCCCATGCAAAGTGAGATGTGAACTGGTTTGTGAAAATGCCCATCTCCCCAGGCCAGAAGAGAGGACAGCCTTTCCCTCAGTGACAAATGGGTGCTGAGGCTCCTGGCTGGCAGAAGCAGCAGTGCCAGTGCCTGTGAAGGTCAGATCACCCCACACAGCTGTGCCAGCACCAGCCCCTGCCCTCGGGGTGCAGCCTCACCTCCCCACTGGGACAAGAGCCTCAGGGTCATTTGCAGATCCCCTGTCACTGTGCATGTGAGGGATTTAGGTGCCTACTGAGGTGGTAGAAGTTCAAGGAACCAGTGATTTTTGGACAGCCTGCTGGGCAGAGCTCCCACACTGAGCTTCCCAATATGATAGCCCTGGCTGGTAAACAAAAGGAAGAGTTTATCTTCTTTTAAGTCCTGGTTTTTAAGTAATCTACTCCCTGACAGCATTAGGTATTAGGCTAGACTTAATTGTATCTTTCAAGGAATATTCTCACTGCTCATCATGTCAAGACCATCAAACAAAATGCTTCTCAATTTCTAGTTGATATAAAAGATAGCTCGTGGCATTAAGAGTTATACAGTATTATTTTGATGTAATTCTCAGTGTTACTGGCTGACAGATTACACAGGATTAAATTAAAATTTTTAGGCTCATTTCTGACCAGTCACCCATCAGCAACTTTTGAAAGACCATGAGTTCTCTGGCATTCTATTACTTGTGTCAAAACTGATCTCTCCTAGGAAGGCACAAGAAACAATATACTTTCTAGCTGTTTATCTCCATGCTCACAAACATATTCCTTCAGTTTGATGAACTGGGTCCAAATTTTAACTTCTCACTAGCACAGGCACATCTGCAAAGAAGCACCCCCCCCAAGATATCTGAAGTATCTACTTCATGCATAGAGCAGGCAATTGTTAATTCTTATTTAACTGCATAAAGGTTTCTTACTGTAACCAAAATTACACAGATGCAAAACTCACATAAGGAAGCAAGTTGGCTTCATTCATACTCTATGCTCCAACTAACTAGAGCTCACAAAAGGGTTCTGCCCTTAATTCAGTCACTTAAGTCAAATTGGAAGCCTCTTAAATAAATAGACTTTGTAGGGCTTTACTTTCCCATATTTGCATTTCTTTGAAATAGAACATTGCTTGATAATACCAGGGATATGTATTCATAGGCTAAAACAAGTTCAGCATTGCACAGGGACTAAACCAAAGAAGTAATAGCTCACCAGTTTGTGAAAAGACTGTACTCAGAGGTCTTTGTTGAGGTAGCACAAGCTAATACCTGTAGGCACATGAGGTAGCACATGTCTGGCACTGGTAGGAAAGCATACTCAAAAGAACATTATTCAGACTTCAGCCAATGTCCAGACAAAGGTGTGAAGCTGCTGTGTTTTGCAGGATCTTCTAGGTCTCCTCTGCACCATACAGTGAGAGCAGGACCAACTCTGCTGCAATGTCAACAGCTGAGATCCATCTGTTCTCATTTGCAATGGGTGATGCCAGGAAGGCAGGCAAGCCCTGCCATCCTTTCACACCTGGCAGGGCTACACTGCTGCAGGTAGGCACTATCTCCATGTCCCTGCTGGGGAAAGCCAGCTATCCTTGAGAGATGCCTCAGTGGGGATGTACTGCTCAGCTGGGGACAGTGGACAGCATCCTGATGGCAAAAGCAAATAAGTCAGACAGAGCTTTTTTAATGGCATCAGCCCAAACAATTTTTATATTTTTTTATTGCCATTCCTCTAAGTTCTGGTATGAAATTACAATAATAGTTACATGATTTATTTATTTTTTATATCTCCAGGTAGGTTACTAAAGAGCATCTGAAGCAGATCTTTTACCTTCCTGCTTTGACTCTAATGCTTACAGCTATTCATTAGCTAGTTTTAGTGATGTAATGAGCATCATAGCTGCAACACTAAAACACTAAAGCCTATAGTTCACTTCCCCATATATTTTGTACCTACTACAAAGTAGATATCTGTGTCCCTTGAAGCCCATTTTTTCATTGAAAATAATTTTGTTTTGTTAACTCTTCTATCAAAGGAAGTTTGCTCACAAAATGTCCAATCACATCTTTGTGAATGGGTTTGACATGCAAAAAAGTAAAATAAAACATGAGCCAAGTTCTCTGCAGATGTAAGTCCATATTGCACTTTCCCATTCATTATTGACATCTTTATTCTCTCCTGTGTTTTCCAAACTGCTCTGCCAACACAGGACTGTGTTTAGAGATTTTATGGCCAATGTGACTGGGCGAATACATCCAGTTTTCTTCCCTGTGGGTCTTTTATGCTCATTAGCGAATTTTCAGTCATCTTTGTGTTTTCTTCTCTGTTGCTGTTTGTGTTCAGGAGGAGCTCCTTCTGAATACATGCAGAGCTGCTTTCTTCTTTCCCATGGAGGCTGTCCTGGATTAGGAACTTTTCACATTCATGAAAAACACACCACAGCAGGATTTCCTGTGCAGATATTGGTGCCTTCCATGGCAATTAGAACTGTCCACTGCTTTTGGGGTAGCTGCAGCTGCGTTTTGCCTCATGACCATGTTTTAGTCTTGGTTTCAAGGAAATTGAATTGATTGTTTCTTCAGCTATTACTCACTAAAGGCCTTAACCTGCCATTTCAGAATGCTAAAGTGGCTTGAATAATATGCACCATGAACAGATTATTACAACTTAAGCTTGCCCCTGTAAAGAATATCCACGAACAAGAATAAAATTAAAAACATAATGATTGCTTAGCAATAGAGAACTGAAAAACAGTTACTGATTTGGTTCAGTTGGGGGTTTTTTTCTTGTATATTACTATGTGCGTGAACTGCTGCCCCCACAAATATCTTCACTCCAATGTGAGAATTCACTCTTCAGATTTCCTGTGCCCACTTTTTGGTCAAATGTCTTAATAATAATAATTTTTCCAACTCTGAAGAGATTTTGACTATTTAAAATGTTTTTAAGACTGACATCTTATTTTAAAAGAGTATCTTCAACAGTGAGCCAGTAGATTTTTAGCATTCCTTATTTTTTTGACATTCAGTATTTTATTTTGAATCTCAGTAGTGCTAGTATTATATTTTTTTTTTTTTCAGATATAGGTACATTTAAAATAATTAATTTTGGTACCTTAAAGGAACTTCTACAGCCCACTTCTGATTGTTGCATTTAATTTCTCTACTGTCCAAATCTACATGATCCCTAATTCTATTTTGCCTAAAATCTTCAGGGGAAAAAAAAAACCAAGAAACAGAAGAAAAGGAAAGAAAGAAAGAGCACTGTAAAAAGTACAGAAACAACTTATGGTTTAATGATGCAATGCTAGACAAATGCTGTAGAGAAAAAAAAAATAAAATGAGCATGCTTAATACTTTTCTGGCCATAATTCATTTTAGCTGGACCAATATGAAAAATCAATCTTGGCAGAAATACCCAAGGTCAAAGGTTCCCCAATTTAAAGGCAGACATTGCATGACTGAAAAATGTATTCAGGTTTTGTCTATGCAATGCTACCTCTGCTGTCCTTTAGCAAAATGAAAACTAGATAAATGAACAGAATTTTTAGAGGCTAATGCTGTCTCAGGGAGGCTTCTTTAATCTCTTAATGAAGCAGTTCATAATTTCTCACTAGCAAAATCCCTTAAGACTTCATAAGAGAAATACACATCCAATAAACATAAATCTCATAGTGTGCATGATACATAGACTGGGAAATTTGCTTTGCTTCTTTATCATTTGTACTCCAAGAGCAATTTTTCCTCTTAAAAAGAAAAAAAACAAAAAAAAAATGGAGGTAAAAGAGAATGGAAAAAAGAACGTAAAAGGGAGAAAGAAAGAAATTTTTTTCCTAACTCTTCCACTTTTTTTGTCTTTACAAAACAGAAGTTTTACAGATATTCCCATTCTCCACTGGCATTCATTGGGACAGATTTTAATATGTGTTATGACAAAAAAAGCAAAGAGGTATTGGGCTAATATCAGAGGAAAAACAAAGAACTACTCGTGGACACAGAGACAAATCCATAAATCAAGCATCTTAAATATAGTTTCACATTAAAAGACCTGAGTTTTTTTAACATATTAAGTGCATTTGATTTCCTTACTTTTACCATAAACTTTATCTCTGAGGTTCTCAGTCAACCATTAGTATCCTGTTTGCTAAGCAAATGTAAACAACATGAGGTTTCATGGGTCTCCTTTTTCTGGTCTAACAGTGAAACATGTTCTTTGTCTAAGATAACAGCTACTAAAATACAGGTAATTCCACATTGTGAGACATTGTTCAGACAGGTTTGCCACCATGATCAAACTCTTCCCTAGTAACAAAATCAAATTCTAGGATTAAAGTGATTATGAGAGTCAAAATCCTCTGCAATCAGAGTGGTGTGTAGATTACAGAATAAAACATTTACTTGGCCTCCTTCTCTGGCTACCTGCAAGTGTTCCTCAAGACCCATTGTCTGAGCAAACTCTGGAGTTTTTTTGGCTTTTTGGTTTGTGTTTTTTTTGTTTGGTTGGTTGGTTGGTTTTGGTTTTGGGGGTTTTTTTGTGTGTTTTGTTTGTTTGTTTGGTTGGTTTTTTTGTTTGTTTGTTTGGTTGGTTGGTTGTTTTTGGTTTTTTTTTTTCAGATTCCCTTCTAGATGACTGTTGGCCAGGCTCCTTACAGCAAGCAGGACTGATCCCAGTGAAGGGCCATGGAGATGACCAAGGGACAGGTGCATCTCTCCTGTGAGGAGAGGCTCACACAGCTGGGACTGCTCAGACTGCAGAAGAGATGGCTCAGAGGGATCTTATCAGTGAATATAAATATTCAATAGGAGGGTCCAAGGAAGATGGAGCTGTGGTGCCTAGTGATAGGCCAAGAAGCAAAGGGGATGCACTGAAATACTGGAGACTCCATTTACACCTAAACCCCCTCACTGTTCCCTGTAGTAAGGTTGGGTGAAGATCTCCATCCTTAGAGATACTCAAAAGCCCACTAGGAGTTCAAGAAGCATCTGGTCAATGCTCTCAGGCACATGGTGTGACCCTTGGACCTGTGCAGGCCCAGGAGTTGTACTTCATGATCCTTGTGGGTCCCTTCCCACTCAGCATATTTTGTTATTCTCTGATACCGAGATTCTATGAAATATAAACATAAAGAGCACCTATGATAATAGAATGAAGGTTTAGTTAACCCAGAGTTGAACATTGGTCAAAAAGGATATGCAGAGAACAGTACAACATAAAATTTTTTCAGTACTTCTACTGTCTACTGAAATATTTCTGCTTTTCCAGAATACCAATTTCTATCAGCTCAGCAACTTCCTGTTTTGTATTTAAGAGAAGCCCTCAGATTTCTCTTCAACTAACTTTTCCAGTTGCCACTTCAATGCCAGCCAACATTTAGCCCTCCTGTGGCTGGGGGTCCCACAAGTTAACTAAGCACGGTGGGTGAAACCATCCACCTCTGGGAATCAGAGCATGCTCAGAGTGTCAAGAGAGTGAGTAACACAGTGATTGCTGAGCTGAGATTCTTCCTTAGCCACATGAAATCTATATGAATGTCAATGCACGCTTTCTTGTGATATATTATGGTTTTGTCTTCTGTTTCCTCTCCCTTGTTTGTTTCAATTCTCTATTCTTCATTTTCCGTTCTCTACTCTTCTTTATATCAGTCCTCTTTTGAGTTTTTTGGGTTTTGTGTTCCAGTTTTTTTTTTAGATTCCTTCTTCTATTTTTACAATAAAAATAACCTCTTTAAATAGTAGTAGCTATGGAATTATGATTTTCAGTTCACATGACCAAAATTTAATTCAAAAATCAGACAGAGGATGATTCATCAAAACATTTGGTGATTTTTCCCCCTTCTTTTGCTTTCGTTATTGAATGGATTTATTCTGAAGAGGACTTAAAGTCTTGAAGCCTCTCATTGAATGGGAACTTCACTGTAGTAACAAGTACAAGACTGAGTTGTATTAGCAAGAATTTCTTTACAAATAAGAGGAAATAAAGATGAAAATATAAGGAAATGAGGAAAAATAATGATCATATAGTTACAAGTCATTGTTACCACAGAATTTTTTGCATCTAAACCATATTAAGCTTTGTCTAGCAGACACATCTGGCAACCTTTGGCTGACATTCATCCAGGCTCTCATGCAGTGTGTACCAGTGATTTGGTTCTGCTTCTCAAGTAGTTAGCCTGATGTAATACTGCACAACAGTTTTTCACTTTGTGTCTATTTGAATGCATATCCTAAAACCCAGATTGACTGAATTGGAATAAAAATTATCCTCTTGTAGATGACAAAAGCAATGGCCAATCATTATATATTATCATTACAGAATTTAACGTGCACAGTACTATCAAGAAATAACTAGCTGTCAAAATTCCTTATTTCTATAGACAGAAAATGCCAGAATTAACCCCACAGATATGTACCTGCTGCTCTGATAGGACAGTCAGAGGAATTAGAACTGATGAGTTTGCTGCAGATTTCCATTAATAGAATGAAAAAGTGATTCCAACCCTACCAACTGCAGTGAGAGGAAGACTCCTGTGAGACCTGAAGGGCTTATAGCAGTCTGATTGCTCAGATTATACATTACTCAGATATTTGGTTTTTGGTTCTTTGTGGCAATTATATACACATACTAAGGCTCAGATTTTGAGATGCCTTTACAGAGGTGGAAAGTATGATGATTTTAAAAAGTGTGAACTACCTAACTCTCCCAACAAGATTTGGTTAGACAGGTGAAATAATTCAGGAAGTCTTGGTTAGAGCTTGATGGCAGCCCCTGGCAGTTTGGAGGGCCCAGTCTAGGAGTGGGTAGGTGCAAAGCACCTCCAAACCCAAGAACACTGGGATCTCCAAGAGCAAGGAGATAAAATCACATTAAATCAGACCATTTCGGGCAGCAGCATCTACCATGTCTGGTTTTTGTCCCTAAATGTGAGGCTAGGCTTGCAAAGTCCCATGTACAACAATACAGACCAAAATAAAACCCTAAGAGTTGTGCAGGACCCCAACAGGGGTGCCTGACCTTGACCCCTATGGAGACACCACTCTGTCTCCCAGAAAGGGCTGCTGCCCTGTTATTTTATCACTGGCTATCCACCTAGACTCCATTTTCCTCTAAAGTTCCCTTCCTAAATCCACACTCCTCCCACCTGAGACCCTTCCTTTCTCACCTTTCTCTCTGCAGAGACAAAAATGCTGAGCTAGCTGTGCTTGAGAGAATTCTGAGGCTAAAACCAAAGTAGCCACTTTCATGAGCTAAAATGGTGAATATGAATCTCATTTGTCACCTTAGTTTTCTGTTATTTCATTTCTGTTTATGTATGTATGGCTGAGCATCTCCATTTCCTTTCAAGATTCGTGTTTTTCCCTCACCTTTGAAGAAGAAAGCCACTGATGAAGTTACCAGCTTGGACTTGCTAGACAGAGGCTGTAACAGATTGTGAAAGTAGCAGACCCCTGTGAGTAAAATCTGCAGAAATACAGCAAAACTTTGCAGTTGCAGCCTAGAAGGAAAACACATCCCCTCTGCTTTGGAAGGATGAGGACATCAAAACCTCAGCAGTTCCAGTGGGTGTAATGACACACCCCAGGGGATTATCCGTGTGACTTGACACCTAGAGGAAATGCTGGATAATTGCCACCCACAATTTTGAAACGATGGATGACTAACAAACTCAACTGCCACTCAAGGAGACAGTTTAGTGGGAAGGTGAGGGGCTTTGGGGTCACTCAAGGGTGTTTGGGGTCACTCAGGGATGTTTGAGGTCGCTCAGGGATGTTTCGGGTCACTCAAGGGGCTTTGGGGTCATTCAGGG
>JAOTQP010001286.1:25235681-25258765 GCA_026413545.1 Cichladusa arquata
TTTTCTTCTGCCTAGCAGTGAAGATAGTGAAAAAAGAGGCAAAATAGTCAGTAGTAGCTGAGAGAACCATGAGTTACAAAAGGTCATCTGAGTCTCTTGGTGGCTTCTGGTTGTTTGTGCTCTTACTGAAAAGCACAGAGGCTTCTTGAGTCCTCAGGTGAGAGAAATAAGAGCCCAGTACAAACACAGTGAATGATGTGACTCCTTGGTGGCTTGGTTTTGTAAGGACCCATATGATTTTAAGACAGCCTTGTGCTTCCCACCAAGTAACTTTACCCCACGTGATGGAGCATGCCCAAGTCACTCCTTGTGTCCAGCCAGCGTGGTGTTGTTTTGAAGAAGCTGCTTTTGTGGTAAATATGCAACAACCTATGCCAACCACTCTAGCTAAAACTGAAGTAAATTGCTTATCCTGGTTTTGAATAGCTTTCAAACTGCCTGCAAGAGGCCTCAGCAAAAGACCACTTGTATGGCTGGTCAATACAGGCAGCCCCCTGCCTAATCTTTTCCAGCAGTCAATTCACATCCTCAACCCAAAGGAACCCCATCACACTCTTGATTTAAAAACTTTGAAGTTTCATGCCTGTCTCATGAAGTGTTTTATTCAATTTTGGCTTTGCCAACATTGGGGTAAAAAGCTGGAAACCTATACCCATGCTGAGATGCTGAAGTAAATTACAATCTCCACTCTTGAGAGGAGTTTCAAAAATAAGGCCGTTTTTAGAGGTAGGAAAATTTCCCCTAACTTTAACAATCTATAAGTGCAGTGTATAATCTAAGCTAATGATCTGGGTGGGAGGAGTTGGCTCTCAACATGCCCATTTCTGCCTTGACTATAAAGACAGCTTGTGTGACAAATTGCATCAACCACCTATCCTGTAGCAGAGAAAAATCCCACACCTACCTTGTAGGCATGAGGAGTTTTGGGGGATACATTTTAAAATGTCGACTGCTGCATTCACCTGCTGCCAGGCAATAATGGGAAATAATATATTTTAAGCCATTTTCAATGATGTATCAAATTGAAAAAACAATATTCCCTCTGGTTTGTGATCATAGCCATAGGATTAGCTGTATCTTTGACCCCATCTGTAACACCATTTTCAAGTAAGGACCTTCCCTCTGAGTAACACAGTCTCAGAAATGGCTCCTGTGCTAGAGCATGCAGACAAGTCTTATGCTCATAAAAGACTTCTTTTTAGGAGCCATGGGCCATAAGAAATCCTCTAAGACATTTAAAAAGAAATCCTCTAAGACATTTAATATAAGAAGTACATTCCAAAAGCTCTAAGAGTCAACAAAAAATGTTAAAACGGGAAAGGGCCTAATGATTTTTTGTTTTACAGAACTCATACTATGTCCTTACAATTTATCCAGATCCTAGTTCTTCCAATTATTGTCAGTCATGGTGATGCCTATGGATTTTTTCTTTTATATATGTATTTAATATACTCATAGTTTTGTAGACTGTGAGTCTAGTAGTTAGATAGCTTCTAGTAATTTTCCTGCCCTTTCTCTCACATTTTAGAGCAATAGGCTAACCCTTCATAACATGTTCTTGAAATTCTGCTTAGTCCCATTTCCAAGAATGGAGTTTTGACAATGACATCTTGTTTTCCACCAGAACTTAAGAGACATAACAAGAAATAGGGCAAGGAAGTCCCTGGACTGACTGCAAGGGGCTGACCCAAGGGTGGGTTACTGGGGCAACTGATCTCCTATTGGGTGAACCTGCTAGATATACTAATTAATTAACTTAAAAATTGTAGAAATCCTGTATCATATATGCAAGAGCTGTACAGTGCGCCTAAAAGCTTTCATAAAAGTTTTGCTTTTTATATTATCACTCTTAATACCATCCGGAAAGTTTTGTGTTTTTATTCCAGGCAGCAGTGGGATACAGGGCTCTGCCCATTTTCCTGCAGATTATCTGCCCATCATTGGCTGGGGTCTAGGATAGAGGTTTTCTCAGTATCTATGTCAGTGTTAGATTTATGGTTGAACTTACTAATCTTAAGGGTCTTTTCCAACCTAAATGATTCTATGATCCTCTCCTCATGTTTTGATCTATACATCTCAGAAAAATTATACCTGTGTTAAGAATAATATTTCAGAGACCTGTGAGATCGGCTAAAGCCAAACTTCAGAGTATTTGTAAAACTTACATAAGAGCCACTCGATTTTTAAATGCCTTTAGTACACAACAGATGAACAGGAAAAAACCTCATCATATCATACAGCAATTATAGATAACTCCCACAGTTTTATTACACTTTTCCCTAGTCCCTGATCCCAGATTCCCATATTTACTACTCTTCCTTCAAGTGAAATGCGTAATTATCTCAGAATTCAATGAGAAGATGTGATTAGAATGGGAGTCTGAGAGTTTCATTTCTTCTGAATTTCAATTATCACTGGTGGACAGCCAGATGCACACAATCTGTTACCAAATATAAACAGACTGTTCATTTCCCTCTCCCAAAATTATTTGTATCACATTCAGAAACAAGAAATCAACTTTTCAGACAGAAAAGTGAGTGTCCTAAATAGATGTTTTAATTTTAATTTTGACTAAAACCACTGAAGAACTACAAGAAATCAAATAGTCAGCACTATAAGATATAAAGTATCTGATTCTATATTTTTAGTAATGCAGAGAAGAGTTCTCATTAAAGTCAATTTGCATAAATTGCTTGCTGGGCAAATTGATCTTCACTACTGAGTATGGAAATAAATATTCTCTGAAATTAAGGTATTCTGTTGTCAGCTTAATAAAGCCATTAAATTAATGGTTAAATCCACACTCAGATTATATCCATGTAAAGAATGGGTAAAGAAATGTTTTCAATATTTAAACATGAATATTTAAATGTTGCATTTATTCAAAGCTTGAAATTAACATTTGGCATCCCTAGTTTGAAACTAGATATAGTCAAAATATTATTAATATTTTTATACCCAGTGCATTTAAGCTTATTTCTGTGAGTTTTAAACCATAACATTTCATCCGTGAATGTTTTTATTTGATTCTATTTTTTCTCATTCTACACCTGCAAGAACCATTCAAATACAGTAATAAATTTGTACTTAGCCCCTTTCTATTTCCAGTGCAAAATATGCAAATCCTACCTATCTGTTTGGCAGGCAATAGGTTTGGTAAATTCTTGATGACATAGTATGCCAGTTGCACAACAAGGAGTCAAGGCAGCATGCCTGTCAGGATTAGGAGAGATGAGGGAGGAATGAGAGAGTTTCAAAAGTCTGTCTCAGCATGGATTTTGTGGTTGTTTCAGTCTGTTTTAAATCTTTCAGTCTTCAAGTACAGTGAAGAAAAAAGGCAGCACAGCTTAGTTAGGAAAGGTAGGAAAGGCTCTTTTAACTGTACTGCATCTAAGCTTGAAAGATCCTTGGCATTCAGAGACTGTAGTGCTCTTGAAGGAAACTGTAATTCAAGGATAATTTGAATGTTTATCTTGTCTAAGTTTAATTCCATTAACGCAAGTCATATACATTTTTTTAGTGTGTCACAGAAAATATTTCAGTGTCTGAGAAGTTTCTGGTGCCCTTTTTTTTTCAGTGTTTGCAATAAAATTATCAGCTGAACAGGCCATTTACCAGGTCATTTCCATGATTCTGTTGTCACTCTTAATAAAAAATAGAAAGAACTCTATTGTTTCCAGCATCTACAGACTGATAAGAGTAATGGATTGAGATCAGTAATTTGGCTCAAAAGCAGAGCACTTTCATTAGGAAGGGCCATTAGCCAGCCTGCATTTGCCTGTTAAAACCAAACCACCCTCTGCTGTCACACCACACCTCCTGCTTTACCCCAGGTGCACTCAGTGCCAATTGCTGACACCATTAACCTGCTGCTGCCTGTGCCATCCCCTGACAGTGGCAGCATGGGAAAAAGCAGTGCTGTGTATATAAATTGTGGTTTGTGGAAGTTCAGGTATTTGGGCACTCTTCAGCAAGCAGCTGGATAAGTTTTGATGTTTCTGAATGGCAGAACCCCTTGGGTACACAGCAAGCCTTTCTAGATGTTCAAGAGAGGAGAGATCCTAGATTGTTTTCTCAAGGGAGCACAGACCTCTTCCCATTGCCCCTGGTAATGCTGGAACACATAGAAATGTGCATATAAACCAAGGATATAAACCAAGGATATGCAGTTGTCTGGTGCAGGCTGCAGGAAGTAGTTTGGCTTCTCTTGAAGTCAAATTAAAGTGAACAGGAAGATGCAGGCTCTACCCCTGGTAGCAGTAACTCAACTCTAGCTCCTTTGAGATGGATTCAATGATATTAGGTAATGCTAACCTGTTGGGTTGAATCTCTCCCAGAGCTGCAGTCCAGAAATATATATTTGCTGCAGCAGAAACAGAACAAAACAATTACAAGAAATAAGTTTTTAAAAATTGAAGCAGGGAAAGCATGGAGAACACAAAAGAAAACTTAGTTTTTTTTCAATACCAATTGCAATTGTAATGCTAATCCAAAGTATGGAGAACCCATGGGGAGCTGACCTTCACTCCATCTGGGAAAAGGCCAAGGGCCCCATAGTGGTGGGTGGCTTTGAAAAAAGCAGCACTTGACACTGCCCATGACAGTGCAAGGACTCTCTCTTATGAAGCCCCCTTCTAATTTGAGACCCAGATAACCCTCAAGGGCAGTCAAGGGTAAGGTCTTTTCCCATCCAGGGTACTGACTTGGGCAGCTTGAATGGAAAACAACTCCCCTTGCACATGGGAGATCAAATCATGGGAGTGCTTTCTTTTCAATATGAAAATCAGATGGAGCTCTGATGGGAGATGGGAGAAGGAAATCTTACATCATGTACTGCTTGCATTTGTGGTCTGAAGATAATCAAGCTGTTTTTTTGTTGTGCTGTTCAGAACAGCTTCTTAGAGAGTATTTCAGTGCCCTGGGAAGCAGCTGGCTGGTGCATTGTAATGGCATGGCACGGGTGGAAGGAGGCACACAGCACCAGCTGTACTCGGATGGGGGATTTGTGCCATGATATGCTATGTTTCTGAATGCACTCTGTATGGAGCAGAAACATGGCTGTTCAGCAAAAGACACCATCAGACAGAAGCAAGTTTCAGATACAATTTGTTAGGGTTTAAGAATCTATCCATTAACTTCAGAATCTGACCGTACAATGCCCCCTGTGATTTTAGACGTTTCCTAAATTGCTTTCAGGCACTTTTCCTGCTAGTTATTGCATTTCCCAGACTGATTTATATTATACTGATCACAGGTTACTAGGGTTTTTTTTTCTCCCTCTGGGAAAAGTATTCTTTGAACAGTTTCAAAGTGTAAAAATGAAGGTGAAGTGAAATGGTGCATCTTTTACTCTCTGTATAATTTAAAAACAATAACTGTGGACCATGTTAAAATAAATTAACAGGTGACTTCCAGAAATCTTTTCAAGTGAAGAACAATGCAGGTCAGTGTGACTTTTTAATTTCATTTCATTCAGGGCCTATATCTTTGCTACAATAGAGGTAAAGTTTGGGAACTTCTGATTCCTACAAGTTTCAGTCAAAATCCTCAGTTCTGATTTGATTTGACAAGCTTTATTTTGACACACAAAAGACAGGAAAGTATGGGGATCACAAACTTTCATTTAGTTTTTTAATTGCTGAGTCTATATTTGGCAGTGTCTCCACCCTAATGGAACCTAATGGTACTGTAATTGCTTGGTGGTGTCAGGGAGAATCGATTCCTGATTATGTTCAGGAATAGCACTTTTGAGTCTCCTCTGCATTGAAACACAGAGACACTCTTGCCAGTGAAGAAGTAAGCCACAAAACACCTCTTAATCAGCCTTGATGATAAACAGTGGCACTAATGCCTCGATAATAACTGTGGTCTTTTTTGCAAAAATATTTTCTTTATATTTTAGCACATTTGATTAAACTGCTCTCTGGAGCCTGAGAAGCAATCTTATGTTTCTATAAGAGTAATTAGCCTGCATATAAATTTTAAAATTATGTGTGTTTGGGAAATTCTTATCTTTATTACAGCATACATAAATTGTGTCTTACTATAGTTGTCTTTCAAGCAGAGTAATTGCTTATGAAACCAGCTGCTCTAAATTATAGCTGTCCTTTCCAGAGGAATTGCCCCTCAGGAGATGCACTGATTTGCTCCACAGCTGAGGAGGGCAGGGAATGTTAAAGCTCAGACTTACCAAGGGAAGACTCTCATAAAGTAAACTCTACAGTGTTGTTTACACAGAGTCGTGCATTTGGTGGCTTGCCTGGGGACATCATGCCCAATCAAAACATCATCATAAGCAGTCAGAAAAGGGTTCAGGCATCTGAAAGCAGCCTGAAATCTGAACTATGTAGCATTAGTGGTGCCCTTGGTGTAGCACTGACATTTTGTAAACCAGTCTCACTGATTGCTGAGACATGCAGGCTCATTTGGGGTCTCTAAGATAAATAGCACGGGAAAGTCTCACTGGGCTCCTTCTTCCCAGACACCAGGTCCTTTCCTAAGGAAATGCAGTGTGTGGTGTTGCTCTAGTCCTCTGAAGTGACTCGAGATGAGCTGCATTCCTGACTTGTTGGGCGCTGCACTGTTGTGCCTGGCCTCTAGGAAACTGGGCACTCCACAGGTCAGCCCAACAAGGCTGAGGTGCAAGAGGAGGGGGCAAAGCTGGAAGGGAAGACATCACTCTGGTATGCAAACATTGACATGGGAATATAAAGGATACAAGGCCACACTGAAGCTGGCCATTGCAGTTCAGAGCAGAGGGTACTTCAGCCCTGTGACTGAAGGAGTGGAAACGTTTCAACAGGCTGCAACACAAAGCCTGCACAGCTTTAAATGCCTTAACAAAATGTAGAGCTGACATATTTGTCAAAAAGTGGTAGATGGAGAGCTGCTAGTGCTCCTTGGGCTGTTGTTAGCAAAACACCCTCTCAGAAAAATCAGGTGTCCAGGGGCAGCTGGTGGCAACCTGAAAACCTTCTGTTCCTGCAGTACTTGGGCTTGACACTTTTTTATAGTTACTGTAAAGATCAATCCCTGAAATTAGAGGTGAAGAAGGGAAAAAGTAGGAAGAAATCTACTTTTCTGTTTCTAGTTTTTCTCTTTACAAGCCAGAAACCAGACATCTGAAAACAAGATCGGTTCCTCATGTGAGTGTACTAGTTCTTGGAAGCAGCTGAGATCCTGGAAGTAGTTTTCAAAGGAAAGGCATTTCACATCTGCAGTTCCAACATGCCTTCTCTTGATGATATGTCTTCAGAAAAGGGAGATAAAAGACAGAAAAGTACACAAAATCCTGTGTGCAATGCTTCATGTATCGCACGCTTGAATTGATCTAGAGATGTATTTGTTCATTTTGATAAGACTAATAACTGAGATCAGGTGTCTCCTGTGTTCAGTGAAACAGAGTTGATCATGTCCTCCAAGCTGAAGTTATCACTTCTCATGAAGCCTAAGACACATTCCAGTGTGATGATTTGGGGATCTTTTAGCACTCTCTGTTGGAATCCTGCCGTTTGATTTCCTGTTGAAATATCTTTATTGTCTTATTTCTTCAAAATGCAGCTTTTTGTTCTCATATGAGATGCTATCTGCAAATCATCCAAATTCCATGCTTCCTTGGTCATTAGCTAGTGTTTGATCAGAGGCCGAGAAATAAAAAGGTAAGCCCTGTTACAAAGTGAAAACAGAAAGCTGAAGTGCAATTACAGGTGAACACTAGAGACAGTTCTCAGCTTCCTGTGGTGGGTTGAGCTTCAGTGCTAGAAGACATTTGGAACCTCTACTGAATGAGAATCTGCTCCCTAAGCTGTGGCTGAAGGGATAGGTGGAAATACATGGGAGCTATTTTCTTCCCCTGGGTTGAAAAACACTAAGACTAATTCCTGTGTTGTCTGAAAGGGTCTAGAAGATGGGCATGACTTTGTGGAATTCATTGGCTATCCGAGATGAAAATGCTCTGTCCCCTGCCTCTGGCTACTCTGTCACTGATTGATATTCTTCCTCCTGTGCCTCAGGATATTTAATCCTGTTGCAGTCCAGGTATCAGAATTGCAACACAATGTCCATCATCTGACCCATTAGGTTTGACTTTGTTTGAAACAAAGGAAGATCTTCATAAAAATAAGGTAAATGGGGTTAGTCCTCTGGAGTGAATTGCAGTCAAACACTTTGATCTAAGAGTCTAAGTTGAGAAATTTGTGCCTCTAGATTAATAGGATTCTGGGTGTTAGTTTCTTGTGCCAATAGAATTTATTGAATTTCAGGGGCTAAATTTAGTCTTGGCCCAAACAGACGTAATTGCAGTTACTTCAAAGAGTCAAGGGAGAAGTTTTCATTTAAAATTAGGTTTTTAGCTGGCAGAAGAGAATTAGGATAGATCACCACTGGTTCTTATACCATGTAGTATTCAGAGCATTTTCATTTATCACTATTAGACAGAGTCAGGTATTCCAGATGAGAGGAAAAAGGCAAACTGAAGATAAATTATATTCTTTAATTCACTAATGCATTATATGTACATCTACAGAGACATGATTATTCTGCTCATTAATTACAAGTTTTAGTATTAAACACAGTAATAAACTTTACATTTATTCTGATCTTACCATCCACATTCAGATGGAGAAGGAACTTCTCTGTAAAAGCTCCCCAGGAATTGGTGAATTGAAAGAACTCCAGTCCACCCACCTGGAATGAAATCTGGGAGATGCAATTACTCTGCAGATGGTGATTGAGAGTGAGAGCCATGGCCTTTTATATTTCTTTTTATGACCTGTAATGAGAACACCAAGACTGAGAAAGGTAAGGTCTTTCTGACTGGGTTTCTGCTTCTTAGGGCACTGTGAAAAGTCTTTCCCCTATCTCAGTAGATTTCTACTAAATGGGGTTTTTTTTGAAGTGGAGGAAAAGTCATTGTTACATCCTTGGACCACAGTGTTTTCATTGTGGAAACAGTCCTTCCCTCTTTGTATGGTGCCTCTGACTACCTGTAAGATCTCTCTCCTGGAAGAGCCAATTAAAGCTGCTGGAGGTTTTTATTCACTAAACACAGATCCTTCTCACAGTAGTCCCATAGTGGACCTGTACCTGCAGCAGCTACTCCTGAGAAAAGGAAAGTGTACTCTCCCTATACTTGACTCCCACTCTATTCTACTCTAATGTTGCTCTACACTTCAGCTGTTGTCTTCATTCTGAACCAATTGTTAACTTGAAACACATGCCGGACCTACTTCTCTTTGGTTTTGTTTGTTGTTTGGGGTGGGTTCTTTTGTGGTTTTTTTTGCCAAATTTTATCTGTGTATGTGTATCTAAGTATGAGAGCAGTAATAAACTACTTTCTCATTATATTTGTGTAAGCTTTATTTCTCACCACAGGGAAAAAAGTGAAAATTTGCAAACATGCCTGCAGGTGATCTGAGTCTGACTGGCCCATAGCCAGCAGGCAAGGGTTACTACAATCTTTTTCACAGACCTTGTACATCTTCAGAGAGTGCATTGTAAAGCACCTCAGTTGTCAAAAATAGCTTCCATTCCTGGTTTTTTAAAATCTCAGATAGATACGGAATGCTTGAGAAAAAAATAGATGTTGTATATACTACAAAGCTTCTCCTCTCTCTACAGAAATTGTAATAATTGAATAACTGCATCATTGCCTTCAATGAGTTACAAAGAGCTGTCAGCGTGCAGGCAACACTGTGTGGATGCACTGTTGTCATTTACAAGACAAGCATTATAAAGATTCAGCAAATACTTTTTTAGTCTTCTACATCTATATTGCTACAAGCATCAGAACTTCCCCTGGTATGAGTAAACTCAGGAAAGTAATGTGATTCCTCTCCATGGGCTTGGTTAATTCTGATAATTTAACAAGTTTAGGCACTATTTTGCGATTACTGCTGAGTAAAGATTATGAGTCTGGACCTACATTTTAATCATTAAAGAAGTTCAAAAGCACACACCTATTTTACATCAACTTGAGCATGATTAATGTTTCTGTAGGACTTGTTTATGTAGCTGGAAATTGTCAAGGATACCAAATCACTTCAGTAGTGAATAGTTGTTAAATGGAGACCAACAGGACTTTCTCCACTGACAGGTGCTGCTCTTAAAATTTGCAGTATTTGGAGATAGATTCTGTCTAAAAAAGAATTTTAATTAACATACCCTTTGCAATGAATGTTGTTAAATGTTAGTCATTATGAAAGTTCCTTGATGTTTCTCTTGGGAATACATCAAAAAGAGCAAATCTGGTATAAAAGAAAACACTGTGCCAGTTATTTTCTTAAATCTCTGATGTTGATTATAAATGGCAGCTGAACAATTCATGGACAAGTCATCAAATATGCATTTATCAAATTTTATACTTAAGCTGTTGCCTAATTTTAAGTATATATGAGACCCCCTTTAATCACAAATCAGCAACTCTCTCCTTGACTGTACAAAATGTCTACAGGTACATTGTTGGATTTTCTCTGCATAGATTATTTAGTGTGATTCGTGGTATAAGAAGTTGTACTGCAAGTCCCAAATTAGAGATGGATGGAAATAATTCATAATTTCATAATGATTCCATGATTTGGAATATTTCCCTTCCTAAGAAAAGAAAAGTACTGCAGCAAAATGAAGGGCTAAACAAACAGTAATGAAGACTGAACTAAGTCCTTCCTTTGAAAGGATAAAAAAAGATTAATTCCAACTTCAATTTATATCCTGCACTACAAAATCATATAATCTGAAGGCATAAAATAGTCTGTTATTTAAAACAAAACATGTAACTTTTTTAGAATTTTCAACTTTACGTTCCTGGACAGAATTTTTGAAAAATTCAACCTGTTTATTAAAAAAAAAATTAGCTTTCTTAAAAGGTATTATTCCAGAAGTAAATCTAGATTTTAGTCAGTTCTGTCTCAAAGAATATTGTCTAGGAGGAAAAAAATCTTTATTAAAAAATCCCATTAATTAAAAATCTACCATATAATTCAGCAAGCTGATACATTGTTTTTCTGTACTTTGCTGTGACAAGTAATTTACCTTGTTTCTATTACTATTTTATCTAAGTTAGATATCTCAGGGATTTTTATTTCAAGCCAAGTTTTCTGGCAGAAATGTAGTCAGGAGGAGACAGCAGAACAAGCCATAATATTTGTATAGTTGCCTTGTGGATGCCATTATTACTATTGATAGTTCCCATATTATTATTTTTATTATTAATAATGTCAATAATAACAATACCCATAACAACAACAATGAAGTGTGTCTGGACATTTGGCCAATTCAATCTACTCCATATAAAGTGATTTTTAAATAATAATGAGATGAACAAAGAAAGCATTTAGAAGACCACCTGTTTCTTTCAAACCTTATCCAGACCTCTTGAGTCATCAAAATGGATCCGGAAATATTATCAGAATGTACTCCCTGGTGCAATTTGCAATCAAACCTGAATGAAACCTCACCATTAATTAGGAACTTCCTTGTGATAGCATAGCATTTCTAGGTTTGAGAATGCTGTGTGAGATAGAAAAAGTATTTTGTAGTTAAATGTTTTGAAGATCTATGACGTCCATATTTTAGTAAATGACTTGGGGAAAAGGGTTTTTTATCAATACCTATTTTCTTGGATGATATCTGATTTTTATGACTCGGTCAATATGGTTAATTTTAATAAAACAACATTAAAAATGCAAAGTTTTTATAAAAAATAAGGAAAAAATGCTTAGGAAAATCAGTTGGGCTCATTGTTTCATATTGATTTTTAAATGAATCTTGGCTCCTTCATTTTTTCAAATTATTCCAAAGAAAAAGACGGAAAGTCTAAATGCAGAAGAAATAGCTGCCTTACAGTTCTCAGATTTTTCTTTTTCTTAAAAAAAAAACCAAAAAACAAAACAGCAAGCAGAAGTATTTTTTAAAATAAACTATGTTCATCCAGATAAGCAAGTAATTACACTCAAGCATCTCAAAAAACAATGTCAAAATATTCATTACAGTAGACAAACAGTGAAACACAGTCTCCTACAAGGAAAAATATTCACAAAGCTCTTGCTGTTTTTGTTTGCCAGAATGAGAAATACACACTGTACTTTAGTTTAATTGGTCTCAGAACATGCATTTTCAGTTGTAATGTATATTTGATTTAAGAATTAATAAGTGTATGTGAGATTAGGAAAAAAATTAAAGTCTTTCATCAATAACAATGGAAGTTAATAAATCAAGCCTAGCTTTGGTGCATGTAAGGACCCTGCTATGATTAGTGAAATAATCTGTTATAAACATACATCTCCACTGCATTTGTCTTTTCATTCCTCAAAGCCATCTCATTTTTTTCAGGCACCCTGCACAGGTTTTGGAGAAGCTGCATCTTTTACAAGAGCTTAATAATTAAACAAACAAAAAACCCAATGCTTTTAGCATTCAGCACAGAAATAGCCCGTGAACAAGCAAAACCCTGATAGCCATTTGATGAAATAATGTTCTCCCTTGCTCTGGATTCCCAATCATGTAATGAACTGCAGTGGAGGTAGGCTGGTCCCCTTGCTGAGTCACTGCCTTTCCTTGCCTGGAGCTGAGACATTCACCTCTGAATTCTGCCTTAAATCACAAAGATTGAGATGAGCTGCTTTGGGACTCGTGATGCTGGATGGGGTTTGAGAATCATCAAGACCCTGCAATGTACAATGTCAGGATGGTAGCACAGGCTTCCCCTGCTTGAGTGCTGCAAGGTTTGCAATCCTCTGTTGGGATTAACTCCAATATAAGTGCAGACGACCACGGCTCAAGGCTGTGGGAAAACCCTTGCAGTAGTGGTGAGTAAAAAAACACCCCCAGAATCCTCCAGTTCTAGTACATTGATCATTGCCAGAAAATTCTCTGCTTCCCTTGTTATCACTGGTTCCCTTTTGCTGCAATAATTTTAATATTCTTAATTGCCTTTCCTTATTGGATACCCTCCCTAAACTCCACCCTAATTCCTCCACTTCTCCAAGTTTATAAATTCCCCTGACATGCCCTAATACCTGCTTTTGTCCATTTGCCCTTTTGGATGGAACCAGCCTCCCTGTACCATCTTTCCCATTTTGTTCAGTACGAACTGTTTGGCTTGCTATTTGTTATTTTCTAGTATTGAAGATTTTTTAAAGTATTAAAAGTCAGATTTTCCTTCTGCATAAAATCGCTGAGTTAAGTGCAGTCTCCAGCCCAAATAGCTGGGCTAAGAGAGGGATTGGAAACTACAGTCCCCCTTTAACCACTCTCTAAGACAGCCTTTTGCTGGGGAGACCAGTGATCTAACAGACCTCTGTCAGTAATCAGATCGTTCATCTGCACACAGGCTGGGGGGAATCTCACCATGCATTTATTGCAGTGGCTTAGTGTAAGTGTGTAATGGCAAGAATGCCCATTGCCTGTGGAGATCAGCCAGCACACCACCTCTGCTGCTCTCCAGGGCATGTGCATCCCAGCTGCCATTCAGCCAGGCTGGCGCCATTCCCAGAAAAACTGCAGGGGAAACTCCCGGCAGAATGTGAGTCAAGACAGAGGGATTTTCTGACATGCAGGAATTGGGGTTGAGAGAAAGACTGGCAATCTTTTGAGCAGTTTCATGACATAATTATTTGCTACAATTTAACAGTTGCACCACAGCATTCAGCTGAAACTAATGTGCATAAATCTTGAAGCAACAAATTACATAGAAAGAAGGCTTTTCTTAGAACATCTTTGATAAAGTTATAACTCTTTACCATGTTAGAATTATGTAGGAAGTTTAACTTTGAGTAAGTGAAAAAAGTCAAACATTTTCAGCACTGAAGAGTTAAAAAGAGAATCTGAAAAGATGTATAATACCAGCAATAGCAAGGGAGTTTATCTCCAGCTGACATTCTCCTCGCCCTCATTTATCTTCATTGCCTATGCCACCAGCAAATTTTGCCCATTATACAACATCATAATATCCATATTATTATGGTCTGACACAGCAATAGAGTAACACAAGAGTTAAGAGAACTCACAAGACTTATACCCAGTTCTAAAGCTTCTGCTTTTATCTTATTGGAAAAGTACTTTAAAACAGACACAAAAAATGCCACTTCTTCCTTTGTGATTCAGTTCCTTCCTCCCTAGCATTTCCAGCACATTTGATCTGTAACAACATTTTTTTCTTCTTCTGACTTTCTTTGGTATCTGAAAGGCATCTATGACCATCTCCCCTCTGTGGCCAAATGAAGCTCACAGTGATTTATGGGGAAGAAAGACAGACAGACATAGAGAGCTGAGCTCTGAAAGTACAAGCAGACAAGAGGTCTTGCTTAAAGCCACATCTCACAAGCACTTCAACCCTTCTTTGGCACCAGAAACACATCAGCCTTTAGAAATTAATTGCCCAAGTATAACAACTTGTTGTGAGGACTATCTAGTCCCCTGAATCCTGAAAAATTATGATTAGTGGGAGAGCCATGCCACCTGCCCACCATCTTCCCACTCCCTCATAATTTATCACTTGTTTTCCTTCTAAGTCCAAATGTTCTATTTCTTTTATGACAGTTTCTACTTGTCTGTGAGTTTGAGTCTGTACTTTTGAAAAGAATAAATCCATGAATGGCTTTATTTCAGCTGTCACAGCTTTTATTGTGAAATATAAATAAAAAGTTCCAGAAGAGTACTTTTTTCCTGCTTCATAATGTGAGACAAAGCTGGAGTGAAACAGATCTCACCCACTGGAAGTCAGAGCCCACACACTCATAATGATTCATTAAATCATCCATCAGACTTTCCTGAGAGAGTCTACAGCCTTTCAGCCACTCAAGTGCATGTCCACCTCTCACCTGCTTGGTTGGGAGCTAAATGTCTCCTTCATAGATTCGTGGAATACTTTAGGCTGGAAAGGCTGCTGGAGGTCACCTGGGCCACTCCAATTTGCAGCCTAAAGAGAGCTTTTGCAGGGTTGACAGCAGAGGATCATAAATTCTTCTGAAGCAAAGCAGACAGTGAACCCCACTGGATATCATATTGACTATGGCAGCAAGTTGCACTCCTGACATTTAAGAGACACAAAGACAATACTAAAGAAAATACATCAAGAAAGGATGACAACAGGAAGCCAAACTGCTGTATACTCATCAAAGTGTAAAATGTAATAAACCCATGATCCTTGGAGTTATCCCACCTCCTGGCCTGTCTGCTGCCAAATGCATCATCATCATTATCATCACTGCATGTGACTGTCATCTGCTCCTACCATCTCAGGGCCTTCTCCACAAAAAAAAATTAGTGCTTATTTCCTGTACAGAGGTTACTGCCTTCATCAAGAGCCGAGTACCTCATCCAGGCCCAGGGTGACACATTTATTTGGATCATTACAGAGAGCTCAGAAAGGGTTAAAGCTGGTAGATTCAATATCATCTATTTCAAATTGGTGAAGATCTTACTGAAGGATCTAGCTCTTGAGAGGTGGATCCCATGGGCAGTGGGACACTGCTTTGTTAGACCCAGTGCAGATGAAAAGATGATTGCAAATAATCCCTACTCCAGATCAAGGGGACAAAAAGTCCTTAAAGCTGGATACTTACTATAGAGCAAAACAAATATTTATTCTGTTTGAGTGACCTGGGTTCGCTCCAACAATAAAGTGAACCACACACACTTCACATTTTTAAAGATCCCAAATATTAATTGTACCTACATGTTTCAGCAGACATAGTCATCATGCTGACATGTCTTCATTCTATTTCACAAGGCCACAATTAAACTCTCTGTCTTCCTGAGCTGGGCAGCATTTAGGGGTCTTGCAAGAAGGACAGATGTCATGGAGTAACCCCCACCAGCAGGATCATGAGAGAATTGGAAGGGTAAAAGTGGAAAACTTGTGAGTTGAGATAAAGAGTTTAATATGGCAAGCAAAACCCACTCAAACGAAGGAAAACAAGGAATTCACTGTTTTCAATGGGCAGAGAAGTGTTCAGCCTTCTCCAGGAGAGCAGGGCCCCATCACAACTAGCAGTTACTTGAGAAGAGAAATGTCACCAGTCCAAAAGTGCCCTACTTCTTCCTTTTACCCCCTCACCCATGTTCATATACACTGCATGATGTCACAGGGTCTGGAATATCCCTTTGGTCAGCTGGGGTCACCTATCCTGTCTGTGCCTCCTCCCAATCTCCCATGCAGCTCCATTCCCCTTGCCAGCATGACAGTGTGAAAGCAGAGAAAGCCTTGGCTCCATGCAAGCCCTGCTCAGCAAGAACAAAATCATCCCTGGATTATCATCACGGTGTCCAGCACAAATCCAAAGCACAGCCCCATTCCCAGCCACTGTGAAGAAAGTTAACTCTGCCCCAGCCAAAAATCAGCACAAGGAAAAACATAAGATTAATGGATTTCCTTGTCCACATCCATGCCAGCTAATCTGAGTGCAACTTTACACAGAAGATAATGTCACTGACAGAATTAAAAAGAGATTTTCTGCTTTGTTCTAACTGCCATTTGAGTGCCAAGCAGAAATACAGACTTCTTCCCCTGGCCTTTGAAGCCTATAAAGATATTGCTTATGCAGCTGAAGTTCACAGACTGCCAGTGTTTCAGCAGTGAAACTATTTAGGAGAACAAACCAGTGTTTCCACTCAGTTGGGCAGATGTTATATATCCATACTGTACAGTAGATAATCCCACACAGTGCTGTGGATTCCTGCAGCAGCAGAGTCTGTGGGACAGATTCCTGCTGCTAAGCCATCCCACCAGCAATCGATGGAGGATGTGTAACACCTCACCCTCTGATCACTCTGCTGGTGCTGATGTTTACTTTTACTTCAGGATTATCTGTTTGGATCCATAGACTCTTCTCATGCAGGATTATCTGTTTGGATCCATAGACTCTTCTCATGCTCACTTAACAGACATTCTGTCCCCTCGTTCCTTTTATTTAGGGTATGTAAGTGGTATTTTAAGAGTGCAAACTCACAGATGGGAGCAGACGCTTTTGCAAGTAAGTGGCTAAATCAGATAGGAGGAATAAAATAATGGTGAAGAGGGGAAACAATTTGTCAAAATCTTGTTTTCCAAAGCTGCTTACTGGAACAATTCAGCTTGTCTGGATTTTCTTCTCTTCCCCCAAACCACTTGTTGGTTTTAAACTCAGTTCCTTTTATCTTTCTATCTAGGCAAAGGTTGTGCAGGATCACAGAATATCCTGAGTTGGAAGGGACCCACAGGGATCATCAAAGTCTGACTCCTGATTGAACTCTACAGCAAGTAGGGGAGAGCTCCCAGGAGAACCCCAACAACTCCTGATACCTTGGTGCCTCTTGCTGCCTCTGGCTCCCTGCCCAGTCTGGGGAAGGGAGGGACAGGTCTGGGGGCAGAGAGCAAAAGGCAGTGTCAGTGCAGACCTTGGGTGAGCCCACTCTTTCACTCCTGCTCTCTGTTAGAAACAGCAGAAGTTGTGTGAGGACAGGGAGGAGAGCACAACCTATTTTTTCCAAACAACTCTCCTTGTGCTTTTATTTTTTATTGAAAGATGAGAAATATTAATAGGAAACTTATTTTATAAAACCCCAATCTCATAACCACTACATTTTAAAAATGCAACAATTCTGACCTGTTCTCCAAGATGCATTGAGATAATTTGAGATATTTTGACACACATTAGAAGAAACAAGGGTTGTCTGAGTGGATTGTCTGTTTTCCTATCCTTCTTCTATGTGTTTTTGTGCTAATTCTGGAAATATACTGAGCATAAATGGGAAAAGCAATAGAAGATTTTTTGCAAAAATCACACTGTCCCATGGGAATGAAGATCAAGAGAAGACCTTAGAGAAACACACAGATTAATTTAAATTCAGAATCTGGCCTGACACAAATTAAAATCTAAGCTCAGAGGTTAAGTGGAAATTCTTCAATCTTCTTTCAAGTATCTTGTCAAAATAGAACAGGATGGAAAAGCTGAAAATAAAATTACCTGCAGGCTTTTAATACTGTTAAATATTTACAACAGTGTATCACTGGTGAATGCCGACACAAAAAAAGCTCTTGAAAAATATCTGTCAGGGGGAATAATTCAGAAAGCTGGAGCCACAGGCAGTGTCACACAGTCTGAACATTGTTGGGCTGGAAAGTACAGGCCACAGGTGAGAAAGTGAGGTGCATTTGTACTGAGCGTGTTGACAGCTCTGTGGGTGGATGCTCTTAAAGATATTTGTGCCTTTGTGGAAGATGTCCAAAACCCCAGCAGGCAAGGAAATTACCAAACACTGGTAATGACTAAATTTACTAGAGAAACCAGGTTCTGTTGCAGGGGAAGAGGGGAGAGGGAGGAAGGAACTGAGGACAGCAAAGGATGCTGTTTGCCAGGTGAAAACCTTCCCTCCAGGGAAAGCACTGGCAGCCAGGGAAGAAAGGCAGCCCTGTGGGACATGGTTGGGGTGCTGGGGTCACACGTGGTGGTGGCTGGTGTGTGTGAATTTGCCTGAGGATGGTGATTAACTTTCTACTTTATAAAAATCCAGTGAACTAAGTTCAAATTATTTTATGTGTAAACAAGAAAATTATTAAAAAATAATTAAGAAAAACTCTTCTGTTTATTCAAAGCTACCTTATGTGTGTTTTCAGATCCAAATTTACATGTGATTTGTGTTGCTTAAAGTATTAATATGCCCTACAGCTGTGAACAGGATAAATAGTTTTTGGCATATTTAATTTGAACTGCTGAGCACCTTTTCTCCTATACTGGGGACAAACAGCTTCATTGGCACTTTATGGGAACAGAAGAATTTGTTGTCTGACACTGAGCATTCAGATATCTGTTAAGTACTACAGCAGAACGTGAACACAGGACATCACTTTGGAGATGTGCAATGACTGGCATCACTGTTTTGGCACACAAGCTGGCCTAACCTGTGTGAGCAATGCTCAGGGAGCACTCTGTATTCTCACTCCATCTCTGGGACTTCTGGAAACACAGCTGCCCTTTGCCTGGAGCTCAGCTGAGCTGCTCTGTCTTTCCTTCAGAGACACACATCTCTCTCCACACTGTGAAGGCTGCAGGGGTTGCAGAAGGTGGTGGAATTCTGGCACTGGCTCAGGGGTTTATCTTACATCCTCCCAGCCATAGGAGAGCTGTCAACTTTGGGTATACTCAGCCAGACCTGAGTATTGGAACGAGTGGAAAAGTCCCACTAAGTGTAGGTCAGGGGCAGTATGTGGATTTAGTAAGTATGTGAAGTTAATCACTGAAGAGAGCCCGAGTTCTTGCTGCATGAATGGTAGGCTATCACCTCATCTCAGAGCTGTCAGGGGAATGACACATAAACCATGCTGCTGGTCGATGAACAGGAAGCCCTTTATTTATGGGAAATCCATCATTCTATCCACCCATGTGCAAAAAAACACTGCTGGCTGAAAATGTGCTGGGTTTAGGGGTTTATACAATTCTTCCATGGTAGAGAGAACAATCCCTGGGAAGCAGAGGGCTTAGTTTATAGGTTTGATTGTGCCTACTAATGAAATAACCTACTTTCTCGTTGAAGTAATTACACAAATGAGGTCATAAACTGTGGAAGATGCCTCCTTAGATGCTGAGTCAAAAATCCAACTCTTCAGCATCTGCAGGCTCAGTGAGCACTGGAATCATCATTACTGTGCTTCCAGGACAGACCCAAGGCCACTGCCCTGATGAGCTGACAGGACAATGCTCCTGGCTCGTGACATTGCTGCCCCAGGAAACAGTCCACATGCTGGAGCTGGCTCAGAGAAGAGAACAGTCAGTCCTGAGCCACCCTGACACACTCCACAGACCCTCTAGTGTAGTTACAGTCCTTGTAATGTCTGCCCAGTGCTAGGTGCTCCCAAGCAATGTCTGAGGTCAGAGTTCTGGCTATCTTCTGCATCCCGCACATGTGCCATCAGATGCTGTGCTTGTTTAAGATATGGGACCTCATTCTCTGCCTCTGAGCTTTCTGTGTGATGCAGCACCTGGACCAGCAGAGCTTTTCATAAGGGATACCAATGAAAGTCATAATCTGATCATAAATAAGCAAAGGCTATTTTTTGATCCTAATTCCAGTCCATAACTTCTCCAAGATCCTGAGCTGAAGGAAGCAGAGTTCCAAACTCAGTAAGTGTAAAAACACTAAGTGTGCCTTAGCTTTTGTCTCTATTTCTATAACCTTAGCCAGCACTTTTCATCTGAAATCTGCTAACTACTGGATAGGGTTTCTGACATGAAAAAGCCTTAGGACATTCTGCTGTAAACTGCAGCATGATTTTCAGAAAAAATAATCTCATTTTGACTAAAGAAATTTCCAGGAGATTGCTACTCTCCTAGGAGGTCACTGCAAAGGTGAGCTACCCTCACTGATAGAAGCTGATTTAGCCTCACTTTTGCTCCTAGCTGTCAGCTCCTACATGTTTGTTGACTGTTTTGAAACACTGAGAAAAACCATTCCTTAGCCATGCTACAGAAACTGCAAATGAGACCCTTTCAGTCTTGTAGTGTTTGGTTTCTTTCTTATTTCTATGCTATTTATTAGCATGTTTCCTATACAGGGGATGCTGAAACTAATGCAGCCACAATGCTTATTTTCCTTAAACTGTTCTGTAGAAGCATGCATGGACACCATAATTTTCCTGGGAGAGCTACAGGGAGAACACTATTCATTCTTTAACATCTTGATTTATCTTAAAAGATACTGCATCATGCCTTTTCAGTTCTGATTCTTCATTTGAATTTTCTTACACTCAAAAGAGCTGTCTGTACACAGAGAATGTTTCCTTTCTACTTTCTCATTCCATTATAAATAATATTTGGCATTCACTTGAACTGACTGGTTTTTAACTTAATTTTTTCTTCATGATTTTCTTAAAAACACTCTCACCTGAAGGAAAATATTTGCCTTATGCATGTCAGTGTTTGTAACATGTCAAATGAGCTGATAATAATTTAGGGCTCTCTTTTCAGGAGCTCTGTCACATCAAAGAACAGATCAACAGATGGATTTTCTATTTTTACTGCTAGAAAAAATAACTTTTAACCAGTCTCAGAGCATTTTAAGCTTTCATTCATAGATTCATGATTTTTCTTTCCCCCAGAATAGAAAACCCAAGTAAATAAAAGCCAAAGCTCTTGGGAAAGCCTGCTCACTAAAGAACCTCATCTCCCCTGCAGAAACTGTTCTTTTCCATCCCCAGCCTGGAGGGTCTCTGAGGGCTGCTCTCACTTTAGAATTGTATTTTGTTAGTGCCACCAGGAGAAAACATCCTGAAATGATAAAAAAATGGTGCTATGCTGTACTGAAGGAAACAGGCAGGACAAGAAGCAGAGGAATTTTGTTGGCAGCATTGCAGAATTTGTATAGAAATAAAGCAAAATTAATTCTAACTTACTGTTCAATCATTCCAATTTTTCTTAAGAAAACCTCACACTGCAAAGTATAAAAAGTGCACTAAATTCTAGAAAAAACACATAACATTAAGACAGAGAGAGAATTTTCAATTTTATGTTCTATTTAGTTCAGTCAATTGTACAACATGACAAATAGGTTCTGTTTTTTAATATTGTTTAATATTCCATCTTCACCTTTATGCACAAACTTTCTGCATAATTTAAATAACTGCAGACATTGCAGCATTTGATTATGCATCTGATTTCCTTTATAGACCAAAGTATATAATATATATGCATATATAATCTCTGCACTTGTAGAAATTTCAATCTTTTTCTTAATTATGTGTTACAAATAATTTTTAAGGGGCATAACTGAAAAGAAAAATTCAAAATTTTCATTTGAATGAAAGTTGCATGTTTTTTTCTTCTTTCTAATGTCTTGCTATAATAAGATTTGATCTGGCAAACTACATAATATGTTTTATCAGGAAAGGCCTTGCATTTAAAATTGAACTTATGATAGATTGTTTTTCTGGACTCATATTAAAATAAGCCCTAAATATTATTTTAATATTTTTTCTATCTTTCTTCTATACTAAAAATGATTATTACAGGAATATATTTTTTCATCTTAATAAATTATGATTCTGTTAACTTTTCTGCCTTATTCATTCCAAGTCTCAACCTGCAGTTCTCACTTTATGACAGAAAAAATCTGATCATATATTCTCAGCAAAAATAAAGGCACATGAACTGTTCTCTATTTCTTTGAAATATATTTTACTAGAGGTAGAAATGCTGTGTGTAACAATATACAATTGAGCAGGAGACAGAGTGGTTAGACCGATAAGTAACAGCTAGGGAATAATTTTGTGTATTTGTATCAACTTTTATTCCTTTATTTCCGTGGTTACAGTATTTCTCTTCTTCCTCTGGGAGTGATGCTGCAGAACTGTGAGGAAATTGTTCTTTCTTGATAGTTTGCATGGTTATTTGGTTAATTTGCCTTCCTGGAGCACTGGTGCCAGTGGTGGTGGCCCCATGCAGGGCTCAACATGAGCTCTGCTCAGCTTCCTTGTTCACCCATTAGGAGACTTCAGTGACTGTGGCTCTTTTGGGCACTTCTGATGTTTTTCTCCAAGTCTGTCCATGACAGGAGGTGGGGACAGGTAGGTCTGTGAACAGTGAATTTGCTGGGCTGTGATGCACTGCCTGTGCACAGCAGATGTGATCAGTTCATCGAGATCTCCATCTAATTGGATCTGCTTTTCCAGAACATGAGTTTTTCTATTGATCTTAGTAGTCTTCATTGTCATAACTTTTTAACATCACATTTTAAAGCTTTTTAGCAATGAAATTTTCTGTACAAATAATCTTAGTGGGGACCATTCATTCTGCAACTGCTGGGGAAGGCAGCAGAGTCCTCCTCTGATTACATTTTCTTGATGGAAATGCAGAGGCCATTGTTTGGAGAAAGATGTGATTTGTGGGGGTCACTGTGGGGTTTGTGATTATGATGCCTTAAGATCCGAGTTTTCTGTTCTGCTTGGGTGTGCTTTCCGATGTGCTTTAGGCTGATAAAGGCGAAATAGTTTGATACCAGCTATGGACTCAAGGACAGTTTCTTCAGACTCCAGGCCCAAAGTATAAACAACGTGAGAAGAGGAGGGCAGGTCAGCCAGGAGAAGAGGAGGAGGACACCTTACAATTTGAGACTAT
>JAOTQP010001286.1:25258865-25269500 GCA_026413545.1 Cichladusa arquata
AGCTCCATTGGCATGATAATGGGAAAAATTCTTCAAATTGACACAGTAACAGAAAAAACACTCAACCCCCAACACCCTAACTCTGTGTGATCTCTGTTCCAGCTCCTAAAGGCAACAATTAACCCATATAGGCTATCACTGGGGAATGCTGTAAATTGAATTTTTTTTTAATAGGATGCAAAATCTCAAGCTTTTTCCTCACAGATTTTACTAAAAGACAAGGAGTCACTTCAAGCATATAGAAGAACAGGTTTGTTGGTTTGTTGGTTTGTTTTGAAGTCTTTCATGTAAGATACCTCTGAGAAGCTCTGATAGCCCCACCCAGCCCTCTGCTCCTTCCAGAAGCTGGATCCCACTTGTGACACAGCAGGTGGGAATGATGCAGGCAGGGGGAGAGAGCTCCCTCCCCTACACACAGCTGCCCTCAGTTACAGATGTGCTCTGCAGCACAAACCTGGGACAGACAAAGCTGCTGTGGTGACACTCCCCTTAGTGGCACCCAAGGCACATCTAGAGCAACACCACACTGAAATACGTGGTCTGCATTTATCTCCCCAGACATGAGTAGTTGTTTCAGAGGCCTCAATACTTTGCAGAACCAAGTCCTAGAGAATGAAGACTTCATAGAAGAAAAAAGTTACAATTCCAGGAACCCTTTTTATGTATCCTCCAAGCTGAGCCTAGGCAGGGTGCAGAAATGAGACCTGCAGTTACTATCTCTTGGTTTCATTCTTGTTTCTCATGCCCAAAATGCCTGCTATCACCCTCAAGGAAACAAAAAGAAATTAACCAAGTTTCTCTGGAACTCACAAATTTTAAGCAGTGACAGACATCTAAATCAACTGCTGAGACCTTGGAACTTCCCAATAGAAGTCAGTGAGAAGAAGTGTTGAGAAAAAATCATAGATGTTCAAACCCATTGCAAGATGCAATATAGAAAATTCCTGTTCCACTTCAAACTTCACATTATTATAGCCACCAAAAAATACTACTCTTCTGAACAGGATTTGCTGTATGTTCATACCACATTTTTGACATAAAACGTATACACAATAAGGTGCCTGAAGTAATTTTTCACCCTGGAAAATCCAGATTTAGGTATTTATGCCCTTAAAGAATGTTGCACTTAGAAGAAATCTAAATTAAATTAATACTTTTTAAACTCTTTTGCTCTATTTCTTTTTCTTTCATGTGTGTGAGTGAATTCTTTTAACTTTTAACAGTGAATTGGGACCATATGGTAGCTATAAAATACATCATATCAAAGAGGCCTGATAGTCATTCAGGAAATCATAGCAGCATTAATTTTATAATAAACTCAGTACATTGTACAGCTTAACAAACGGGCAACAGATCTTTAGGAGCACAATAATTGCAGGGATTCTAATTAATTAATTAATCTAAAAATGAATAGGATAATCATTTATGAATATATATATTTTCTTCAGTCACTTCCTGTTTTACCAGCTCTTTTCTTCTGCAAAATGTATTTGCTTTGACAGCACCATTAAGCAACCTCGTGAAATTAATTCCAGCACTCAAAATAAATAACACTCTTGTCCAAAGACAGGCTATAGCCTTCCAGTAGGCTTAATTCATATTTGATTTAATTAAGAGTCATAGTTACATCCATCAGTTGATACTTTAGGTATATGATGTTGTATAGTTTTTTAATCTCAGGAATATTTGACTGAAACATAATTTTGCACATGTGTGTGTGCACATGCATATAAAGAGACATAAATCACATGCTTCAAGTCTCTCTATCTCATAGAACTGAGCAGAACCCCTCCCAAGTGACAAGCAGTAGGACCAGAAGAAATGGCTGTCATCCCTGCTTGGATATTAGGAAAAATGCTTTCAGTGAAAGGGTTGTCAAGCACTGGAACAGGCTGCTCAGGAGAGTTGAGTCATCATCCGTGGAGGTATTTAAAAGATGTGTAGATGTGACATTTGGGGACATGGTTTAATGGTTAACAATTAGATTTAATGATCTTAGAGGTCTTTTCCAACCTAAACTATTTAGTGATCCTATGACACACCCTACTTTAAGTAATGGTGGCATACCTTATTATAGCAGAGCTTGTTCTCTCAAACTGTGTGGGGAAAATGCAAAAACAGCCAGAGAAAAACCAAAAGAGTTTGAATAGAGGATTCTGCAAATCATCCAGGTTTTTATGTGACCAGGGCAGACTCTGACTTGCTCAGGGGGCTTTGGTGATGTGTGCCCAAGTGTTGAGCATAAAGATAAACACATGACATTATATTGTTGGATCATTGCAATTTTAAGATGGGTCAAACTTTAATACATTTAAGATGCTTACTGATAAAATTATAAAATTTTAAGTTTAGTCACCTTTTTCTTACATAACAACTATCAATGGATATGTCCAGTTTCTTTCCCTCCAAAGAACTGGTATTTTTATACATTTGAAGATCTGCCTTCTAGAACTGTTGATATACCAGTTTCTAAAGTGTAGCTTAATCTGTTCATCTGCAGCAAGTCAGATATGTCTTTCAGAAGAAATAAATGGCCCCAATCCACTGAGAAATGTGATGGGCAGATTCACAGACTCTGTGCAGAGCCAGGAGCAATGCAGAAATGTAAAACTCATGTTTTATATTCTTCCTCAGCCTCAAAATCCACCTTTACACCTCCCTGTGGCCTCCAGCAGCTGTTTCCACACCAGTCTTAGAGGGACCCTGGATAAAGACTTTAGTAGATCTGAACTTAGAGATACCTGTCACGGTTACAGAGGGGCAAAAGTGAAACAGTCATTCCAGCCAACAAACAGGAAGAATTACACAGAGAAAAGCATTCTGTAGGTACACACTGGTTATGGAGACAGTTTTCTGTGCATGATGTCAAAACTAACCAAAATTTTTTGAAAGAAGGGATTATGCAGTGCTCTCTGCTAATTTACTTAAACATTTACTTCAAATGCACTGCAGAAGAATGTGTAACACTTAAAACAAACATAAAGATTACCTCTAAATTTTATTAAATTATAGATGCGCACCAAAGTTTGATGTTGAGCGAGGCTATCCACAGCTTGTCTCAGCTCAAGAGGATCAACCTCTCTGTCTCTTGGGCATGAAAGTGAGGTGGTACTCACCTTGCCTTGTTTTGCTTTGGGCTCTCTAACATCTCCCTTCTGGATTCTTGTATGTTTTGCCCATCTTATATAGGAAGAAGAATCCTTCACATTCAGCCTAATCACAAAAAACCCCTTGTGATTCTATAATTTGAAAAGCTGATGTCATTGATTTTGCTGATGTTATGTCTCTGTCACAGACTCAGGCATGTGGCAAGTGTGTTCATACTGAAAATTTGTTCTGCAGGAAAACACCTTCATTCAAATCACATGTGTTTTTACAGAGATAATCCTAAATTATTACTTTGGACCAAAACTAGGTAACATCCTGTGATCTCCTGATCTCTTGTTAATTCAATTTAGCTCTGGTCATTCTTATTCATATGTGTTGTATTTGGGAATAGACTGATTAATGCCACAAGTTCATCTGATGGATTGCAGCTTTGTGGAAAGCAGTTTTCTGTCAAAAAGCAATAAATTACATTCTTGTTGCTCTATAATAATTAAAAGTTTAAAGGGGCTGATAACAGGGATTGCAGTAATTAAATCACAGTCATAAACAAATGAGAAATTAAACCAAATAATTTCCATACTAGCTGTACTATAATTACAAGTTTATCTACAAAAACAAATTTACTTGTCTTTGGATAAAAGCAGGCTGGGTCTTTTTGACTTTTTGCTTAGAACAGCAAATTTGTGTCAGAGATGTGTCTTTTTGGGAAATAATGGTGGGTCTCAAGCATAGATTTCCCGAGGATTTCCTAAAGACAAAAAGACTGCCTTCCTTCTTCTCCCCCCTATATCTTGCCCAGAATTGTGACCAGGTGGCACTAAGTTCACTAACAGCATTCTTTTTTTTTTTCCTAAGGAGTGTCACATTTCATTGAAATACTGTCTTTTAAGAAGAATATGTACAGCATCATTAAATGTTTTGCAATCAATGAAAAAATGATGAAGCTTGAATTTTAGTTTTCTCTTTCAGGGCAAGAAATGGGAAAATGCAATTCTTTGTCCAAGTCCTAAGCCAAAGTTTTTAATCTAGTTCCTGAGATGGGGGAGTCTGTTCCACAGCTATGTTTTCCTAATGTTGCAATAAATTTGTCCTGCTGTTTTTTAGTTCACATCTCATCTTTAATTGTCTAGAACAATATAAAGATATTCAAAGACAAAATCTCTTAAGGAGTATCCCACATGAATGGCAACACCTTAGACAAGCTTCTGTGTTTACCATTAAAAGTACCTGGTTTAGGCTGTTCACTGTTCTCATCTAACTTGCAGCATAAGTAGCTGACTCACTACTGAAATTATTTCAAGAAAACCCAGTAAAACCTCCAGGAAACTCTACTAGAGCAGTCCCACAGGTCCAAAAAGGCAATGACTTCTATAATGTGAGATGCATGGACCTCAGCCAATAATTAAGCTTAAGTTGATAACTCACTTCTTTAGTGGGATAAGGGAGAATCAGAAAAGTAAGGCAAGTAAAATTCATAGGTCAAGATGAGGACAACTTAAAGTGAGGGAAAGAGAAACAAACAGTCAAGTGATGCAAAGGCAAACACTCCCCACCTCCCACAAGCAGACAGCCCCCCTGGTCTCTGAGCAATAACTTCTTTGGAAAGACAAAACCTTGGTTTTGCTGCTGCCCATGATGTTATAGGGTATCCAATATCCCTTACATGGTTTGGAACATCATTTTGGCCACCTGAGATCCACTGCTCTGGCTGTGTCTTCTCCCTACTCCCTGCCCACCTCAGCCCACTTACTGGGGGACAGAGTCAGAAGCAAAAAGTCTCTTTGCAAGCACTGCTTAGCAATAGCCAGGACACTGGTGTGACACCAACACTCCTTTGGGCAGAGATCTGATCCACAGCACCCTAGGGGCTGCTGTGAAGAAGGTTAATCCATCCCAGCCAGACCTAGCTACATTTATATATTGTTATACAGATGTACTACAGTGCAGTTACCTGACTGGGTTCCCTCACTGGCTTGCTCTGTGCACACATTGGCTCAGTCTCAGCACTGTAGGAAGTCCTGCAATAACTTGTTCCACTCCCATTCCAAACATTTGAAAGAGATGCCTGAGAAGCACAGTATAAAATCCTTTCTTTTCCTTGTTGAGTCAGGCATGCTAGGCAGGCTATGTCAGCCATCATGGGAACAAGCAGATTTCGTAGAAAAATTGAGTGGGAGAAAGATTTTGATTAATAAAGAAGGGATTATGTCTGTGGTATGGTTATGTGGCTGCAGTTCTGATGGCTCAGGGTAGGTGTTCGAATTGTGAGGGCACACCTTGGTATAGAAGCCCTTTTAAATTCTCTGCCTTTAGGAGCAACACTCAACCCTGTCTGTTCCTCATTTCCCAACCAAAATATTTCTCTCTAGAATTAAAGAAACCAACCATTCTTGAATCAAATCTTGTTTACCTATAACTGTCCAGCCCCTACTTCAAGCAGGCTTAGATACAGACTGCCAGGAGGAGAACAGGGCTCTAGGAAGGACAGCTATCTTTTTGGGTAGACATAAGACAATTCTGTGTTTGGGTGGCTTTATCTGTGCTCATGTTGCTGTGCCAGACAGACTTGTCTCTCTGCACCTCCCATTAATGTTTGTCCCTGGGTCAGAGATCTCAGTGCCCAGAATGGATCTCTTGTGAAACATCTCTTTCTGTAGCATTTGCACTTACCTCTGTCCTCTCTGCAAACTCCAGCTTGAACAGTGCTTCTGGCCATCTGGGAATTACAGTTCTCGCTTCCAGCATCTAAATCCACGAAAGAAGGCAGCCCAGCCTGGAAAGGGAGAGACTGGAACAAACATCTTTTGTGTAATTGTGTAATGATAAAACTAAAAATGAGAAAGAGCCACAGTATCTTGACAGATGCAATTGCTCAAAATTGATTTTTTGTTCTATTTATTTTTCTTTCTCCAGTTCTTAGCACAGGCTATTGCTATTCAATAGTTAGAAGGCCAGACTGGCTCATTAAATGGAGCCACTGCTCAATTTGAATTCCCTGGACTATGAGAAATCACTCCTTCATGCAAGATCATTGATGATTTTCCCCACCTCTGTGCAGCAGAAGGCAAACCCAAAGACAGGCAAAACTCCAACCCATCATCCTGTAATGTTTGTGCCCTGCAAATTCTTGGTATACTGGATAATTGATCGGTCAGCTGACAATTGGTAAACGGTTTGAAAACTGAGAGCTCACAGGTTGTTGTTGGATCATCACACTCCATCCATGCTGCAATGCTTTTGTGTAGAACATGCACACACAGACAAAAGCAGTTTGGTGTTTAATTTCCTGGGTAATAATTCCTGAGAGTCTGCCTGGGCTGTTCTGCAGTCACCCTGCCCTGAAGTACCAACAGCAATGCCATGCAGGGCTCAGCTGGAGTCTGTTCTGTCATATTTGACATGGGAATGTGTCCACATAAGGAGGATATCAAGTGAACCTCCCCCAGGAGAGTGACTCTGTCAGTGAGCAGAAAGTAGGGACCAACTCTGCTTCCCTCCCAGAGGAACCAGCAACATCTCTGACCCAGGGGAATGCAAAGGATTGTGTTTTGAGCTGCTCCCTCCCACTCACATACAATGCTACTGAAGCAAGGCCAGAAGATTACATCCAGATGAAATCAGATTGGCTGATGAAGATCAGCTCAGCTTATCGTGAGTTCAATTAATCTATTCTGGAGCACAGTTTCTTTGTCACAGGGTTATCCTTTCTGCTCTGTTTGAAACTGGGAAAAAACTGAAAGTTAGCAAAAGAAGATAATACAAAGCTGTTCTGCAGCATATACCTTTGTGTTTCAGAAACATTAATGTAGAGAAGAACAGATTTTTCTATCTTTTCACATCATTCCTTCAAAAACAGAAGTTTTGTTACTGTTTCTTCCATTCCCAAGAAGGCAGCACAGGCTGATGTACATTCTTATGATGTACATAGATATTTAAGAGATAAAGCACAGAGTGAGTTACCAAAGATCATCATGCACACACTTTCTACCTTTTTTTCAACTAACAGCCACATGGTTTATATTAGGTGGCCCAAAAGTCAATGCTACATCCTTTTTATCACCTCATTGAACTTGAGGTGATAGTAGAGAGGCTAGATGGTCTTGATCCATGTCAGTTCAAATGAAGAGATTTGCTTTAATTTCTTCCTTGAAACACTGAGGAGCTGCTGTGTCCTTGCCAAAGCATGATGGACCTGAGTTCTTCCCCCTTAGACACTGACCAGTAACCATGTTCACATGACCAATCCTACCAAACTCAGCAGGACTATTCCCTGGAGCAACTACCCACCACACCAGCACATTGCTGAAACATAACTGAATGCTCTTTTTTCAAACCTCTTCTGCTTTCTGAATATAAAATAATTCAAATTATTTAGTACATTACAAATCTTCACTGTACAGAGAAGTTGTTAGTGCTTTCAGAAAATTCGTTTCACATAATTTTGTAAACACAATGAAAATAATTTAACATCGAGCATTAATATCTCCTATGTAATTCCAATCTTAAAGCAATATTCATTTTATTGTATGGATTAAATGTACAAAAAATTGGCTGCTTTGCATATAATACTTGACATCACTTAGGTTTCCCATAGGGAATTCTCCTGCATACATTAACAATTGTGTATTTATGACACTGAAAACAAATAATTTCTGTAATCTTCAGTGGAGTTTCATGTATTTTTGAGCTGTACAAGTGGTTTGTTTTATTCCAGTTCCAGTAATCCTGACTTTCACCACCAGCAACCCCTGCTCTGGCTTCTGCCTTAATGAGCCAGTAGGAGGCAAAGTGGATGATGATGAAACCAAGGATCACCCTGGAGTTACAAAGGCCAGATCCTCACATATCCTTTCTTTATGTTCAAATAGGCATGACTGTCTCTTGATAGGTTTAATCTACAAATAAGTGCAGAATAGAGTAAGAAACAGGTTGTCAAATTGCACCAGGCCTGGGGCATCACCTATGGCAATGACTGAGAATGGGTGGCATTAGATGCTTTAGGCAGAGCTGCTGCCCACTGTGCTCTGCCCTGCAGATCCTGGCCTCCCTTCAGCCATGGCACAGCTCTGCACTGTTATGGGACAGGAGGAGAGAGCAAATAGCTTGTGAACAGGCCTGTCCCATGGAAAAGAGGGATGCAGTTCCTGGACATGCTCACTTCTTAGAAGAACAAAGGAAAGTCTGCCCAAAGGTGAAGGATTCTCATTTGTGAGTTCTGTCCTCTGTTTCCCACTCCCACCCATCAGAGCCTGAATCTATAACACTGTGAAGGTTAATGGAGGTTGTGTAATGTAGTGCACCCACAGTGTCTCCTAAAATTGTAAAAAGAAGAATTGCAAGTCTAATCCCTTGTTACTGTATCTTCTGCTGCTGAAGGATGATAGGAAGGAGCCATTTTAATTTTTCTGAAGTATTACTCTTTTCTTTGGCTCTCCATAAATTGCATCACTTCTGTTCCCTGACATGTCTTGCATGTAGTGGAATTACTTTCAACGGTCTTAGATAAGTTTTTCTAAATCTGATTATTGCAGAGCAAAGACCATCAGACAAAGCAGCTAAGGGTCATCTTCTAACCTCCAATCTGTCTCTGACATTGGGAAGATTCTTTACCCTTTTTACAGTCAGTCATAGCTCTTGCTTTCACTTAGCATAGAAGGCAATTCTAAAAAGCATTCATTTTGATTTCTCAGAATTAAAATGTGGTACCTGCCATGTTTCTTACAGCGGAGATAACATTAAAGTATAAAAATTGCCACGTGATCTTTGGATCATTTTCTCTTTAATCATTTTATCTTGGTTGCTGTTTCTCCTAAAAGGTTCACAATGCTTGGAAAAGGAAACAGAAAGAGCTAATTGTATGCCAAGAAAGCATCATAATTACTTATTTCAGCCAATAAAATAATTGATTCAATTTGGCAAGAGTTTCACACTCTAAATTTTCACCCAAAGTGGGTGATTAAGTGCTGTGCTCTCCCCTAGACACATTGACTGCCAGCTATAGCCAGGAAAATGGGCTGCCTTAGCTAGTTAGTACCTATAGGAAATATCTCTTGCTGCTCAGAAGTGCTGTATATTTTTGCACTGATGACAGCACTGCCAAGAGAAATAGAGGTCAAGGACACTGGAGAAATGATCCCAGATGTGCCACTAGCTGAGAGCTGCTCAGCCTTCTGTGGGATTTGCAGAACATCTAAGGGCTTTAGAGGCTTCAGTTGCACTGGGAAGTGTGTACAGGCACCTGTGTTGGTTACTGCTTTCTCCTGGAGTAGGAAAAAGGAGATCAATGAGCTTGCAAAGATGCTCAGTCTGTGCCTGCTCCATGGCAAGGATCCCTCTCCTTCCTAGGAGTGCTGCACTTGGGACTGGGAGTATGAGCAGCACTTGGCCAGTCACACCCAGCCAAGAGGGACAGTGGGAGGAAACTGAAGGTTTGCAGGAACTATCTCTTCATAGAAGGAGACCAGAAGCAGGCTTCTCCCATGCAATCCCAACCAAGCCTGTAGGATTGGGGAGAATTTTACTTAGAACAGAGCCTAAACCCTCTATCTGGAGATGGACAGAGCCAGTCAGAGGAGCTGGAGCTGCAAACCAAACAGAGCTCTGGCAGTACTGTAAGAGACTTACCAATAGCTTCTGCTCTGAAACACCACACCTCTGCTGTAAATGACTGTGCAAAAATCAAACTAAAAAAGGCACATCTCTCCTGTAGCAGCTTGATTTCACACTGAAAAGCTCTGCAGAGTATTGAGCTAATTTAAGTCTGGCTTTACAATATTTTCAAAATACCTCTGTGCATAGTTTCAACGGACTTACTAAAGTCAGTGTTACGACACAAAAACTCAAATGAGGATTATCAGGCTGGTGGAAATACAGTTTCTTAATCTCCCATTACCAAAATTAAAGTCAAGACCATATTTCTCTCTGGTGAAGTAGCAAAGAGTGAGTGGCTGCTATGGCTGTTAGTCTCCATTAGCTCTGCTTGTACTATGTCAAAGGGACCAGTAATATTCCTTTTCCTTTATGTTCACCAGTGCTTGTGTTGCACAATGACATTATTAGCTCTGGTAAATTATTTCTTCTCAGTAATGAAGGTAGGGACAGGGAAAGAGAAAAGATAAGAAAAACAGGAAGCAAAGAAGTGCTACTGTGTGTTGCAATTAGAGTGAGAAGAGACTCAGATCTCTGCTGAGGGCACAGGAATTACAGCCACTGCCACCAGCCAACCACTGGGACACCATCAATGAATCCTGTTAGTAAAGCAGTTTTGGAGTCTACCTTTTTTCTTCTCTCTCCAAATAATAACAGGCCAGAAGCTGGTAAAAATCTAGGACAGATGTCCTTTGCAATCTAATGATGAAGGTTTACCTGACAGGCCCTACATAATGGCTTGTATTTTTGGTGATGTAGCATAGCTAATAGAGACAAGGAGTAATACTTGGGTTCAGATTTCTCAATTTTTAATATCTTCCTTCCTTCCTTCCTTCCTTCCTTCCTTCCTTCCTTCCTTCCTTCCTTCCTTCCCTCCTT
>JAOTQP010001286.1:25269975-25286556 GCA_026413545.1 Cichladusa arquata
TCCTTCCTTCCTTCCTTCCTTCCTTCCTTCCTTCCTTCCTTCCTTCCTTCCTTCCTTCCTTCCCTCCTTCCTTCCCTAGCAGCCAGCCAATATTTGAAGTGCACATTCAGCTCAGAGATAAATCAATGCCACACCTGTCCCACAGTCAGTTAATCCTCTGCTTTGCTTTGCTCCTGACTGCTGCTGGGAAACCAGGGACATAAATCTTCCTCTCCAGCTGAACATGCTGAACAATAAGCATCAGGGCTTGGAAGCAGGATGGGGGTTCCTCAAAGCAAGGTGAAATATTGTCTTCCCATTATGGCTGCAGCAATTCAATCTGGGTTTGAAGGTAATGAAAGTACTTCATTCATTTACTCAGATACTGATCGATGGCTGTAATATACCATGTCAACAATTTCTACCAGGGAATAAGGGCTGACTCAAATAAATCAAACTCCAGCAGACACAGTTAGAAGAAGTAAAAATTCTGTCAATACACTGGATGTTTAATTCTGGTGTTGTGCCAGAATTGTCCATCATTCATTTTTGGTACTGCTAAATATTTTGTTTCTCAGATCCAGTACCATGCATTTGGAAGAGGTAGTAACATCTCACTTTTCCTCCCATGGTGTAATTGTACTTACTTAAAAGCCCTTAGGATGGCCTTGTTTTCCATGTTCACTAGAAAGCACAAGAGATGAAACACAAGCTCTTTTCTTTTAGGAGTAAAATTCCAGTGTGTTTCAGTTGCATTCAAGTAATGTGGGTTCAGTTCTTGGCTCTGCCATATCTTTTAGGGGTAAGTCCTTTTCCATTTATACCTTCTGTTGTCTACCAACCAAGTTTGTGTAAGTAAGTCATCCTTTTGTTTAATCACTTGTCTACAGGGTGAACTTTTTACATGAAGCTGCATGTGTGGACACATCTAACACACTGCTGTTCAGTTCTTTTGCTCTTAAGGATTACTGCAGCATAGATTTCTATAAATAGCAATATCCTGGGGGTTTGGAATGCAAATTTAGTGAGAAATGAAGCAAATAGTAACAAGAATCTAGCTCTGCACTTGTGTTGTGGAACAAATAATTTTGCAAAAAGTTTACATTTTTCAGATATTTTATTAAATGACTGAAAAAAATTTATTAAAATAATTATAAGTGCCTAATTCATAGAATCATAGAGTAGTTTGGGTTAGAAGGAAACTGTAAAGATCATCTATTTCAAGCCTCCTACCGTGAGAAATAACCACTCATTTTTAAGTTCAATAAAGAGCAAGTAGCTACTTCAAAATAGAGTTCTTTTCAATAATGCTTTTAAGGAGATAAACTTTTATAAATAAGCATAATTAATTTCATTTCATAAATAAGTTCTTTCAGTTCAGTGAGCTTATAATTATTTTCTAAATGTGTCAATTGAGATATTAACTGTGAAACTGAGCTTTACTTTGTAACATTTGGATATGTTATCTTGTATTTAAACTGAGGCGGATGAAGTTTGGATCAGGAAAAAGTCCTCTCCCTGATCTTGGTGAATCAATGTAGATGAGAATCTCAGTGAAAGAACTAAGCAGCTGATTCGGTCTTAACTTCATTCAAAAACCTTCTTAACAAACACAAATTCCTGCATTTGAGAATATCTCAACTGTCTATGAGCTACTGTGGGGCTAAGTCTCAGGTGCTCAGGCACCAATTTGCTGGGTTGTCCTCTTTAATGAGCCAAGTAGCTAATAGCTGATACAAAGTTGGTTATTGCAGAAGCACGTCAGTTTCAAAAGGCAAAAGAGTCACAGACACTAAAGTCCATTCTAGGTTTTGGTATAGAGTCCCAAATAGAAGCAAAAGCTGCTCCCAGAGGTCCCAGCAAGGCCAATGTTGCTGTGGCAGCTCCTGTCTTCTTCTTTGGTGTTGATGATGGTGGTGAGAGAGCAAAGCAAAGCAAAAAGCAAATGGCAAAAGCAATGGTAAAAAGCCCCAGCTCTCCCCAATGCGTGTTCTTACATAGGAACTTCCCAACAAGATAAGACACAAACTCAGACCACTACTCCTTAACCTATTAGAATTCTAGTTAACACACCAAGTTACATATAAACTATGAATATGACCTGTCTTGTTCTACCTGAAAAATGTAAGCAATATTCTTACTATAGTTTTATTATGTCTAAAACTACGTTCCTGGAGCCTCCATGGAAACACTAAGACTATGTTTTTCAACCTTCACTAGAACTTGCACTTCTACTCTGGCATCTGAGACCTTTTACTCACTAAAAGCACTTAAAGCTCATTCTAAAACTTATTTACTTACTTGCTTGCTTACTTACTTACTTATTCAAACCTAAATTTATATCTCTACTTTATATGTGAGTGGCTTAACATACTTCAATTCATCTAAGGGTTTTAATTCAATCCCTGCACTCTGATTTCTCCCTGAAGAATTCAGAGAAACCCCTGACTCACTGACTCCAACAAGCTATGATACAGAGGTATTATGAAAACTTTAATTCTTGCATTACTCACAAAATTGTTTTGGTTTCATTATTATTCTGCAGCTAAAGAGAAGGGTTAACAGGAAAATAACAACTAGTTGTCAATAGCACATTCAGCTGATTTCTTCCACATAAAAATGTAAGGAATGCAAAATACAGAGATGTGAATCTTGTATCCAGTTATTTATGAGATTAAGTAGTCCCTAGGAAAGACAGAAACCACCCTGAATGTCATCAATTTCTCTTGCCCTGACTATTTTTATCTGAAAATGATCCCTAAGGTTTTCTGCAATGTTACCTCTGCGGATGGATGTAACTGAAGTGCCAACAGATCTGCCTTATCCTAGGAAGAATCACAAAATCATGGATTATGCTGAGTTGGAAGGAACCCATCAAGATCATCAAGACCAACTCCTGGCCCTGCACAGGACACCCCAAGAGTCACACCCTGTGTCTGACAGAGTTGTCCAAACACTTCTGGAACTCTTTCAGGCTTGGTGCTGTCACCACCTCCCTGGGGAGTCTGATCCAGTACCCAAACACCCTCTGGGTGAAGAACCTTTTCCTACCCCATCTGCAGCTGGGCTCTGTGATGAATCCAGCTTTGGGAATGTATCCAGCACTGACTTGGTTCTGGGCTCCTGCTCAGGCCCTTTCCTGACTCCTCCCCAGGTGAGTCCTCAGCTGATGACACTAGATGTCAGAACAATTTCCCTTCCAATTTTCAGGACTCAAAGATGTCAGAAATCATTGTCCCAAACTGAAGAGATATAACAAATATTATCAGCTTCAAAAATCCACTAGCATTGTCTTGACTAAGTAATTTTCATATATTGCAGTATTAGACATCATTGTCCAACTTTGTTAGGTAGATCAGATAATTGTAAAAAGGCTATAGGAAATTTCTCTATGTAAAGACATTTGAACAAGAAAGTGTCATTGAGAGCAATTAATTGGAAGCTATCACTGTTACAAATTTCATATCTGAAGCAATGAAAAAGCTTTCCTAATGCAGGATGAGATGAATTAATTCCTCTCAATATTATTCTGACCATATCAAATATCTTTCAAATGCAAATGCAATCCAAATCTGACATATTCAGAATATTAAATAAACTGTGAAGAAAATCAATGTGCTACTTAAATGCTCAACATGACAAATGTCCTTTGGGCCATGTATCTTGCAGGATAAAGTTTTGAAAGTTTCCCCAAGATCTGAGCTTCTTTTGTTTGTTTCGAGAGAAGTTCTCAACAAGGAAGACTTCCTTGTAATCCTCTTTTTCAGACAGCACACTACCTGTAGCTACTCTAAGTTTTACAACCTCGATCTGAATGTACATTGCAGGGAAAATGGACATGCAAAAATGGTACCAACATGCTTATATGACCACCTTAATGGGATTCTCCTCTTGAAGATGATTGCCTCTTCTATCCAAATCTGTTCCAGGTATTTTTCAGCAAAAATCCATCAACACAAATGTCTGTGTCTATGACCCTGCAGGTCTTTGCCACTCTAAATGTCACCTGTGTGTCTTTAGCTTTGTGCAGTGGTTGGATGGCTTTGGGGTGGGACTTTGGATGGCTTTTGGGGTGGCAAGCCCTGGGTCAGTGCAAGGCAGAGCCATGTCCTTGCAGATCAGCACGCTGTGTTAGCTGCACATGCCAGCTACAGGAGCTCTGATGCAGCAGCAACACTGCAGGATGCTTGGGATACTGGCTGGGGTTTCTGGTGGGTTTTGTCTGTTGTTTGTTTAAATGGTTTTTAGAAATAATACACCTTTGCATTAGGATGCATTAGGATTTGCATGTGTTTTCCCTATTTTCCCCAGATATCTCCCTGTGGCAAAAAAGCCTGTCTGGTTTGTTAGCATAAATACAAGATAGAATCAGGTTTGCACTATGTCCCGAATAATCTAATTCCCAGTGGTTCTGCATATCAGCAGAAGCATGAGGCCATGGTAAATAATGATCTTCAACTGAAAAAAAAATAAATAGAAAAAACTGTTTTGCAACAAAAAACTAGGTTTTGACTGTGAGTGCATTATATGCACTATTAATTTACATCCGTATGAGATACCAAAGAAAGAAATTTCTGTTGGTAGATGAGGTCCCTAAATATCAATATTTGTTTGGCTGCCATAGAAAAGCAAATAATAGTAGCCAAAGGGGATGCATTTCTTGAATTGCAGCACTTTTCATTAGCTAATCCCCAGGAGGATTCCTCTGGATGTGGAGAAATGCTAACTGTGATCACATGAGAGCATGGAATCAGAGAGAATAAGCGTTTATGAATACGAAGGAATGTCAACACCTGGATAGCCAAACAGATGCCATGCCTCTGTTCCTTTTAAGATCCAGAGGGCAGTTTCCAAATCAGAGAGGAAATAATGTATGATGGTACTAAAACCTTTCCCTTGACCCATAATTAATTTATCTCTGCAATGTATTATTTATAGAAACTCAACACTGTTTTGGTCATCTACTGTCTGTGACTGCTTTGTTAATTTTTCTTTCAGTGGAGTTGTAGATGATTAATTGCAGGCTCTATTATGTGCTGGGGAGGAAAATGGTGACTCCTGTGAATGAGTTTATAGATGGCACAAGCACTGTGGTCTTTGTACTGTATGCTACAGGCAAAGTATTTCAGAGTGAAATGAAACATGATGCTGAACATGTTGAACTTGACATAATGCCAAAATATTAGGAGGCTGTAATTGTTGGTAATCCAGTTATTGGCAGTATTCCCTCATCCTCAAGTATTATTTATCAGATGTGAGGCTTGAGGAGAAATCTGAAAGAGGAAAGTACAGTCTTTCCAAGTACTACAGAGGGATCTTTGAGCCATAGACAAGGGGTGATATGAGGCAAAGATCTGGACAGAGAAGCAAACAGACAGTTGTCATTGCTCAGGGTGAAGGAGAAGAAATGCAGATGGGAAGGAATATTGAGGTGAACTTAAAGATACCCCTTTGAGGAGTCCAGAGAAGGGTAATGAAGCTAGTGAAGGGTCTGAAACACAAGTCTTATGTGGACTGGCTGAGGGAGCAGGAGTTTTAGTTGGGAGAAAGGAAGGTTTAAGGGAGACCTTTTCACTCTCTACAATTCCCTGTAATGGGGCTGGAGCCAGGTGGGGGTTCAGTCCCTTCTCCCAGGTAACTATCAACAGGATGAGATAACAGTCTTAAGCTGCACTAGGAGAGGTTTAGGTTGGACATTGGCAGGAATTTATCCACAGAGCGGGGGATCAGGTGTTGGAAAGGGCTGCCCAGGGTGGGGGTGGAATCACCATCCCTGGAGGTGTTTAAGGAAAGCCTGGATGTGGCACTCAGTGCCATGGTCTGGTTGAAAAGGAGGTGTTCAGTCATAGATTGGACTGGCTCATTTAAAGAGAATATTTCTAATATGCTTTGGGATCAATCCTACTTTGTTTAATATAATGCCCTTCTGTTCAATGGATTCATGTCTCCAAGAGTCAATTTGCACTTCAACATAGCAATTTTGTGCCTGTACTTTTCTGTTTGTGGCATTAAACCATCATTATAATGTCTCAAAGGATAAGTACTAGACTGTAAATTGAAAATTCATAACGTATGCAATTACAGAAAATGAAATAAATTTCTGGAAAACAAGATATGCACCTTACTGCTTTTTCAAATGCAAAGTTATCCTTAATCAAAGTAGGAAGTAATTGCAGTGAATTGTAGTAGTTTAGAGCATGATAGTTATTCTCAGCCAAATGTAAATAAAGTTTAGGGTATTTGAATTACCTTCCTGGTCAAGAAACATAGAACATGGTTATTTAAATACAAATTACTTTTCCTATCATATACTGATGCAAAGCCATGGCTGATAACTCTTGGACACCTATCATCTGAATCGTGTGGACATCTTTTCTTTCTTGGGTAAGAAGGATGTACAGGATAATAAGTAGTCTAAACAGCTGCAAATTCTGTGTTATGAAGTTGTAAGAAGATGTCATTTTAAAATGTGAGTACTCCATTCCACACTGCTGACAGGGCTTTGCTGTCCTGGCTATCCCTTATTCCAAGTGCTTGGTTTCACCAAAAATGAGAGAGGGAAAATCTGTTGATATTTATTTTCTAAGCACACCCTCAGTTCTCAGAAATGTCCATTACACAACATAGGAAAGGAATGATAAGAATGTCCCTGCTGTATTCAAGGCACCAAACACTTCAGGAGGAACTAAGATTTCCTGGCCTCATCAAACCATAGGAATGTTATTAACAAAGAGGCAGAGAATAAAGTTTTTATCACCTTACTTCAGATGTGTGTGCTGAGAATAGTATTTCACACACACCTAATGATTTACAATCACATTTTCAAAGCAATCACATCCTTATTTTAATAAAATGTGTAGCAATTCTTTCAGTTATTGTATGCATGGGAGTTTTCTTCTTTCAGAAGAACAATGACCATGTTATGCATTTTCAACACAGGTACTTCACAAGTTGAAACAAATTCAATTATATATCTATAAAATAGAAATCACCTACTCAGTATAGCACATATTGTTTTTTCTACTGATTAGCTTTTGTCTGTGTACCACTATGCTGTTTTACAGTTAATAGTATTTAACTAATTTAACTAAAACAAATTTCCCACATCTTCTGAATGAAATCCAGATTGATTAGCTAGAGAATGTTCAAAGAAGAAGAGGAGATCTATTAGAATTGTTTGCCTCTTTTTCAATGAACAAAGCAACCTCTAGAATGACTTTTGCTGCATGAGTGCATGTGGATGTGTGCCTTAATACACAAACTGGAGGATTTGCCTGAGGGGCCCACCTAGGAGACAACAGTGTAGTAATTCAACTGCTTCCACTCTTCTAGACATAATTTTCATGAAGCAAACCATTGCTGGGCATCTACAGTGCATTTCTGAACAACAACCAACCACCCAAACAAAAAAATTGCAAGGAAAAAATTCCAAATAATGCATAAAACAACCATGGTTTGCTCCTGCACAGGAAGATAGCATCAGATCATGTTGGGAAACAACATGTTTGAACAGTGTACAAGAGTCAATCCACCTTGTTCTAAAGACATTTGAAATGACTCATTTTGCTGGGAAGATGTTATTGACATATTACGTTGTGACATTTTAGTTCATTGTATGTCTCTTTTTTCAGCTGCCAGTGATTTCAGAGCAGCATAGTAAAAACAACACTGAGCAAGACTACATTAAGTCTATTCATTCTAAATCACTATTTTTATTTGTTTTGTAAGTTTCCTGAGAGATCAAATAGTGGGATGAAACCTGTCATGTTTCATTGTTTGGTTTTTTAAAAAACTATCAGCTAAAAACTTTTCTGCTTTCTGGCATGACTAAGTAGGTGGGGTTTTTAAAATCCATTAATTCTGCTGATTTTTAATAACTTAAACTGTAAAACCAAACAAAACCCAACAATCTCACAGGATTTAAAGCTGGAATTTGGTTTCTCAGTGCATTGTAATGAAGATGGAGATATTATGCAAAAAAATGGTGTGACTGAGATGCTTCCAGCCCATTGTCCAACAGTCAGCACCAATAAGTAGAGCTGAAATCTCAAGAAGGAACAGCAGCTTTTCTGTGGCAAGGAAGTGAGGCTGAATGAGGCTCCCCACTTTCATCAAAACATGTTTAACACTTGACTTTCTCATTCACCTTCTCATCTTCCAGTTTTTCCTTTTGTCATCATGTCTAGCAGTATCCACGTTCACTAAAGCCTTGCTCGTCTCTTTCATCTGCACATTAATTTCTAATCATATTCTGCTTGTTTCTGAAAATGTCCAAAGGCATAAAATCATTTCCACGTGTATGTCTGCCAGGAAGGCATATTTTCTTTGTTTGTTTATATCCTGCTAAGAGTTATTCCTGGCATGGTCTGCTGCAAAAAGAGATACACACTGTGATCACCCTTTCACAAAACGACAGGAGCACCTGTCCAAAAGGGCAAACACTACTGTAACAGAGATCAACTTGTATTATCAGATTGAAACATCTCCCAAAATCCATGGAAGTCCTAAGGATGAGATCCCACTTCACCCCATATAATGAGATGGGAAGTGATGAGAAATGAACTTTCACTGCAGGACTAGATCTCTGGGGAATTGTGTAAATCACTGTAGGAATTAACTTCACCTGGGACAGACCTGGCTGAATGTCATGCAGAATCCACCTTAAAGCCAAACCAGAGCATGAAATACCTAAAAGGCTCTGAGTTTTCATACATAAAAATTGATTAATTAAACTTCTTAATTTTAGTGGCAATAAGGAGTAATTCATACTTTCATTTTCAAGTTTGTCTCACCCTCTTTGTCCTCTTGCTTTTTTCCCTGAAGCTTAAGCAAGTTTCATTTGTATTCCTGGACAGATCTTTGACATTATGCATCGCCCTCCAGTGATCATAGATCAATAGATGTTCCTGGTCCAAGTCTCTACATTTGCATGTCCATGTCATTATAACAGTTCCATTTCTGTGCATTTTTTTGTGCCAGCTCTTGCTCAAAAACAATTCAAACCTCTTCATCTTGGCCAGCCAAATTCTGCACCTGCACGTGGGTGCTAGCTAACATCAGTATCAATTTCTATCCCCCATTAATGATGCTGAATGACATGAGAATGCTGCAACAGCATCACATTCAATATTTTCCTAAGAGATCCTTTTGTTATAAGAAAGCTATTTCCCTTCCCTTTTTTTTTTTTTTTTTTCCTTTCAGTAACAACTGCCAGCTATCCATTTAAAATGATTGTTTTAAGTGTCTTCTATCCCATTTTACTTGGTAACACAGTCTGTTTCCTGGCTAGGTAATCCCCAAAGCATGATAACACTCCCTGGATATGGGCAATCATGACAACAGCTTTCACTGGTACAACATCTACCTTTCTTTCTGTGAGGCAACCTTTTCCCCACTGGACACTTGTACCTGCTGCAACTAACAGAATCCAATTTTCATAAGTCATTGTGGTGTCTAGCTCCCCCTTCAGAACCTGAGCTTCTTTGCTATATTATTCCAGGGGCTAACCTTACATTTTGCCTGCTCACATTTTCAATCCAACGTCAATCCCAATGATTTCAAGAGCAGTGAGTCATATTCCATACCAAATCATATTAAATTATCATATCGTGACTCAGAGATGAAAGGGAGTAATTTGCATTTCAGTGGGGTACTGATTTTTCAGACAGCAATCGAGTTGAAAAAGGTCTGTTACTAACTTTCCTCCAACTTTGTTTAAATGATTAGCATATGTAAAAAATTAAGGCACTAGAATGGATCAGGTATTTCCATAGATATGAATACAGGTGTAAACATACTCCCTTGAGGCAGACCATGTTATCATCCTACAACAATTGTGTTTACAGTGGTTTAGAACAAAAGCCTGCCATACTATGTGATGTTGTTTTACCATGCTGCATTTTTGACATGGCATCTTCAATGACATACAGCATCTGTACTACTGGGGTAATCACAAATATTGCCCCAACAACCACAGCCATTTCAAATCCATCTTTTGCAAATTAAATATCATTCATCCTCTGATCAATATATACTTTTCCTGGGTAGAGCAGAGCTTTGGCCAATAAAAGCTTATCAACAGGTTTTACTGCCTATCACCAGTAACTTGGCTGAGCTGTTTGCAGAGCTTAAAAAGATGGCATAGCAAAGACAAAGGTCTGAAAATTTTCATCTCAAACATCCATTACTGGCTTCTGTACTTTGTAAGGTGAACCTATTGCCATATTTCAAAACCTGTGTGTACATTTAATCACGAAGCTGACTCAGGGTCCTTTCTGCTTGGGGCAGCAGCCAAGTCTCTTTTTTCAAGAGAAAAAACAACCTGTGAATCTGAAGACAAAAATGACATATTAAGGCATCCTAAATATCATTAATCATTCAGAAGGTAGGAAAAGCCAGACATTGAAAATGTGACTGTAGATTTTCTCCTCTCCCTGTGCATGTTCTATGTCATTAACTGTGTGATCACATACTTTTCTTAATACAGCACAGTAATTTAATTGAGCTCCCCAGATTACTGAGTGTGTGTGGATATGGTACCAATTACCATTTACTGCGTGCTCCATCTCTCCTGGAAGTATGTATATTACTCCGGAAATCTGGTCATTTTCTGCAGACCTTCCTGAGCAGGTCTCGTGTGTGCATTTTGGTTGTGTTTAACAGGAGTCCCTGCACTTGAGGAAAGCTGACAGCAGAAAGAGAAACAGGGGCAAGTGATGGGGAAGAGAATGAAATAATCTCCTCTTCTTTGGCCATATGTCCTGGCACATGGCTGAAGCACTCCCTAATAGACACACTTCACCTCTGTGTTGCATCCAGAGCTCTTTGGCCATCCCATAGTGTCACAGGACTGTCACAAGGACAGGGTGACAGGGAACCCACAGAAGATAAATGCACTGACAGACTCAAAGTATCTGTACTTCATATCTACCACTACATGAAAGCAGGCAGGGAAATGTCCTATTTGCAGGGCTCACAAATGACACTTCGGGTGACTAGAGAACAGCCATCTGAAATCCTGATTTGTGCAGCCCCTTACCTCTGTGTGATCTGGTTTTTAGAGAAAGAGACATGGTTTAGTTTTAAAGCCCCAGACTAGACAGCACTGTTCAGCCACACCTTGCTGACAGCACAGTGTAAAACTGCTCTGTGCAACCTGCCTGTGCAAAGGTGCCAGGGGTCGGGGTGAGGGATCCATGAGAGAGAACAGGCTGCAAGGGAATTCTATCATGAATAGGAATTAACTCCTTGCTGCTCTGATGGTTGCATTGCTTCTTTGCTAATGTGTTTGATTTTATTTGAATGTTGTTTCAAGTAATCAAGACTAAATTGTGGAAAGAATGCTCTTATGATCTCTGAGTTGGGGAAATAACCTGTTCATCTTCTTGCCAGCAATGTCTTGGCCTGTTAGTATGTTATTTCCTACCAGAAAATAAATGGGCAAGCTCTAAACCACTCTGTGGAGCAAATTCAGGATTTAGAGGTGTAGTTCAGCATGAAACATAAGAGTCTTATGAAACAAGCCCAGGCAAACAAAGATAAATCCAACATCATAAGCCAAGCCAGTTGCTTTCCTATCAGTCCCTGCAGGTCTGGCCATGGTTTCTCACAGGTTCCATCTCAAGTTCCTCTCCTGCCATGTCCTTTCCCATCTCCATTGCTTCTCCCTGAGCTCAGAACAGATCCTCACTGTGCAAACTCTCTTGAGTTTGCTCCCTTACCTCTTTCTGGTTTAGGCAGGCCTCCCATGCTGTGGGGCATTGAATTTTCTTCAGTATCAAACTAATAACTAACTAGTGGAAACAGTCTACTTTAGATTCTTACTGGATTCAAATGGGAATTATGAAAGATCTGGAATAAATGTTGATTTGCTAGCAATGATGAAAACTGTGGATACATTAGAAGTGATTGAGAAAGCAGCATAATTATATGAAATTACATACACATGAACCTTTTGGTTTTTTTCATAATAATGGTTAACATTCAATGGCATAGCAACACTTACAATAGTAATTGTATCTTTATATTTGTAAGCAACTACCAGAACCTTCTGTGATGGAAACAGCAGGGGAAAAAACTAATAACTTTTTTTACAAAGGATTTCTGTTCTAAGGAGTGCTGCATTAAGTATACTGTGCTCAATACAAATAGTGTTAACCATGAAAACAACAGCAAAGCCACAGCATATGTAATTGCTAATGGATGGTTGTAATTCTATTGTGTTGGCTAGTCTCATTTGTATTCAGAAATTTCTAACACTTTGTCCTGCTCTCCTGAGTGTCCCTCTTTGCAGGATTACAAGGTAAAATGACTGTATTATTACTTACTTTGTTACCTTTTCAAAACACTCTAGTTACATTGTTATTCATAAATGTTTTATTAAAAATACTGCACTTTACCTGTTAGTCTGATCCTCTTGAGCAGGTTTCATGCACCTTCTCTTTGGAAGCCTTTGATTGCATGTTTTGGAAAGCTGATTTTATTAGTTGTGCTTCTTTGAAAACCTTCAAAGACTGCAGCAATTGGCTAAATAGAGGAATTTTCCATAAGACTCAGAAAACTAGATAGCCACATTCCTATTGCAGAATATATGTCTCTACTTCAGCAGGATACAGAAGGCAAAAGATCAGGGCAGCCCATGCTTGATTTGATTGAAACCTCTCTTACTCCTCCACCTGCCAGTTACTACATAGCAAAAGTGGCTCATTTCAAACAGATCTCCTTTCTGGTTTATACTTACTGGTATATTGTCTCTGTGAATCTCCCTTCAAAGAAATCCTGGCATAGTTTTCCTGACAATAATTTCCTTTCCCCTTTATATAAGTTCTTTTACTGTGTTCACCATTATTTTGAGGTACTTTCATCAATATTTTGGGTACTTTCAAGGAACCTGAGAAACTTCTGTAATGTCCTGACTTTCACCTCCCCTCTTCAGGGAGTGCACACTGGAGCCCTTTGTCTGGAATGCTTCTGAGACGTAATGTCACAAACATGAACATGAATGTTTGTGTGCCTATAAATTTCTTTTAAACTCCCAGGTCAAAAAAAAAAAGGACATGGCACAAAAGAAGCAGGAAGTTGTGAGGATTAAAGGAAGGTGAGATAGGAAAGGATGGATTCCAAGGAAGAGTATAAAATTTTAGCTCAAATGTTAAAAGAAAGTTTTAAATGTTCAAGCTCCTAAATTATATGGGTATTTTCAAGACACATTCTCTGACATCAATTAACAATACTTTCAGTAATTAATTGTAATTTACTTTCTACAGTCATTGACCATGAAGGTTTTCAACTCACAGTGAGGTAATAAAATATACAACATATATTTTAAATCTACATCTGTTCACAAAGTTAATTTGTAGCTTAGAGAGCTAATAATCTACATATGATACACTTTAATGAAATTGCCTAAAGAAATAATACCTCAGAAACATGATTTATGTTTTGTGTGGAACATTACTCTAGGAGGGTAGGAAACACTACCATTTAGAAAGGTGTAAATGTTGGATTTATTGAAAGAATGACATCCTCTTGACAGACCACCAGCAGTGATACAGCCAGCTGCCTGATGAGTTTGGGACAGAGGAAGCACAGGAACTGCTGCTTTTTAATTCTCTTTGTTGCAATCTGATTCTCACTTCTGACTTTGAGGCCATGTTTTCTTGAATCACAGTCTGACATGGAGTGATTTGGAAATTTTTGTAATGAGAAATGCTGAAGTACTGGTCATTAGGAAAAGGAGTGCTCAGGCTTTACATTGCTTTTCTGATATTAATCAGAAGCAAACTATCAGACTCTCCTCTCTGAGGGGCAATCAGAGGGACACAGAGAGGCTTCATGGGGTGACAGGAGCAGCCCTGGTCCCTGCTGCCCAGCTTCCAGCTGCTTCCCCAGATGGCACTCTCTGTCTCTCTGAAGTGGGAAAAAAAGGTAAACTCTGGAGAGCCACAAAATCAGAAACAGTACAGCACTAGGACGTCAATCAGCAAAGTTATTTATCCATCCTATTGCACTTATTGTTCTTCAAGTGGTCCAGCTCAGATCAAAAAGTTTTTAGCAATGATTTGGAGAGGCTTGAGGATTAAGAGGATCTTAATTCTGTATGTTACTCTCTGCATTTCTCCAATTGTAATTATTGGAATTCTTTTCATATTGTGAGTTGTGGAAAAAGAAAAAATATCACTAGAGAGCATTGGTTGCAAAGGTCCTTCTTGCTGATGGGAACTGGGTCTACCAGGGAAGCCTGTCATGTAATTCTTCTCACAAACCAATTAAACTCATTCTTTTCACTCACTGTTAATTATCACTCTTCCTAAGATCAACCACTCTGTTGAATAGAATCTGCTGCTAATTTCCAGACTAATTTTATCAATTGCCATTATATTATTATTATGAAAAAGTTTCATAAATTAAATAAATTAATTCTTCATGCATTAAGATATTTTAGCTTCAAAGTCAAACATCTCTGCTTCTGGATTAGAAGTCTCAAATTTTTAAGGCTATTTTGTCACCTTAAGAACAAGAGACAGAGGCTTCCTGGGATTTTCAAAAAGAACTGAATAACTGAACTCTTTTGCAAGTCTCTAGTTTTCTGCTAGTTTTCCTTTATTTTCTGCTAAATAAACCTAAGTGGAATTTCAAATTTGGCCGTAATGCTATGTACCACCCTGGCAAACAGAGCAGCTTCTCTGCTGGTGGGCACAAAGTTTCATCTTCATCCCACAGTGGCATGAGGTGTTGGAGCATTTTAAACCTGTTCAATGTGGAACTAAATGTACTCTTTTTGAGTCTGCAAGAGCAAGTTTAGAAGCTATGACACTTACAGAGATGTAAGCTGATCAAGTACCCCAAGTAAAGGTTTTAACAAAACTACACAAAAGTTTATTATTGACTGAGACACTTCTCAGTCATTATACATCTCCTGAAGATCTGTGAATTCACTGAACCCTTGCCTAACATCAAAATGGGTTAATATTTTTTTTACACTTTAATACTGGGCCAGTAAAATAGTGACATGTCAAAATGTAGTGAAATGTCAAAATGGGATGTGTTTAGTTCTTACAAAACCAAAAATCATTGAGAGGGAAAAAGAAGCTAAATGGCCTCAGATCATTGTCTCATTTTTCATCAGATGTCAGTACAGAAAAAGCAGTTGATCCCTTACCCTAAGTTTAATGAGTGCCAGGAGTATGTCATTCTTCAGTGACCTGCTGTGTTGTACTAAGATTACTGGCTTTTCTTTTTAAGCAGACACACTTTAGATGCCTGCAATTTAAATACATTTGTGCATGACCTGGGTGGGGACATACAGGCAGCGCCCATTTTTGAGCATGGAGAAATTTCCTGAGGCTGAATTCTCTGTGAATGCCAGCAAGCCCTTGCTTCCTGATGTTTAATGTGCAGTAAACACACGGGTAAATCCTTGCATGGCTCACATGGAGGTAATGTAGCCTGAGAGAATCAGATGGCAATTTGGTTCCTGCTGCACCTCAAGTGAGATGGGAGGAGAAAACAGGAACTCTGGCTGTATGGATAAGCCCCAATGGGTTAATCTTCCCTAACAACACTTGACCAAAGACTAGGAATTCATCTGAGCCAGGAATCTGGGTACTGCTATCATCAACAGAGGAAAACAGGCACCAGCTCTATAGTGATAGCAGCAGAACTGAGCTGATCTTCCTATGAAAGTATTGCTCTTTCTTCACATGCTAGAGAGAAAGACCATGTGGCTCTATCAGAGTACACAAATCAGTTTCAGAAAAATGCAGTTGTATGAGATGGATCCCATTCTTTCTTGGTAGCAACAGCTGCTGGGAAGGCAGTGGTCTTGGTTTGTCCTATGTAGGTAGATCCAGTAGCACAAAGTGGCTCTGGGGTCTGTGTGGCAGAGGAGGATGGTGCTCTGCAGCAGCATCACTATCCCTACCAAGATCAACAGAGTTGGTTTCCTTCTTTAAAATTAAAACCAGAATCCAATTTTGTTCTCAAACTCTATAACAGGTTTTCATCAAGAGCTAAGACTGAAAATGACTAAACATGTGCGTGCATGTGTGACCTGTACTCATTAGCATCAGGGGACAGAACACCTTACTGGTAGAGAAGCTTTAATTACAGCCCTTATTACATGCTAGCTACAAACTGTAACCACTGGGAGTCTTGCAAGGAATTGCAAAATTTCCAAATTAGTCTTTCAGACTCATGAAATTTGACTTTTAAAATGAGATTTGAATAAACACCTGTACAACTTTATGGGCCTATAGACCTACAAAATTCTATGTGTCACTGGGACATGACACCAAGATTATTGATCTGCTCTCTCTTTCATATTCTAAGGTGCAAACTCAACAATTTAATCAATGAAATTTTTAAAATTCATTGGTTAAGAGGACAGTAAATCTTTTTTCTCCCTCCCAACTATATTCTACCCTACATTTGTTTTTGTTCACATTCAATCTACCATAAACCACATTTGAAATAAATTGCTACATAGCAGATTTATTATTTTTATTTGACTTATGTTACCAGAGTGGGAAGTCATTGAAATTTCATCATTTGAGACCTGTATTTCTTATTTTCTTTTGAATTGCAAATTATTAGAACTAGGTC
>JAOTQP010001286.1:25289591-25365589 GCA_026413545.1 Cichladusa arquata
AAAATAATTATATTGAATGGGATGACAAGAAGTGCAGTGATATGGACCAAAGCTTGTCCAAATGATGGAGTTTTAATCTATTAATATGTACGAAGTAAAGCATTGCTGTGACATTCTGGGGATAGTTTAAAACTCTGAGAGCACGTCCCTTGTTACGACCCACAGAACAATAATAAACTAAGGAACAGATTTAACTTGACTACACCTTCATCTCTAAGCCCAAAGTAAGAAGATTTTCTTTGCCAAAATATGGCACTGCAGGTGTTAGACTCTGCTTTCCTTTGCCAGATAATGTTGCACTGAACAGATATTCTGTGGGTGCATTTCAGATACCTGGTCATGAGCACTGGAGAATACCTGAATTAAAACAAAAAAGAATATTTCAACATTTTATATTTTCTTGTCTATCCACTTCAAGCAGGTTAGTGTACATTGCACTTTATAAGTCAGAGAAGGCAAAAGGCTTACAGGATTTTCCCTCATGCCTGGAGAAGCTCATCAGACATTTTAAGGTACTTCAGCAAAGACTGCACCACTTAGACAGGGAAAATCTGCACAGCTGACCCCTAGAAAAGATCTTATAAAGCTAAAGTGCTATGTCTACCTTGGTCAACACCCATTGTTTGATGCATTAGGACTTTAATTCTAATTATTTCTCACTTGAGAATAATTTGGTAATTATAATAAATATAACCAAAAAAAAAAAAAAATGGAGGGAGGAAAAGAATGACCTTGTGCTCTATTATTTGCAAGTCATGTGCACTGATCTTACTCAAATGACCACAGAAAACATCATAGCAATAGTGCCCTGTTGTTTTGTGTTTTTTAATGTCTGTATCTTCATATAGCAGATATTCTTCCCCTGTTTCTGGTTCCTCCCCAAATACAGCTGCAAAAAACTCTCTACAAAGTACTCTCTGATTTACTGCTTCTGAACCCTTTATTACCTTCTAAACTCTTATTGCCAGTTGTGGTGAGAAGTTCTTGTAGCAGAAGCTCACAGTCCAACTCCCTTCTAAGGCTCTCACTCAGCTGCTCCTGTGCTGAGGATTTATAGATTTGCTTCTTCAGTGTAACTTCTGAAGCTGAGTTTGGAACAACACTCTGATATGGGCAAAGGAGGCTTCACTCCCCCCATCACAGCTACCTAACACAGGGAGAAAAAAATGCAGATGAAAGACATCATAACTGAAAGCTCTCTCTCCATGACTGTTAGCATGCAGTTTATATGCACAATTGATGATTGGGGAAATTAGCAAAGGTCACAGAGATGATGTTACCTTGTGCCTCTTGCAGTGAGCCAGTCTCATCTATTAATAATTCTCATCAGCCAAAAGAATCTGACCAGCTGACCTATGGTCCACAGTTTAGGAATGGTTTGACTATGCCACATCATTAAAAATGTGACATGGTGCTGTTACTCAGGCTGAGTGTTAACATCCTGCTCTCAGCAGTGCTGCTCAGTAATGCACCCAGAGCATCAATGTGCCATGTGAATTCAGCATGTGGAGGCTGCTCCGAGTGCAACTCTCACATCTACTGAGAAAAATCAGAATTGTTGAAGATTAAAAGCTTCAGCTTAGAGCAGGATGTTGCTGTGTTCTATGTACAGACCTCATTAGTATTCCCATGCTATTCAGTTTCCTCCGATTTTAATTAAAAAGAAAGTCTTTTCAGGGCCTATTTTTCTTCTCACACACCAGTCCTGAACTTCAACACCTGCTCAAAGGCTGTACTTTGGCCCCTCACCCTGGTAAGGCCCTTCCAAGGGGGAGGGCACAGCTGGGGAGAGCTCACAGACATCAGCACATCGCGCTCAGAGCTGGCAGGGCGAGGTCAGGCATCTGCTGTGTGCAGAAACACTGTGCACAAACACAGAGCACAGCATTAGCCTCTGTAAATACACCTCCTCTCACTCCCCAACCATGGCAAGGGATTTAGCTCTCAAATCAGAACCTCCTGAGGCAGAAAAGACCTGCAGGAAATATTTTTCAAGGATCAAGGAGCATTTGCCCAGTTCCTAAACACCAAAGAACATCTCTTTCAAATTTTCAGTGAAATTCTCTTTCAAAAAATAAGACCCAAGCCTGGGTTGTTTCCCAAAGGTAAAATGGGCTAAAAAAAGCTTCTGCAGCAGGAAGAATTTTCTCTCTGCATGACAGCTTGACTAATCTTGGCTGGTGCATCCGTCAACTTTTAGCTGCAAACCTAATGGCCCTACAGACAGGTAAGAAAAGGGCTTTTATCAATGCCTGTGGCTTTGAAGTCAGGTTTCAGAGCAGCAGTTGCTGACAAACATTTTGCTTGATGGAGAAAGGTATCATTATTTTTGTATTTCTGACCAGAAAAAAAAAAAAATCCTGGGAGCTTCTTTCCTCATCTTTGTAAAGTCCCCATGAAGCACTGGGGTGTCCCCTAGCTCCAGTAGACTGTCTCTCCTGCATGCTACCAACGTTTTGCAAGCAAAACATCCCAGTTAAATCAATGAAAGTGTTGCCTGGATGAGGATCTGGCCTTGTTGGTGTTAAGCTGAGTGGAAAGATCCTTAGATGATTGATTTCCCAAACCTCTCAACATTGGAGTATCCTGTTCCTGAATCCTCTGCTCAGCCAGAAGGCAATTATGTGCAATCTCATCAGTGGTGAATGGGAGGAAATATTTCCCTCATGGTGCAACATGTGATAATGATGCTCACTCAGAGTATGTGCTTTTCCCACTGCTGTTGCTCCAGATGCAGGTTTATGATTTTCTGAGGTGTTCCTCAGCAGTGCCATTGTCTGGCAAACACCTTCCCACCATACATGAGGTCTCATTCTTCAAACTGGTTCATCCTGAATTTCATTTCATTCACTCCAGGATCACTTGATAACATTTTGCTTTGATTGTTGACAATCACCTTACCCTACAGAGCTGGAGAACAGCTTGCAGATACTCCCTGGCAAACAGAAGTGCCAGGGAAATGGGAGTTTCCTTCCTCTGCAAAAATTGCCTTGGAAGAATGGTGGAGAATGAGCTGGACAGGTGCAAGGAATCAGTAACTAGGAGTTGTAGTGGTGCTGCAAATGCAGTTCTTTGTTTCTGTCCATGCATCAAAGGCTGCCTCAGTTTGAGCAATTCCCAAAAAAATCTTCATTGTGCTGGCCACTTGCTGGTTGCCTTTTTGTGTCAGAAAACAGGTACAGACAAAGCTTTCAGAGGGGCAGAGGATCACACAGACGCTGTTTCACAGCCGGCCCAGGCACTGTGGTTGATGCTGGTTTGATGCATGTTTCCAGCTCTCTCCATAGGGGCTCTTACTGCCAGAACTGCAGATGACACCCTGGTTTACTTCCCACCAGTGCTCTAGAGGTCTCTGTCAGGGGCACTTTCTGCTCCTGCTTGCCTTTCCTCTACATAAAAGATGTCAGTAATGCTCTGGAGCTGTCTGTCCAGACCAGCCTAGGCATTGCAGAGCTGCTGAGAGGCTCTGAGCTCCTCCTGACCCTTCCCAAGACAATGGATTTTCCCACTCTTACTGGTACATTATTTCCCACTGCCAGAAGGAACCTGACTACTCTCCAAAAATATGAGAGAGGGTTTTTCAATCCAACTGGCTGCTAGAGAAGATAAATTTCCCAGGAGATTATTCTGCTTGAAGCAAGGATCACAGGGTGCCTGTCCATCACTGGGGCAGCAGGAGCCATTCCAAGGTCTCACATATGGTAAAAGCAGCAGATGGCCCAAGAGGTATGGCAGCAGCAAGTGGTGGCTGAAAGACCAGGAGGGGTAAGAGGAGAGGACAAGCAAAGTGTGGGTTGATGAAGATATTTTCTGGAACATGAGACTTTTCAGGAAAACTTTTCCAGCACCATTGGTCTATTTCTGAGGAAGCCCACACTGCCTGACCTCTGGCTTGGTAAAACTCACTGGATCTTTTTCCTCCCCCTGCAGGGTCTTCCTTCCTGTAACTGGGGTGGCAAGGCTGAGTGTTCATCAGCACATAGGGCTGGCACATCAGAATGACTTCTGTCTCTACTGCTGTCAATTCTAAGCTTCCTTCAAAAATTGAAATTGTTTTGAAAGAAGTGATAATGAAGAAATTATTGTTTTGTACCTTCTCTCTATCTTCATGATGAAGGATCACTTGAGGCTGTTTTTTATTTCGATGAGTAGAAGACTTTGCTATTGCTTTTACCTTTTCCTTCAGCATGGTAGTCCTGCTTCAAACAGGTGCAAACAAGAGTAAGAACAGAAACACCAGCTGCCTCTACCTGCTTTGTGTAACTGACCAGGCTCCGAAATGTCCTCCTTACTCAGTCTCTGGTTTTGGAAGTTATGCACCATAATTCCAAGGGAACGACTTCTCTCTCTCATGATATAAACAAAGTCTGTATTAATTATTCAGTGTGGCTCAAGACATTTTAATAATTAAGCATGAAAGGCTAGAAAAACGGCTAATGCTATTGGTATCTTTCCCAACAAACAGGACTGCCAAATGGAAGAGTTCTGTGGAGAGAAGATGATTCCTGTTTTCTGTGGTCAGCAGAAGTTGTCAGAGAAGCTGTACATGGGGCTGGTAACCAGCCCACTTCTGCCAAGTGATCCATGCTGCTTCACCCTGCACAGCATTCAGAGAAAGAACCTCTCTGGACCTACAGCAACTCCTAAAATCACAAGCCAATGTCTCAGCCCTGCTCTAGCCTAAGGGCTATGTGACTACACAGATTTCAGCTGTCCCTGGTGCAAAACCTATCACTCCTATTTATGTGCATATAACAAATGACCTGAGATTATTATATATTTCCTCTAAACTGTCACGTTGCAAACTATGACCAATCTGACTGTCCAACATAATAAATGACAATTTAACTCTATTCATTACAGGCAGTATCACAGCTACTTCAGTGCAAAGTTGTGATTGTGTTGTGGTGTAATGAAGCATGTTCCAGTTTGTTGACAGCATTATGGTCTCTGGTAATTATCCTATTTTTCCTATCTCTGTGAGTCATAGAATAAACAGAATAAGTGGTAAGTGAGGATTTGTGGTTAAGACAGTGTTAGGTTGCTTTTTTTCAGACCAACATTGTTGAGCTATGAAAGATGTACAAATCCTTGGCAGAAATAGCTCTAAATCAGTTCTATGAGGAGTTGCTTGGTCGCTTTTATGTGCTTGTTTTATCCTTCGGTAATCAATGACCTGTTTTAGCTTTGATCTGACAGTAAGATTCAGAAATCACTTTCCCCCACATAAAACTACTACTGGAAATTGCAGGTTATTTAAAAATGTGAAAGCATATAAGATAAACCAAACCTATCAATATTGAAGAAATAATCCTCTTTCACCTTTATGCCTTTAACCTGAAGTACGTAATTTAAACAAATTCTGATCGTGATACAAAGCAACGTTTGAATTAAGTGAATTCTATTCTGTGATTTGAAGTTGTCTTAACCAATCTTGCTAAAGCCACAGAAAAGTTGATGTACCTGAAATTCAGTGAGAAATTTCTATGTCTGCAGTACATCTGTGTTTACCAGCTCTGTGTTTGTTGAGCTCAGTTTTTCTTCACCAAGGGTCAGTGGCTGTAGCAAGTCTGGAAAATTAAAAAGTGCCATTATTGGTATATAGCCAGTTGTATGAGTATCGTATGAGAGCTTATTTGACTAAAATGAACATTTAAAATTCATTGTCTTATTATCTGTGTTACAAAAATTGCTAAAAGGGCTTCAAATGGTGGTATTTCTGCTGATGGTTCCATCAATGCCTAATGCTTGTCTTTAGATCCTGTTACAAACATCTCATAATTCCAACAAGAAAACTCGCCTTAATGACACTGTGCCCTTGATTTATTACTTTTCTGATATATGTGCTGTTTGTATGAACAAACTTCTTTTACCAAAATTACCTGGGGGTACATTTCATAACATTTATAGTTTCTGTCATCAGGAGAAAAGATATATAGTAGAAACATCAGTTCTGTTTAGCATATATTGCCTCTGAAATGGTCCTTCTCTCTGCTAGCACTACACAGATCTTCATGGAGAGGGATGCACTATTCCTTCACCAATTAATTGCCAATAACACTACAAGACGCTGTTTGCTTCCTTTTCTCTTATTTGGAAAGCTGGATTAACTATGCAAGAGAACCAGTGAGGGAGAGGAGCCTGCTTTAGCCACAACTGTTTGTTTTACTTTAGTGTCCCTGGGAATTTCAAAGGCTTTATTTAGCATTTTGAGATAGGGAAATGGTAAAGCAAGGTGGCAACCAGAATTTTAATTTTATAGGACATTTCACTAGTTTAAAGCTTGTTTTCAGTCTAAAGCAGAACAAAATGACACATGAAAATATTTGAGGAGAAGGCTGGATAGGAGGTAAGTAAGGTAAAATATTTTCCTTCAGTTTGTCTTCTTTTTCCATTCTTTCCAATATAAGATTCAACTTGTTTAGAAATGAAAGTAATTTCAAAATACTGAATATTCCCAAACAAAAATAAATTGAGTTAAACCATCTCATTAATAGAATTAAATTCTACATTATATGAATATTCAGCCTTGCCTTAAGCATATTTTCAAATGAGAGAATATTACACCAGGGAAAATGATCCACTTTTGTTTTATGAAGCAGAATAATAAGATGTTCTGCTGCAGGGAAGCTGTGTGCTAAAGGGTAGTGGAAGAGGCTAGGAATCTTCTCAGCCTTTTTGTTGTCTTTGGCTGCTGACACATTTTTCCCTCAGATCTTGTGTACCTGACTGAAAAACAGCCAGGTACTGTGCACTGCTAGCCTGGTAGAGCATGGCCAATGGGGAGAAATTATGGACTGTGGCCAGTCAGAAGGGATAAATGGGGGAAATATTCAAGAATTTCATCGAATCATGAAGTACCAGGTTGGAAGGGAACCTCAAGAACCATCTTGCCCAACCTTTCTTGGCAAGAGCACAGTCTAGACAAGATGGCACAACACCCTGTCCAACTGGATCTTACAACTGGCTAATGTTGGGGAATCCACCACTTCTCTGGGGAGATTGTTCCAGTGTCTGGTTATTCTCATAGTGAAAAATTTCCCTCTTGTCTCCGACTGGAATTTCCCCAGAAGTACCTTGTACCCATTATCCCTCGTATTTTCCATGTGACTCCTTATAAAAAGAGAGTCTCCAAGTTCTTTGTAGCCACCCTTTAAATACTGGAACATGATGATAAGGTGCCCACTAAGCTCTCCAGGCTGAACACACCCAGCTCTCTCAGCCACTTTCATAGAACAGGCTTCCTGGTCCTTTGGTACTCTTTGTGACCCTTCTCTGGACCCTCTCTAGCCTGTTCACATATTTTTTGCATAATAAGGACCAAACCTGAACACAGTGTTCCAGATGTGGGCTGGCAGGTGCTGAATGGAGTGGGATAATGATTTTTTATTTCTTCTGGTGATGCCCTTGTTGATGTAACCCATAATGCCTTTCTCATTGGCTTTCTTTGCTGCTGAAAGAGATGTCAGGGAAAGTAGAATATGGTGATTTTAGAGAAATCCAGTGCATTTACTTGAGGCTGAAAAATTTCTTCTGCATTTTCCTGTAAAACCTGTTAACGTGTTGAATATAAACTAGGGTACTTTTCCTCTAAAGTTATAGATTTTGGCTGCGAGTTCTGTCTTGTTCGAAACATAATCTGATCAATTGCATAATGTCCTTACAGAAATAGACTATCAAGGACAAAAAATATCAGAATTTCAAAGGTTCTGACCATTTGCTCTTCTCATTGAGTTCTGACAAATGTAGTGAATGTTCGCTGCCTCACAAACTATGCTTGAAAGTTGTGATTTTCCTTTTTTTTCATGATGAATATGACATTAAATTTATATTAGCTCAGTATAGCTGTTTTATAAGCATCACACACTGAAGTGAAACGGACCTCAAGGAAAATAAAATGAAGATTGCCTAGGGATTGCAGCTTGGAGGAAGAGACCAACCATAATTTCATCTTTTTCAAAATCTTTAGACAAACGCTCAATGTTAACAATGAAAGGGAATTTTGCTTATCAGGAGTAAAGATACAAGGAGGCACAAATAGGCACAGAGTGTACAAGGTACAGGAAACTCAATATTGAGCCAGAAAAAGGTGGTTTTGCAAGGCCATGTATCTTTCTCCCAATACTGCTTAGCTATTTTCTTCAAGGGGTTTATACTTCATCACTGTTGCCAGAATAAGTCACCAAAGTCTGAGTAGCCAGTTCTTCAGCCAATTTGAACTACTGTCTCCTTTGAAGTCTGTAAGGAAACACCAGTTCATAATTGCCATGGGCCTGGCCCAAGGTTTCTAAATAAGAATAGACATTAATTACATATGGAAACAGCCATCAATTCCAGATTGCATTGAGAGACAATGGTTATAATCTAATTGTAGTTTTCCACTTTTCATGACAGTCCATGACGCCAGCAGGTTATTTAATTACAGCTTCTTTTCTCAGCCCAGGATACTTTGTTATTGCTATCTGGAAAAACTAGATGAAATTAATTAAGAAATAAGGTGTTAGGCATTAGGTCGAGATGAATAGGCCCGTCCAAGAAAGCACGAAAATACTGCTGAGTATTTATCCAAAAATCTGATGAAATCACAGAGGTATCAAGACAATGAAAGAGCCACCATTTTTCCAAAGTAAGAAGATTTCTTGAATGGTCTTCCATTTATTTTAAGTCTACCCCTACAGCTCACTTCCTCATTAAATACCTGAGGATGTACAGCCAATTTTTAATATGACCTTTTGTGTTCAGCCTGTTTTTAGTCTATAATTTTGCTAAGGCATCTCTGGCTGCTCAGTAACAGACCCATCCAAAGCCTTAAATAGAAAGATGTTGGCGTTTCACATCAAGAAGCCAAAGCCACAATTTTTTATTTGTTTTTTAATACCCCTTCATGATTGTTCCAACAATGATGTGATGGTCATCCTACTTAAACTGTACCACTGTGTAATACTGGAGCACAAACCTTTTTCTTTTCTCCAGAGAGGGGTTGATGCCAGTTTCCCACCACCCTTGCAGGTACATCCCTGTCTTTTATAAAGCATAGCCAAAAACTTTAAAAGCTGCCAGCTGAGTAAAAGCATTGCTGCACACTGAAGCTGAAGGTTACATTAAAGAAAACATCCCTTCATTCAGTATTTACTAGGAAGAAAACCAGGCCTTTTTTAAGAGCCCTTTTGTTCTTTTCCACATAGGGAAAGGTTTCTTCTCATTTACAGGCTTCAGAGAACAGACATCTCTGCTTTTGAGACTTCTAGCAGATATTTAACAAGTTCAGTCAAACTAAAGACCATGCTCCATCCTTGGCATCCTGGGCAGGTGGGACATTTCCTAACACTGCAGAAAACTTCCTGGCAAAGATCAAAAGGAGCAAAGTGAAAGGGGAGGCAAGTGCTGAAGAATCCATTTAACTCCAAAAAAACTGTCAGAATGAGGTGTTTTCATCTTAACTGGGGGAGCCTTTACAAATCCCAAACTGCCTGCTTTGACAATACATTGTCCTTGTTCACTATATTCCATCCATGTATTTTATCCAAAGTGGAGTAGGGTCCATATGGAAGTAATAGGTTATTCTTGCATTTTAAGTTATTTCTAAATTATGTCTCTTTTTTTTTTCTTTTTCTTTTTTTTTTTTTTTCCTGTATCAGTACTGTATGTCTGGTAGATTTAAAAGTTACAATAAAATACATGTTCCTGGTAGAGGAACATAATGGTTTGATACTGGCTGGCTGTCAGATGCCCAACCAGCTGTTATCTTCTCCTTAACTGGACTGCAGAAAATAGGATGATAAAATTTATGGTTTAGAATGAAGACGGGGATAATTTATCAGTTACCATAATAGTTCTTCTCTGCTGCTCCTTCCCCTGGGAGAAATCTGAGTCTCTGTGGTCTGCAGTCTTTCAGAACACACCTGCTCCCCCATGGCCCTCTCCACAGGCTGCAGGGGGCTCTGCTCTGGTGCCTAAAGCACCTCCTGCTGCTTCTGCTGCTGTGTTTGCAGGACTGTTTTTCACTTTTTTTTTTTCTTCACCTCTCTCTGAGATATGGTGCTTCACCCTTTCTTAAATACGTTTTTTCCAGAGGTGCCACTAGCCTTGATGGTAGGTGGGTCCATTGGAGGCCCCTGAAACAGTCTGTGCCCAACCACCTTGATACCAAAGGCCTGCTGCCTACACTAAATACTAGAAAAAAGAGAGGGCACTTTCCCAGAAGCTGCTGGACCCAGGCATCACATTTTGCTCATCTCTAGAAGCTGGGGAAAAGCCTCTACAGCAACTCATGGAGCAGCCAGAAACACTGCCCCAGGTCACCAAACTGATGCTTCCTCATGTCTTCAGCAAGTCTGACATGTATTTACTGTGCTGGCCTCTTCCATAATGCCAGTTTGTCATAAATTTGGATAATTGCCAATGAAAGCAATAGAGAAGTTGCTGGTTTGAAATAGCAGTGAAATATTGCTGCATTGACTTCATGCTGGTAAGGAGGACAGAGATACTATGATTTTCACCTAATTCTGTCTTCCTTTCAGCCCAGCCCCCTGGGCATCCAGGAATTCCCAACAGGCACTCAAGAATAAATAGCAACATAGAAATCATAGGGATGCACCTGCAAACAACAGAAAATCACCCATTTCCAGCAAGTGGCTGATGCTGCTGATTACTTCAGCAGGCACTCCAGGGATGGAAGAGAAAAAGCTTACAACATCACAGAGTACATCATCAACAATACAACAGCACAGAATTATAGAATCATAGAATACTCTGGGTTGGAAGGGACCCACAGTGATCAAGTCCAGCCCCTGGCCTTGCACAGTACAGGCCCAAGAGTCACACCTGAGAACATTGTCCAAATTGTTCTTGTGCTCTGTCAGGCTTGGTGCTATGACCACTTCCCTGGAAAGCCTATTCCAATGCCCAAACATCCTTTGAGTGAAGAAACTTTTCCTAATATGCAGCCTAAATGTCTTCTGGCACAGCTTCATGCCATTCCCTCTGCTTCTATCACACAGTGACAAAAAAGAAGAGATCAGTATCTGCCTCTCCTCTTCCCCTCATGAAGTCGTAGCTGGAATGAGCTCAGTGACCTCAGTCACTCCTCAATGGCTTCCCTTTCAGACCCTTCACTATTTTCCTAGCTCTCCTTTGGACACTCTCTAATAGTTTAATATCTTCCTTACATTGTGGCACCCAAAAGTGCACACATTACTCAAGTGGAGACCACATCAGTGCAGAGCAGAACAGGACAATCATCTCCCTCAACAAGCTGGCAATGCTGTGCTATCCAATTCTGGGCATGTATTTTCTTACTATCCTGCATGTAGCAGGATTTCCAAACCTTGTGGTGTTCCCAGGGATGTGTTATCCTATCTAAGAGAATTTGGGGGTTCAAAAAGCTATTCCTGGACTAAAGCTTTTCATGGTAGCAGAGACCTTGTGGATAAGGATGCTTGTCTCCTCTTAAAGAGGAGAGCCATAATGGATGTAACACTGGAAATCTAGTCTGAGAAGAAAATTTTAAAATGCTGAATTGCTGTACTTCATATGCTGGAAAGAGGGAAGGAGACAGGAAAAGAAAATTGATTCATTTTAGTTTCTTTTTCTTTTGTTCCAATCTTGTTTAGAAAAGCAATTTCCTCAGACCCATCAATTCCTCTCTGTTTTGACAGACTCCCTCTTCACCACAAGTATTCTAAAATAGCACTGCACATGCAAAAATTAGGAATCCCATTTTGCAGAACTGAAACACTGATGGGCTTCCAAATGGTCTTTCCTGCTTCCTTTCTCCGTTTTCACTTGCATAGATATGTCTCAGGGGCATCTTTTGGCACATTTAAACATCATACCTGTTTCTACTACTTGATTTGGGCTCTGAGCTTTATTTTTATATGAGATTGTTGACAGACCCAGCCAGCTTTGTCAATATTCTGCTGTAAAATACCCCTGTTCAATCTGAAGCTGATGCCTGGCTAGGAAAATTGCAGTGGCAACTGCAAGGAATTTGGAAGCTGACCACTGTCTTAGGTGATGAATGCAGCAGCAGCACCATGCTGGGTACAAGAGTGTCATTTACACCTCAAAAGAAGCCTGCCAACCTGAAGACTGCAGGTTTAATTAAAGGCATTTTATCACCCAAAATTCTTCAAGTAACAATTGGCTTTTTGGAAAAAAAAAAAAGGTTTAATTGCTGGATTGTCTTCACCCTTTGTTAAAGGAGGAAATTTTTTTTTCTTTTAACACCTAAGTAGAGGCCAGTCAGTGTCATGCTCTGATCCACATAGCACCAGAGGAAATTGCAGAAGATGGGTTTGTCCTGGTGGTATTGAAAAGGGAATAGGCTTGTGTTCCAAGGTCTTTTCACAAAGCACTATCTGCAAATTAAATAGATGCCATAATATAGATAAAGAATACCTACTCCCATACAACTGCATGGGTGTCATTGCTCAATCAGACATGGACCCTCACTCAGCTCTACCTGAGCACACTCACTGGGATCCCATCTAAGCTTCCAGCTCTTTACTTTGTGAACATACCTTCTAATAGTAACTGGAAAGACACAAACTCATCTCTCATTGCTGTTTTCTCCTGTTTTTAAATGTGCATACAGCTCAACAAGTTCCACTCCTGTAGCATGTCAAAAGCACTCAGACATTTTCAAGAGCAGAAGGACTTGCTCAGGTTACTAACCCAGTGTTTGAAGGAATATTTCTTCAGGTAAATTCCACAATTTTCTTGTTGTTGAAGTTGAGCAGAGACTGATAAATGATCAGAGAGATCATAAGAAGTATAGATAGATTATTTAGTTTATGAAGTTATCCAATCTACTGAAAAATCTGAATTCTGTGAAACCACCACATGAGCTCTGATAAATCCTTTGTCATGCTCTAGGCTTAAGCTCTGGGATCCTCCTCACCTGTCTCTTAGAGGAACCTGTCTGACATAAATTGGTTTTTTTCTATGATGTATTATATGTGAAAACAATGTTTAATTACATTAAAAGTTATTGTTTTTTTTTCCTTTTTTTTTAAGTACTCCTCTGGTGGACGCTGTGATAATGCATTAGGACAATTGGGGAAGACATTGTACTGAAGGAGCCTTGGGAAAGTCAAATCAGCTGTATAGAACCTTGTACTCAGGGTTTGAGAAGCTCAGATGTTAGTCAGCACATGTAGATAACATAAGGAATTTTTGCTGGAACATCCAGTCCTGTCCTGTGTTCCACTCTGGTGGGTGTTATGAAACACATCTGTCAGGAGAAGGTTTTGTTCATTACAAACTATAAAAGGTCCCATTGTGTAGGAGGAAGGAGGAACAGCTCTGTGGATGTGATCTGCAGTGTGCCATGGGAAAAAGCACCAGGGTTGTCCTATGCTGCACAAAAACAGGATCCTCGGTATCTGAAGGGTTGTATTTGCTCATTACCTGTATTCCTCCTTTTATTCTACTTAATTAAAACAACTATTTTATTACAGCCTCATTAGTGAGCCTTTTTCAGTAATATCCAGAAAGAATCTTGCACCACTGATCACCATCACCCTGATGCAGAACAGATACATGCAGGTATCCCTGCACAGTATCATGTTTCAGTTTATTGAGACTCTGCTGCATCTCAGTTATACTCATCTTAAAACTTTGCAGAAGTGATGTCATGTTTTGAAGATGAGGTCTAAGAGTTAGCATTAGGGAGAAGTGCTATCTGCATTTAAGTGAATTTTACAGGAAAAAAGTCTTGGGGGATGAAAATTTAAACCACCCTACATCCCCAGGGAAACTTAATCCTGCCTTCCTTTCTGCATCTGGTGTCACAGACAGCTCCACCTGCAGAGACAACTTGCTATCTGGGACGTTCTCCTCCTCTGCATTCCTACAGTTGTGCTTCCCAAAGGACTGCTTCCCACAAGCCACAGGGCAGTCACCTCACTGCCCTGCCCTGGGCAGCCTCTTCCCCAAACATCACTGGCTTGCCTGAGAATGGTCCATTACTGGTGGCATACCAGTAAGGTTCTGTGCCTTCAGGCCTGTCAAAGACAAATCATCCTCTCTGAGAGGGTTTTCAAATAGTCCTTCAGTGTAAGTCTAGAAACCACATCTGTGAGTGACTTTTCATACTGAAGCAGGTTTTATCTTGCTTACAGTCTGTAACTGCACAGCCTGGTGCCCAACATCCACACTCTTAGTCTGGAATAGACAAAAACGCTACCGTAACATCCTGGCATAATTTTCAGCACTTTCTCTCTTAGTACAAGATATACTTTTCCATCCAAAAGATTTTGCACATCATATCCATTCATTTTAAAACCATATATTAAAATACATTAAACCATTCCTTACTTGAAATAAACTACAATAATATTTAAAATAGTCATTGTTCAACACAGCAGTATCTGGTATTATGAATAAAGCAAAGAGATTCCTGCTTTTTCCAGCATGTAATACACTTTCTGGATTTTAGGGGACTTTCATGACGCGTATTAGGTATGCCAGTGGCCATTAGGTTTGTAAGTGTATTTGAGGGGGAAATAAACTGCACATTATAGCATACTAAAACAGCATACTTGATATAAACTTAAAATAAATACCTCTGCAGAGACTGACTTCTCTAAATAAGATCTGTGCGGTGAAGACCTTCCATAGATTAAAAAATGTTTATTAAGGCCGTTCCCTCTGGGAATATCTCAAAAGTAGTAAGTTGTAACAAAATAATTCTAGAAAATTATTATAGACAAAGGACAGGCTCCAACATGGAACATAAACTCTCCAAGATTCAGTTCTATAGGACCTGCCTCCATCTTCCTAGAGAAGTCACAGCCATGGCTGAAGTGCCTTGTACTCTCCTTGCTCTGCTCAGCAGGTTTGTGGCAATGAGAAGCCAGGACCTGAGCAGGGAGTCATCTCAGCTATCTCATGAGGAATGTCCATGGGGATGTCTGTAGGACTTAGAAGGCATCTCACTTAGAGCAGTACAGAGGTATCTCATTAACCCCTGAGCTGCTGAGACCCCATGTCAGCCTGTTTTCACAAAGGAGATGCCAATGATGCCTCAGGATTTTAACTTTTCTATTTTTCAAATCCTGTGCTGCATTACTGTATAATTCTAAACTCTATATAGAGTGTTAGTTAATTCTCTTCACATTTTGGTCAGACAAAACAATCCCTCTAGGCCTGAAATTCAACCCTACTGCCTCAGGCTCCAAAAAGTATAAACAAAAGTGAATTGGGGATGAGCAAACTGAGGGTATATGGTTTCATTACCTGAAGCTGTAATCAAAGGATTAACCCCTGATATGTAAATGGAGCAAATGTATATCTGCCTGAGAAACTCATGACCATCACCCATTTTGGATGTAGCCCCTTGGGGAGGCTTTGCCTGGCCTTAATGTACCTGAAGGCCCTCCATTAAATATATCCACTTTTATTCTTTTAACTAGCCTCTGTTTGTAGGTAAGCCCAAAAACGACATCACCAGGCACTGTGTTCCACCCCACATTGGAACTCTTCTGGTGCTTTTTCACTTCAGCTGTTGCTTAGCCATTGAGAATCAGATTCATTCCCTTGGGGATCTGGATCTCCACATCACTAGTGGGGATGAGAAGGTACCCAAGTTTGGCTCAGTGGGATGCACACTGATGCTCTCATTCAGGCACCTAAAATAAGGTCATCACTGAAGTTTCTTTGAAGGTCTAGACCATATATCAACAGTAAAAAAATGAAAAATGAGCACAGGGCACTTCACTAGCCTAGAGAAAACCAAGCACAGAGACCCAATAAACAATCAAGGCATTGCAACTGCAGACCCCATAACTAAATTGTAACTTCTTACTGCTGCACTTTTAAAACAATTTCCATCTAGTTGTTAGTTGCACAAAGCCTCTAAGTGTATCACTAAAGATGGTGAGACATACTACCACATCAGTGGCTGTCACAGTGAAAATGTCCATATTATTAAAGGCTTCACAACTCTTTACTGTGGGGGAACATGTTCAACATTTTGCAGTATGGCAGACTTCTGTCTTTCCAACTATGAGGCATTGCTGGTTCTCTACCATTCAGCAAACTACAGCACTTCATTGCACAGTCCTGAAGACACAGGACTATGCTATTTAGGGCACAATCCTTCCTTTCAGAATAGAGATATAATGCCAAAAAATCACTCCAGAAATGCTCAAAATGACTCTTTGAAGGAAGCACTTACTCAAGCCCATTTGTCTTGAGAAATTACTTTTTAATTCTCTATCTCAAGTACAGCTGTAATCCACATATTTTGAATTCAATTTGTTGTTTAATGGAACTAGTTGATCAAATTTATACATTTAGAGTAAATTCAAATATCTTACTCTTTTTCAGATAGCTGAGGTAAATGGTTCAGTCAAGGTGACAATTCCACAAAGGTGAATTGACATAAATTAAACTCGTTACCTGTTTTTCTTTGTTTCTAAAGATTACTTTAACAAATTTTATCATACGAGTATATTCTAGCACTGAAGTAGTTAAAATGGTTTCCCTGTTCTAAAATCCGGGCCATTTAAATTTAAAAAAATCAAAGCTTTTGAAAATTTCAGTTGACCAACTTGCACTTGTTTTGCAAAAATTAATTTCATTTGTGTCTCAGTATGAGTTCACAAAATTAAAATGCAAATTCTTTCCCAGAAATCTTGGTGTTTCTGCTTTCTTTGTCAAGCAGATCAGTAGCAGATCAGCAGCAGATCAGCTTATCTCTAGAGGAGCTGTCTTACTTGGCACCATAATGTTTTGATGGCAAAAGTGCAGCAAGTTGCCTTTCAAAAGTTAAAAAACAAAACAATTTTGGCTCAATTTAGTAATATCGCCTCTAAAATGAGTAAGCAAAGTCCTCAGCTACTGCAGTGTAAGACAAGAGTCTACTCTGACCTCTCATATTGTGAAACCACTTTCCATAATATAAGAAAAAAACACTTTAAAAAAACCTGTCTGAGATTAAATTGCTGCAATCCTCCAAGCACTACTTCTTTTTCCCCAGTGGACAAGCATACAACAAAAGCTTCCTCATGCCTGTGTTTACTGGATATATCTTCTTTCTGAACAGCTTTTATGGCACTGAGTATTGCAATTACAGAAATACTGAGGGCTCTGTGTTTCCTTAAAAAAGGATGGGAAGACATTGAAGTGGAATGGAAAGCATGCAGTGGAGATATGTTGTTTCTTGTAAACAACAGTGAGCAAGTCAACCATGTTAGTCTTTTTCACACGTCTTCTGTGCCCCAAGGATCAAAGTTATCTGCAAGGGGATTAGCCCAAGCCCCAAGCAGAACACTGACAAAGGGACTGTAGACTTCTAGGGTGCTCCACACTCACCATCAGCTAGGCAGCTAGGACAGCACTATTGTAGAGTGACAGTGGTAGCCTCCATGGCATGGGTGCAGATCTCCCCATGCCCACCACCAGCACTTTCCAAGGTCAAAGCTGCACTCTGCTCCTGGGTGCCTGCCAGAGATTCCCTGAGCAGTATCATGAGCAAGGTCTGACAAAACTTTCTGTGGTCTCAGAGGGTCCTGAGGAAAGTGGCAAAACTCCTTAAGCCACCAGTCTCAGAAAGAAGACTTGGTTGAATTCTTTTGTCTTTTCAGAAAGACAAACTTCTCAGTTGGCTCAGAAAATTGGTTGCCAGCCATCCTAGGACAAACACAGCCCAAGGAGATGTGTGGTCAGTAACTCTGGGCAACAGGACACCAAGGCCAAAGAGCATCTCTGTAGCAAGCCAGAAAGATCTTGCAAGGTTGTTGGGAACTCTTCTTTTGGTAGTGAAATTGGAAACAAGATAAACATTCTGGGTAAGAGTGTCTGTCCTGAACCAGCTGGCAGCAGTTGCTGTGCTGTGTGGACACTCATGGACACTCATGCTGCCCTGTTCTGACTAGGATGGACTCATACCAGAGGAGAAGCAAGTTTCTGTGAGATGGGTTCACTCTAGGTACTTCAATAAAACAAGGGTTATTAATAGTACCTTAGCTGATATCCACTCCTTTTCCTGACACAGATTTTACCAGAGCAATTGCAGTTTTATCTCCACCACATCCCCAATGTCCCCCCTCTCCAGAGACTGGTTCTGGCAGGACTTCTGTTCCAGCTGGTACTTTGACACTCCTTCTCTCTCTTCTATCATGGCAATCTTCTTTCCTTCAGCCAGAAACAAGTTACAAGGCAAATAACATTTTCTAACCTAATGCTGAAATTTCTTGAAAGTAGGTCTAAATTGCCCAACTAATGAAGGAGCCAGGGAGCCCAGAAGAAAGACCACTTTAGGGAAGAGGCTTTAGTTGTGATGGTTGCTGTTTTTGTTGCACATGCTGAGCCCACAAGCAGTCCATTTTCTTGTTTTGGTTCCTGAAACCTTCCTAGGGCCAGCTTCCCTTATCTCCAGTTGTTTTCTGAAGTGCAGCCACTGTTCCTTCACTGCAGGCCTGCATCTCTGAAAGGAGTAAACCAAATTATATCTGAAGACAATTTCTTCCCACAAAGACACTAGCTCATGATTGATGAGTCATTTTAGGGCCCATCCAGGGATTTTTACTGATGAGGATCTGCTCTCAATCTTGAGAGGGAGACTCATTCAGAATTAGTTTTTTTATGCTCCTAGTACTTACAAGGATGACTTTGGAAATATTTGCCATATTTTGCTTTAAATAGCATGTCATGGGATTGTCTGATGTTAGTCCCTAGAAACACTCTGACACTCCAGTGTTAGTGTCAGGGACTGGGGTGGTGCAATGAAAACTGAAGGAAAATTTTAAGTCCACGCTGCAAACCTGCTCTCAGAGTTAAAATATTTTTATTATAAAGCTGACAAATTCTTCTGTTCAAAGAGGACTTCTTGTCTGTCCCCTTACTATCTCCCTCTGTTTTCACAGGGGACAAAACTTCCTTTCCATTTTATAAAGCTAGAGAAAGGCAGGAATTTTCTGTGTAAGACCATGGATCTGTCTCTGCCAGCAGCAGGAGATCCCAAGCAATGGGCTAATGCTGGTAGAACAGAAGGTGTTTTAGGAAAAAGTAAATGATGGCTGTGGTAGGGGGACTTCCCTGGCAGATAAACACGGGCAGCTACTGACACTGGCAGCTACTAAATCCAGGAGGGGCAGGGTGTGGATATGTGGAGCTGCTTTAGGTGCCTGTAAGGACAGTTCTGAGGGTGGGCCAGAGGAATACATGATCACAGGACAGCAATATTGCTTTATTGAGGTGTGTGTCCAGAGAAGGATTTTTTTGTGACCAGTTTGGGACATGGCATTGGAAAATGAGGCCAAGATTATTAGCTCTTTTTCAGTTGTCAGCTGTACTTTTTCTTCCAAATCCTGGAGCTTTTATTTTGCCTTTGTGCTATGTTTCAGTAAGAGTAAAGAACAGTAATACATGGTTCAGTCTGAGGATATATTTGATTCTATTTTATTTATTTTCCCAGTTGATCATCTATTTAATCAGATGAATCATATGCAGCTCTCCATAAACCAAAGTAATTTTATCTGCTCTGAACCAACACAATGATCCAACAGTTCCTTCTAATGTATCACAACAGGAAGCTGACTAAAATCATAGTTGACTATCAAAGAGGACAGACCTAAAGAATTGCATAAAGTTGCAAAAGAAGATAATTCACAGGATTCTGTAGATCAGGAAATTATATTTTTATTTGAAATATGGTAACTAACATTACAATATTATTCTCTAAGGAAGGGTATATAAACCATCCATCTACTGGAAGGGTTTTATTGTACTTGCCAACGTCATAGCTTTGGATGAGAAATCAGCACTTTGGCTGGAAGTCTTGCTAAGAAACTCACCTTTTTTTTTGTTCTTTCTCTCAATGCACACTGTTGGCAGGCAACAGAAGTTCTTAAATGGACTGGATTTTCTAAATTATTCTTTCTGGAACAACTGCATTTTTGTAATCAATTATTCCTGGATTCAGCATATCTTAGCAGAGATCATTTTTATTACAGTGAAATCAATTTATAGTCTCGAACTCTGAAAATCAGCCATTCCAGCAGACGTCCTAACACATTCATTAAAGCTGGACATCAGCTTAGTGAGCACCTTTAATGTAGCTTTCAAAACTCTTTCTATTACCCCCATAATCACCCTTCAATGTGCATGTGAAAATTCTAAACAAAGTGGTGCTGCTCTGATTGAAATGGCTGTGACCAGACTTGGGGATGCACTGGGATTCAACAGAGCATGTCTGGCATATTCTTTGTAGTTAAACCAGCTGCCAGGCAGTGTGTGAATGACTTGCATGCTCATCAGGACACAGATTGATTAAATTTTTCTTTTCAAATAAATAATTTGAAGAATTGATATATTCCTCCTTGTGGTTTTTTTTTTGTTTGTTTGGAGTTTTTTTGGTTGTTTGGTTTGGTTTGGTTTGGTTTGGTTTGGTTTGGTTTGGTTTGGTTTGGTTTTGTTAACTGGACCTGATTTCAGGTGGTTCACCAAGTTCTAACTAGCAGGCTTTGTACACAGTACTCACTGCTTCCTATTTAATGTATTTTAAGTAAAACATCTCACTGATATATCCCAGTTGTGTGTTTTTACTGTCCAAATGGATGTCTTTTTTAGAGACAAACCTAGAGTGGGACGTGGGTCTAATTATATTTCTGGAGGGCAGGGAGGTATCCATGCAAATATTTGTGAAACACCCAGGAGTTTCAACTGCTTGCATGAATTAGGAACTAAGTCATTAAAGCAGTCACAAAATAGAATAATATGTTACCAATAGTAGCCACATGACTTTTCATAAATATTCATAAAGCTATTAGTGCCTTATTTTTTTTTACTGTTTCATTACTGCCAGATGAAACTATACCACAAACATGCACCTTAGTAATCATACAAATACATCCTGGAGATTTTGAGAGGTATTAAGCAACTGGTAAGACCAAAGCATAAAATGTATTACAAGGACTGAAATTACTTGGACTCAGTCCTAAAAATACACCAAGTACACCAAAGAATTCAAAAATTTGCCAATAGATCAATTTTAAAAAATATGTTAATAAAAGTTAATGATTTTCATCATGTGGCTGAACACAAATAACTGCCTCTACTTTTAGAAACATGAGACTGTTGGTATGCACCAAGGATAAATAATATATATGGGATGTTCCTGATATACCTTATCCTATGAGATGCTATCAATACTTTGAATGACAGAGTAAGAATATTTTCCTTCATTTCCATATAATTAAAATCGTCACTGTTCTTTGAGCTGAGCATGGTCTTGGACTTTAGTAGTATCAGCAGCTGGTGAGGAGGGAGTGTACTGTCAACACAGACATTTAAACATAGGCTTAATTATTCAGTACTTAGCTGGTCTCCTGGGAGGTTCCTCTCCATTTCTGTGTTGTGATCAACTATCTGCTGAAGAATATAATGCCCCAGGAGAGTGACTGGGTAGCTCTGTGCTTGCCCACACCTTCAGCGGGGGCACAAGACCCCACTCCAGGCTGCTGAAACACATTCCTCCCTGATGAAGGAATGAGAAGCAGCCCCACTCGGTGCAGAGACACTTGAGACAGGCTGGGGTTTTAGTATGGAAGGAGGAGAGGGAGTTGCTCTGAAGCAATCCATTCACAGTGGTGGGCTAGGCTCTGCCTCTTGGAGACCTAAAATCTACTATTCTCTGTGTGATGGTATTTTAAACACAATTGCTAAAGAGGCAATAGGTATCACATTCACCTATACCTATTCACAAACTGATGATGTGGATGGCAGATAGAAATAGAGTATTGAAAAAATCACAGCAAATAAACGATTCAGACTGATGAGAACATGAATAAATTGCATCTGTTTAGAAGCCATGCTAATGAGTGCATGCCTTTTTTTCTACAGGATTGGTTGCTCAGTGAGCATAAATATATTACATGTTTATGTCACTTTTTCATTCTAGGGATCCATGTACATCTGCTGCACATAGCCAAGGGGACATCAGCAGAAAATAAACTGTAAAATGTAAATCTATGATGAACTAGAAAATACTACTGCTACTGCTTAAATCCTACAAATTATTATTGCAGATATTGATTTATCCAGCAGAAAAATACTGTTAGCAGATGAGAATTCATTTTACTGTATGTGCCTTGCCAAAAATGACAGAAGAGGGGATATCTGATCCCAGAAAATAATTTTATACAGCCAGTGATTTAAACCACATTGGCTTCATTAGCTGAGAGGAAACAAAACAAGGAGTCAAATTATTTTTTTTTCTGGAGCAAACAAATTTCATTTTCCTGCTCCCAAGAAACAGTAGTGAAGGACAGAGTTTGCAATGCAATGAGCTTACAGAAGGCAAAAGTGCCAGATCGTAATTAAAAAGTAAATAAGGAAAATTAAGTGATGTACTGAAAATGGAGGCAAAAGTGAAGTGAGGCTTTAATTGAGAGACAAGTAGGAGAAAAGCAATTAAGATACCATTTGGAAGTCAACAGCAGAAATGGCAGAGCATAAATCATCCTCCAAGGAAATTTCTCTCCAGCTCATTAAATACTTCAAAATTATTTATTATGAGCAGTTGCCTGCTCACCTTCCCAAACTTTGTGCTATGTGCCACATTGCTTGGAGTAGGAGGGGCACTCCAGGGTTGGCCAGTTCTCCTCTGGCCACAGAGAATGGTGAGAGGCTGATACCCTACTCCAGTACTGTGCTTTTCTATGACAGAACATTCTCAGCCACTCTCATCTTCAGCTCTAAACTCACAGAGACTCTTGCTTTGCTTTCTTATAGGTGGTTTGCAAAATCTGACATGTGATGCATTTATCATGTAAGATGAAAGGCAAAATGGAGTAACTGTAGGAGATGCTGGCCTCCTTGGGAGGGCTGTGCTCAGGTTTCAGAGCCATTATACACACAGCTCTCAAACCTCTGCTTTCCTGTCACAACCTGCTCCAAGCATGTGACTTGGCATGGTGGAGAGAGGAAATGCAACACAAAGCTCAGACTGAGGATCAGGGCATTCAAAAGGGGGCTTTGGAACATGGATCTCCCATTCCAAGACTCGCTCCACAGCTGCAGCACAACACCAAGGCTTTGCTCCCACTTCTGTCTCTCCACATCATGCCCAGCCTGGACAATGCAAGAAAGAGACCACAGTGAACTAAGTAGGGATGTGAGGTGGGATCTAAGAACACAAGACTGGTGTGTGCCTGATGCCTGTTTAACAGATGCAATTCTCTCAGAAGAGTTAGAACTACAACCCAGACCCTTCCTCTTGTCATATCAAGTGATGTGACTCTTCTTGTGCAACTTGTTTGCTTTCAGATTAGAATTATTCTCCAATAATTCTTCCTGTTTGTCGCCAGGGCTGCTTGCTGCCTATGGGCAGAGCCATTTGGCAGGCATAGCCAGAAATGTTTATTGTTCTCCACTGATTCCTCTGTACATTTCCTAATTTCATTGACACTTGTGTCTGCTGGTGTTTAGCTTGAGTCTTCAAATAATCTATTGAGGGAAAATGCTCCTTTCTCCTCACTTTTACTCCACCCTCAGCATTTGTCCCACCACCCTTCAAGACTCCTGCCATGTATAAATCAAAAAAACTAAAAAAATTCAAAAGAGAGCTGGGGACAGATTCTCAGGCCAAGTAGCACCTCAGAGAGAGATAAAAGTTGCCTCAGCAGATGGTTAGAACTCCTTTGAATGTAAATGTTAATTTATGGAGCAAAGCCACATAATTCTGAACATTCACTTGAGGTTTACAAGAGTGTTTTTATGTGTCTGTGCATCTAAGGCACGGGTAGGGATGCACTGCCCACACAGATGGGTGCTGGAGCACTCCCACAACACTGAGTCATAGGGCAGACCCCACAGAGCCCTTCTAGACAAGTGAGTAGAGAGCAGCCTTGAGCTGAGAATCCCTGATTGCTACTTGCATTTAAAGCTTTACTGTTATTTTTCTTCTCTACCTCAGTCATTCTGTTTCCCCAGTTAAGTACTAGGCACTCGGAACAATAGCTGTCCTAGTGTAAGACTAGCTAGTGCCCCCAAACTCCCTTTTTTAGAAAAGAAAATTATTTTCTACACTCAAGAGGCAGGGTGGGTGGGAGAATGGATTTTGCTACACGCTCAGTTTGAAAGCATAAGTGTATAAAAGGATGAACACTAGTAGCTTCTGTACCATTAGCTAATTTTGCATACTAATACATCAGCATCATAAAGTGCCTGGTAGCTTAAACATCATTATGCCTCTGCAAGATTTGACAACGTTTATCACATCCCACTTGGGCAGATCTTGGGAGCTGGCATGGCTAAGAGATGAGCATTGAAGGAAGTAAAAGGGACCAGCTGCTCTGCAAATCTTTGTCTTCCTGCAAGGCAAGGGACATAATTGGTCCATCAGCAACATTTTCCTCCTTTGACAGCATCTTCAACCTCTGCTGAGCTGCTGCCAGCAATGAAGATTTCTCTGGCATATTTTTTTTCTCCTGTGTTTCTTTTGAGCTCCATGGCTTGTTTTTGGAGTATCTTGAAACTACATAAAGTTTTTTTGGCGGGGTTATGTCTATGTCTTTCAAAGGGTGAAAAGGTGAGGAAAAGAATACATTAAGTTACAGGCTTTTCAAGGTATGAGAAATATTTTTAAATTATTTGAAATATCACTTTTCTGTATCAGAAATCTCAGTGATCTCAGAGGTCTTTTCCAACCTAACAGATTCTGTGATTTTGTGAAATTTTTGGAGGTCATGACCTAAGCCTGCCTGCCTGTAGACCAAATTATTTGAATACAATGTGAATTTGAAATAGAGTTCTATTACTCACTTTATTCATCTGAAACTGTTAAAAAGACCTCTGCTTGTTGCCACGTTGATCTACATGTAAGACAATTGTGAACCACTTTTAGAAGACCAAAAATACATATATGCAAACATAGATAAGGAAACTCACTTTGCCTTCACACAGATTATGGTTGTCCCCAAATCTGTATCCCACATCCCACAGTCATTCGCACAACTTCCTTGTGTAGATGGGAAGTGGAACCTCTAGCTTTGGACAAGAGAGTAAAAAAGTGTTTGGGCAGAGGGCATGAACTGCCCTCCAGAGGTGTTGGGCTATCCCCACTGGGTACAGAGGGGCTCTGGGAACTAGTTTAGACTAAATATCTAACTGTTAAAGAAAGATGCATGGGGTGACTTTTGGTAGGACACTAAAGTTTGCATCAAATATTAGTTATCTATACAAATAATTTGTTACTTCATTATGCCAACATAATCCAGTCTGTAACATCTGCTAAGTATGCATGGATTCATAATGAAAATGCCAATGACTTCCGGTAAAAGTCTTGCTACCATAGTGGGCCACAGACATGATTTTGCTTCAGTTTTACTTTTCAAGGAGTCTTTATGCTGCATGTGAAAAACTTTTATTCAATACAAGATGAATTACAAGGTTAAATACTATAAGAATTGAATTTATTGCAGAGAGCAACATTAATAAATATCCCAGCTCTTATTTTAAGATCCTACTTAGCCTGAAAGGGTACAGTGTAAGTCAACTTTACCACTGTGAACTTATATAAGTTGACTAAATTGCCTATGGAGCTGTAAATATTAATGAAGTGTTGGGAATAGACAGCAGTAGTGAGTCGTGTTACTTGGCTTGCATCTGTGAATATTAATGAAGTCTGATGAGTAGTAGTTTTGGCTGTGAATGGTGTTATAGGTGTAAAGCTGTAAATATTAATGATGTGGAGAAGACAGTCCATTTGGTTGTGACTTGTGCTCTTTTCTAATAAAAAATATATATTTCACAGAGTGTTTTGATGGGGTTTTAAGCAGCAGCCTCAGCCTCCTCTGCTGCTACAATAAAACCATATTTTGACAAACATGTCCATCCAAAATGCAAGATGATGGTTCCATTTCTGAGTTTTAAGCACAGCCCTGTTGCCAAACACTGCCTCAGTCCCACCATCAGGGCTGCATTTCAGGGCTTTGAGAGGAGAATGTAGCTGTTGAACCTTTGGCAGCCACAGAGAGCATCTTGTACTTTATGCTCTAAGCTAGGCAGATGGCAGCACTCAGGTTTAACTTTGCCTGCTTCTTCCCAAGTAAGCCTACAGCTTCAGCTGCTTTAACATTTCCCATTTAACCTGGCCCCAGCTCAGGTTTTCCATGTATCTATCAGTGCTGCAGGCAAGGGTAGGACATGGGCTCCCAAAGGGAGGGCAGCATCCTTTTCACCCTCATTCCCCTTTGCTAGGATGTGCCCTGATGATGCTCCAGCAGATCTGCTCTGCCACTTCTATGCAATTTCTGCTGTAAATCAGGCCAAGCTCCTACTGTGCAAATTGTGGAAGGGTGAATGCAGTGCTAGAGTAGGTGCAGCCTGGAAATCCACATAACCCACCAGTACCCTCTCTGATTATGTAGTGTGTGTTAACATTTATGACATATTTAAGCAGTTCCCATTGCTGTGCTGTTAGACATGCATGTGATGATTTCCAGAAAAAAAATAATCAGGATGGGGAAGCTGGAGATATGAAAAATACTCAAAAAATGGCTATTATTTTGAGCAGTTAATCAGGATGGCATAATACTAAAGACAACTCAGTTTCCTTTAGCTGAGTTTCTACAGATAGGCACAGGGGATTCTGGAAGAAGGCAGAAAATGCTCACTTTCATATTTGTTACATCTGTTGGCTTTTTTTAAGCAGAAAAAATAACACAAGTCCACCAGGGGAAAAAATTCTGGGGAAGAGATCTGAATTAGGAGAGAAGGCATTGCAGGGCATTAAAAGGAGTACAGGAGCTGCAAATGCTCACCTTTGTCAGAAATGAGAAACCAATTCTTTGAGATTTCATTTCCCTTTTAGGACTTCCATTTGGGAGGTTAGGTAAACACAGTTATTTCTAGATGTCCAGTAATGAATATTAAATGAAACTAAATTTTCTAATAATTGTCCAGGACTTCTTGACATAGCTCATATCTTAACTTCAGTTCTAGTAAAGCCTACAAAATTACACTAAGCATGCCTTTTCCATGCCTTTCTTTCTCTTTTTAGTTTATGACAATTTTTTTCTGAGTGTTTCTATTAAAAAAGAAATGGTTTTGTAAAATCACTGTAATCCAAATGGAGTTTGTAACTGTAGTCCAAATAATGTAACGCTTTAACAGAAAAAAAGGAGCATGAAAAAAATGCAGGAAAAAAGCCTTTACTGAACTTTCTTCCTTCTTTCTTTCAGGGACACAAAGCACAATGGTAATAGATCCAGCAGTTTTCTGGAACCTGTTAAGAAAATGAGTGGTTTTGAAGATTTGTCTTCAAAGACAAGTAGGAAATTATGAGTTTCTTCTATGAAGACACTGTTGAAATCAGGCTGTAATAGTATCTTGATGTTGCTATAGAAGTGAGAATTTAGCCAGACTGAGCTTTCTCAAAAAGATGTTAAATCATAGGAGGAAAGTTTCTTAGATTGCATGATATTGTGTTAAGTGGACTTTCTAATCTAGATAAAGCTTGTTGGTTTGTAAATTAATTTCTGTCTTAAAGTATGGAATGCATCCTGCCTAACACCCAAACATTTATTAGTGTTATGGATATCCCTATGCTTGCTACAGATATTACTGTCTAAAACTTAGCTTCAGCCTATAGGATATAGACTTATCCTATAGATTAAGTAGATTAAATAATTGCATGACATTGATATGTTTAAAATACTTTTAATGCAGATGTAACTGTCTACCATGTATTAACAATTTGTATTAGTGCCTTGCAATTTGTCACAGTAATCAGCAATATTGCCATCACTCATGTGAGCATGTGTGTTTGTATCTATTTGTTTGGGAGAGAAAAACTGACAATCAAGGCACTGCTCTTCCATATAGCCTCATGATTAGTCTAATATCTAAAAATGAAACAAGGTACAGTCATCTGTCTTTACATAATGCTATTATAAAGGACCTTGTTCCTAAAATGCCATGTAATTTTCATTTGCTTTTCCATCCAGGTTCAGTTGCTATTCAGCCTTTCAGTTTATTATGCTTTTCCTCTCCAGATATTAGTAGTCTTGTTCATCTGGTCCCTTTGCTCATTTGGGATTATCTCCACAGCAGTAAATTCATTTCCATAGTGAGGCCTCACAAACACAACTGCTTCCTCGATACTCTACTGCCCAGAAATAGCTTTCAGGAAAAAATTTCACACAAAGCAGGCTCTGCTTCCTCACATTTAGAGTTATATTTCATGGTAAAACCATGGCCAACAGGTATTAGCATTCTTTGTACAGCTTCATTTTTAAGAGCTGAAAAAATTGTTTCTAGATTTTATTTAACCATTATTTTTACTGCCTAATATGATTATGAGTGACATAGCTGTCTACATATTATGGTCATTAATCACTATTTGCAGTCCCCTCATTTCTGTGGAACACTGTTGTCTGTATAAGGGAAAGAGAGGAGAAAAGCAACTGTATTTTTAAATGTCTACGTGCCAAAGGAAAAAATTTTTCTCTGACTAGTCCATCTAGCTAGTATGCTTAAGATTTTCCTACTGCTTAAAGTAATTAGACTAATTTAATTAGGTTTGAAACCTGAACTAAGGGGTGTTCTCACCACTTTATCTGAATGACAGAAACTCTTTTAGTATGGAGACTATGAATGCTAAATGACTCATATTTTTATTCCTATGGAAGTCTAAGTCTTCCAGAGTTCTAAGTATGCAAGTACTTACACAGCTATGCTTACATGCATAAATGCAGTCAAATGAAAAATAATCTGCTGTTCAGTCTAGTGCTTCCAACTGCTCTCATAAGCACTATTCAAGCAGTTATAATCATTGGCACAGGCTGATTCCATAAATAAAACTATTTACTCTTTCCTAGCTATCAGGACAGGTACTATCCTTCATAGAGTGTATGCAGGGATTGCTTAAAGAATCAGGTTGGAGCCTTCAGATACAGTATGACAAAATCCAGAGTGTGAATAAATCAGTCTAAAGCAGTTTGCAAGGCAAACTTTTACTTTGCAAGTAAAATTATCAAGAAATATATACCTCTGTAATTAATGTAGAACAAATCTAAATAGCATAAATGGAAAGCATTTTGTGAAATATAAATCCCACTTCCCAAAATACAGGAGCAGATAGCAAAGAGACAAAAATAGAGACAATAACACTTCTGAACATTTCTTGTCGCCCTAAACTTAAATCTCAAAGAAATCCTGGAGCTCTCAATACATTTTTGATCCCTTTTGATTGTGAAGGGTGGCTGGTTGTTAATGAACTCAAGAAATGTTTTAATGGCATCCCAGGAAGAGATGTCTGCAAGTTGCCCCTGTGATATGTAACTCCTTGTGAACCTTCCTCGTGCTGGCTGCTCTGTAATGCCTCCTACTTGTTGTACTGGCAGCAGTAGTAGTAAAAAAACAGTCCATACCCATCTCTCTATGGGAAACTGTTATCATCTCTCCTTTGCTTAGCTCTTACAGCCTGAAAAATTGCCAGATCCTCCCTCTACCTGTCACCCACCTGGAGTCTCCCAAAATGTCATTACAAACTCAATTGCTTCAAACCAGATGGAAAAGACTCTTATCTATTTTTATTATTTGTAATAATAAGGATGAGTCTGGTGTCTAAAGACAGAATATGGAGCTCCTCAAGTGTACAAACTGCTTAGTGAGCAGGTAAATGCATGCATTTTGTTTCTTTAGGCTCCACCCTGTTTTAGTTTTCCACAGCCACATCCTGTGGCCTTTCCTTCATAGGACAGCAGTAATTTCAACTGTGTTGCTAAGACAGGTACTCTGTCTTCCTGAAATTTGAGGGAAATCTTTCAGGAGTCATTACTTTTACCATATTTGGTTGGCATTGTAACTATCACATGGAGAAATGCTCATAGTGGGCTGAAGGACTGATGCAGAAACACACAGACCTCATGATGATACAAATCTTGTTTCCTAAGAAGCTGAACTAAAGCTTACAATGAGCTAATAAATTATTACTCATTCCAAATCACATTTCTCATATGATCTATTCTTTTCTGAGCAAAAAGAGATATTAGGCCAATAAATCCTTTATTCATTGACAAGATAACAGACTTGTTAACATAAAAGCATTTTTATTTTACATATGAAAAGTAAGTCTTATAACCAGTTTGATAAGAAAGCATTTATATTCTTTTTTTCTATTGTTTTAGTGACTCAAAAGCTGAGAAATCCTGAATTAATTTGAGAATGAGTTAGTTAATAAATTAATTACCCTGAATATTATTTTACTTTGAAATATAAATGCTGTTAGAAAACTGGCAAAGAGAATGAAATTCTGCAGATAAAATCTTAATATGGAGGAAATAATTTAATCAAAGGAGATTGTTTGGAAGTGGTAGAGGCAGAGGAAGGGGGAGAAAAGGTCTTCTGCACCCCTAATTTAAATTCTCTTTAAATGGAACTGGGTCCACCCTTGATAAAGCAATTTTATGTTACATATGGATGCATTTGGCACATTGTAGATAATCATAACAGCATAGCACCACTCTCCATTCTCATTTCAATTCAAATATGATTTGGTGGCATAAATCCAAAACTGCTTGCTTAATGCCTTTGTGCATCACCTTTATTATGCAGATAGTCTCAAAACGCTTGCAATTAAATCCCATCTCCTTCATATTTTTAAGCAGCCCAGGTGTTTTGGACTAGTATGGAAGCTGTCCATTTTTCTTGCTGTGCTTCTTGTCCATTTCTTTTCCCACAGCATAATTTTTCCTTGAGCAACTCCTGATCTTGACTGTGATATATGGCCTTGAAAAATTTATTTGAGAGTGATGTTTTCCCTTCTTTGCTCTAAAATGTTGAGCAGTGATGGCAGTCAGTTGAGACACTTGGATGGCATTGACAGCATAGACACTGCACTGCTCATCATGGAGAGGAAGAAACTGCAACATGCTTTAGGAAGACCTAATGCAGCTTTGAAGATAAGTTGACTTTCTTCACCAGGACTGATTGTTTGAGTGAAAAATCCTTTAACATATTTTGTGTATTGTGTATTTTGTGTAATTTTATAATGTCCTACCACAGCACAGTAAGCTGTTAGCTTACCTACCATGGCAAGCTGCTTATGATTTCATGAGTTTTCCTTATTTTCTTCCATTTTTATGTACTCTATTAAAATAAAACCTTTCTGGTGTAAACATCCACCAGGTCCTGTTTGTATGAACTATCAGGAAGATGATTTTTTCAGCACTTGACAGAGTAATGTAAAAAATCATCTCTCGTAAGGATGTCACAGGTAAGGTTGTTTTACCTGACAAAGTCTTCTAGATCAAAACTGTGGTTTCTGACAGAACAATTTAATATATGAATGTACAGGAAAACACTACTTTCTACCAAAACAAAAGAGGGTATCTGAAGGATAAACATTTCACTACCAACAGGATCAAATCCTCACTATTCCTATTTACTCTGATTTTAATATAATTTGTGGCTTGCTTCTACTTCTAGAAACCTGAAAATTTTATTGTATATCCCTGAGGGCAAATTGTCCAGGCATTGGAGCATTCAGTGAATATGGGAATTTTTAATTCTCGTATTTTGAAAACGAAAGATGTAACCACGCTCCAGTGTTTGAATGCCATAAGTAATGTGGTCTTGATTAACATCTCTAGGATGCCTGAAGCACCCCTGAGATAGGAGTAAAGCTGTATAAATGTATCCATATAATGTTTAATTATGGTAAAACGCATCACATAGGCAATGTCTATCTTGCTGGTTCGGGATGCAGACACACTCCTGTGTTCAGGAACATAACTTAGCCATACACCAGGTCTGTCTGACAGCAAAACCTAAATGCTCATCAGCAGGATGTGGGAGAAGAATCATAGAAGATGCAAATAGGTGTCTGTTGTGGGTAACTGCTGGCAGTCCCATGGCACATCAGTGTGCATCACAAGGTGACTCAAGACACAAACTCAGGGCTCCTGTGGAAAGGCAGCTCATCCTCGCTGTCGTAGGACAAATCCCACCCTGGAGTGCTTCTTAAGCACAAATGGTTCTAAATGCTCAGCTGTGAAATACAGCCAGTCAGAAAAGCATGAGAATAGAGCATGAAATTTGTATCATGAATCTTGAAGAAACCAGAAATGCACCATTGCTCTATGCAATTATAAATATAATAGCTCCTTTTTGGAAAGGAAGGGGAAAAAATCATGTATCTGTTATTTTTATATTACCCTACTGCTACATTATGTTATATTCAGACCATCTACAGCTTCAGTAAAATTACTATATAATAGGCAGTGATAAATGACTCAAATAATCTGTTTTCCCCTTGTGAGTAGAAATAGTCCCCATAACCATTTGCCTCTCTTGATTGTACTAGAAGCCCTGGACAGGCAATAGTTCCTCTCCCCTGAGTGCATATACTACAGCAGCCCTGATCTCTGGTGGCACATTTTGTGGGTTAAGTCATGAACCTAAAGTGCAAAAACAGACATTTCCCATCACCTCCCCCTTTGCTCAGGAAGTACAGCATTTTATCTTTCTTGAGCTCTCTTCAGATTCACTGTTCATGCATCATCTTTCTGTTTATCCCAAACAAAAATAGCTTAATTTTAAAAGAGTTTCTTTTTTGTTGTTGTTTTTTGACTGCTTCTCTGTTGATGTACTAAAGTGTTGAGCCAAAATCAAGAAGCAAATCCTTACTACCTTAGGAACCCCAGCACCAAACAGCAACAGATCCTTCTGTATAGACCATTGCACTAGTGACAGGAAGGTATCCAAGGTGAAAACAGCACATTCTTCACTCAACAGTTACCATGCAAGTGGGGACAATGGTTGCAGGTGAATAGCAAGAAAAAAGGGATTTAAAGTCATGTTTCCCAAACCAGCTCCACCCTGTCACTGTGCTGATCATCACCCTCTCCACCAGAGAACAGCTTAGGTTGAAATGGGTCTCTGGATGCTATCCAGACCACCCCTTCTCAGTTCTAGGATAAATTCAAAATTGTATCGGGGACAGTAAGCCTGCTCTTCCCTTCTTAGTCATGGATAGACATAGAGTACACACTCTTGTGCTTCTCAATCAGTTATTTGTATTTTTATTTGTCCACTACATGGAAGGGGACACATTTCCACAGCAAAGATTCCATCCAACAGGCTGACTGGGAGACTAGTTTCTGATTGTGGAATCAGTGCAAGTTGAAGCATCTCTCAAAACTTTCTGCAAGTCCAAAACTCTTCAATCTAGTGCAAGTACTGGTCCTCAGGACTGGCCACACAACTGAAGAAGGGGTTTCATTTATAGGTGATTCTTGACATTTTGGTGACCCCTTATCAGTATTTTCCTCTCTCAAGAAACCAGTAAAATTTCTGTAAGGGTATTCTCCTAGGACACACAAGATACTGTGCGTACACAGGGCTGCATGTAGCTGCTTCATGAAACCCTCCACACTTTAGTTCTGTTTTCCACAGAACCCACATCCTTTTCCACAGGTCTTGGGAGCATATGGGAACTTTTATGGCATTTGTGAAAACCCTTGCAGCACAAAGGACTCAGAATTGTTTTAGTATCAGAGCCTCTGTTCATGATGCACAGCTACAGAAAAAAATCACAGACTCATCTCCATAGAAGAGAAGGCACCAGATAAATCTATGCATGCACTTTAATCTATAGATTTAATCTATCGATTAAAGTGGTGTTGATGCATGTGCTCTCCTAATCTCTGCTTTACCTCTGTGGAAAGTCACACCTAAATAATGGTCTAAAAACATGGTCTAAAAAGGTATAAAAGAGATAAAGTGCCTTTAATGTAGAGGTAATAATGATGGTGAAATTAGTCTAGCCCGTGGCAAGTGTGTTTATTGATGTTTTTAAGAGAAAAGGCTTTTTGTCCCCTGTTGTTTGTTTTCTATGTTGTACACTTGTCCATGTGTGTAGACTTTGGCTGTATGTTAATAAAATAATTGTAGCTAATAACAGAATTGTAATCAAACCAATCTGCCAGACACAAACCTTTACTTTCAAATGTTAGTATAAAAACACAGTTCTATTCAGAAAGCAAATGCCAGAATCTTCTGTTTTTCTTAGGGAAAATGTCAAGGGAAAAGTATAAAAAGTGTAGAAAACCACTATGTTTAATGAAATACTTGAGAACATATGAAAAACGGAATACATAATTTGTCCTGAGGTAATAGACCTCAGATCTTTGGGTAATATTTTTAACTTTGATGTGTCCAAACATATTTAACACGTTTCATGTTATTTGCTGCACAAAACTTGAGATAAGCTACCCAAGAAAGATGTGAACATTTTATAAGCACAAGCTATCTATATTCTAAGATGGGGAGGAAAATGTCCACCACTCCAGCTTTCACCTGGAGCATATTTATTCAACATGCTGCCTTAGAGTAGAAATCTTTTTTTCTAGCATAAATCTTATATCATTCTGATATGATCAGCAAAGTATTTTCCCTGCTGCAATGGAAGTACCAGTGTGTTTATCAGCTGTGCTAAGCACAGTATCACCTTCCAGTCTATTTTCTCTCACCAGAGCTTTACGTGAAGGTTGATGCCAGTACCTTCATCCTTCTTTTCCAAAGCTAAGAATAAATCATTGAGCAATGTGCATTGCCTTTAATGCACTGTGCAGTGAGTGTACACCAATTATGACAGATCCATATGTAATCCACTTCCCAAACTAGTTAAAATGAGTGGCATCTTTCCCATTGTTTTAAAAGACCACAGTAATTCCACTGAGCTCTTTGGAGGAGTGGTTTAGATCTTTACTTTCAAGGAAGAACAAACAGCTGATAAGATTATTAACCTGAAGATGGGCAGGATAGCAGTGTTCCACACTTTTTACTGACTAACCTCAGGTGGTCTAACTGTGCATTGGATGTTTGCACTCTGTTTTCAAGCATCTGCTTGTTCCTGGTATTGGCCAGAAGTAGGAATCTTCAACCTGAATTTCATTCCTTGAAGTACTCTAGTAAGCAGCTAAAACTTAAACACTGTAGTCCTTATGTTTTTATATATCTAAATCCTCAATAATAACAATAATAATAATAGCATATGAAAATACAGGAAGACTTCCACAATTTGGATATGCTTCCACTATTTGGACAAACACTGTGCCAGCTGAAGTACATTTTGCTAAACAGCCATTCCTCCTTCACATTCATGGCCACAGACAGGCAGTGTTGCCTGTGCACAGCCCAGCCAATGCCCCCAGCTCTGTGTGCAGCTGTGGATACAGAGAGCCAAGTGAACTTGCATGTTGGCATGTTAAGTGGAAGCCAGCACAGCTGCAGATTTGCTCATCATTTCTGTCTGAATTCATTGTTCTGGATGTCCTGGGTAATCCAACTGTCTAAGAAACTGTTCAGAGTACACTTTTATAATCTATACCAACTACCAAAACCATTTATGTCCACACAGTACAATGCATCTGTGAGGGCACTGGCATGGAGGCAGAGCATTGGTCTTAATGGTCACTCTGAGATAAGTTCTCATGCATCTTTTGATTAATTAAAGTATGACAGTTTTTCCTTAATGGAGAATGGTATGAACCTAGATGAGAACCATCTCCTGCTGCTGCAAGTGAGCAGAAAGACAAGGAATTCAGCAGAGTGCAGGAATTCAGCCCTTTTTTGAGCAGGGTTGAGTGGTATGCACAAACAGGCTTAATATTTGGGAATTACTGAGTCTGCTGCATCACTCCTTGAAGGGATGAAAGGTTTTTTTCCTAGCCAAGCAATGACCCAGTGATGTTTTCTTGTAGGCATTCCTAAAAGACTTGATTTTCTCACGTTCTTAATTAGACTACTTATTTTATACCTCAAACTTACAAAGAATTAATTTCTTAAGGCTGGCTGAATTGTTAATTGGACAACAATTAGCAAGGGTCTCAGGCAGATCAGTATCTCATTTCAGATGACTGCAAGCCCAGTAGAGTCAAGACTCTCCCAAAGGCATGGATGCTTCTAGGTTAACACATCATTCACTAACAAGAGGAAGAACCTGAGAGCAAAATCATAATGCTGGGTGAGCTGTGAATGAATGAAAAGGTGGGAAAGGAAGAGGGCTCTCACAGAGCTCTGACTTTCAGGGTGTCACAGAGCACAGCAGGCAGGGCCCAAGCACTCAACAGGGAGTCCTCTTTCCTTAGACCAGCCTAAGGTTTTGTGATGCTCATGCTCTGTCCTCTAGCCCTTCATAAAGAGCCCTCAAGCCTTTCATCGTGCACATCAAAAGGAATACTTGAAGAAACAGATGCAAATTATCTAAGTGTGAATCCCACCCTATCAAGGACTTTGCATCAAGCAGTGGGGGCTGTGGGGTGAGAGAAAGCTTCTTTAATTTCCTTAGGCATGGATGTGGTCCCCCAAGCCTTGCTGTGAGGAGCTGTCCCTCCCTCTTACCTGCTGACAATGGTGGGGCTCAGCCCTCGTTAAAGCATTTGCGTCAGACGTGACAAGGTTTCCAAATTGCTCAGAACCAGCGTGGGGTGAGTGGGAAAGGATGACAGCGACAAGCAGGTAAAATATCCTCACATGTGATCTGACGAAAAAGTCTCGAGTTTCCATAGCATCCACCAGCAATACTGTCTCATTCCTCCTCAGGACACACATTTGAATTCCAGTATGAATAGCCCTTCTTTGGTAAGGCAGCTGCTTCTGTAAACTTCTGTGTAGTAAATAATCCCTATAAGTTCATTTCACACTTTTTCTTATCTTTGCAGCTGAAGGATTTGCCAGGAAGTAACCTACTTTAAAATGAACTTGTCACAGACATGAGTTTAGAGCTTGACAGTTTTTTTAAAATATGGGTAAATCATAAGATTCAATATTGGAAGACAAGACAGCCAGGCCATTTTTACTTGATATTTTAGATATTTTACTTCAAGTGATTATCAAAGCAGCAGAATTGCCTTGCTATTTTCTCCCTTTCTCTGCCTTTTTTTTTTTCTGTTTTATTTCAGCATCTGAACTCCTTACATCTCCCACTGATTTGTGCTCAAGCAATTTATTTTTCTTTACTTTTATCTCACCATACACAGTGTTACATCCAACACAAAATTTCTGGGTATTTGTTCCAAAAATGCCAATGTGCTTTACGAGTTGTTGCACAGGGATTCATAAGGATTTAGAATGGAGTCTCCTAAAAACTATGAAGTAAACACAAAGTAGAAAATTCATGAGTGAGATTTTTGAGGATTTCAAAGACTTCTGGAGATATTGTAAACTTCTGTTGAAGATATGTGAGGAAGAAGAGAGACACACTGAGATGCAACAAGTGCAAATAATGAAGATAGTGTTATGCATTTGTAAAAGTTGTTTTACATAACTACTAAAGACCTGGTAGTTGTAGTAATATTAGAATTAATTTAAATTTTGCCAAAACTGTGTCCTTTTATCCCGCTGATTTCTGAATCTGTTATTCAAATGTACTGAGTTTCTGAGAAAACTATTAATATTCAATGAAGGTATAGTCATATAAATTATCCAGTTTCTAATACAGCTTAGAAAAGAGGATGATTCATCAGTGTTTGATCTCAAGTTAAGAAAGTGTTTCAATTAATCAGAAATCATAGCAGCCATGAGCAGCTATTCCTTTTTTGCTGTTGCAATGAGCACTGAGGTGCTGTGGGGAATTGGCAGAAGGAGCCAGTGCAAAACATGCCTCATCATCCCTGCGGGAGAAGGTCTGGAAGTGGGGGTGGAGGAAAGGCTACTCCTCCCTGTGCCCAGCCCCTGAGGGCTGTTATTGCACAGGGATCTAAAGAGAGTGGATGGGACAGAGGTGTGTCCATGGCTTTCCCAGACAACCATGCAGTGCTGTTGTGTGTTCCCATGGCAGGAGACCAGGGCTCTTCCACTCCCTGGGCTGTCCGTCCAACCTGACCCTTGTCCTATACCCCTGCTGTCCACAGAGGTCAGTGCAGGGAGGATGGGTTCTGGTGGCAGCATCAGACAGAAGATACTCTGGTGTTGAAAACAGCTCCATTCACAAAATTCACTAAGGCTGAGGTCAGTCTCTGAGGAGAGATTGTCCTTCCTACAGAAAAGCTTTACAGAAGGTGTGCTCAGCCCAGATTATAAGCCAGGGTTTTGCTTTCACCTGTTGATGAAGTAAATCTAAATCCTCCCTTACCCTCACATATCACTGTGAGGCAGTTTACCAATGAGCTTGGACAACTGGAGGAAAAGGCCTTAAAGAGTGGGCTTCAGATCCAAAAGGTTTGGTTTGAAACAAATCAACTGATTTATACATATATTTGTAAACCAGTCAGTATTCAGGAAAAAAAAACAGGGTCTCTGCATCAGAACAAAGTGATGTCAGCAGTTTTCTTCCAAGAGTGACAAACTTAATTCCTCTCAAGCATCTGCTCCTTGGCTGCTCTGAGCCCCTTGCACTGTGAGGAGAGTTCATATTGCAGGTTTTCCCAGGTCAAGCTCAGACCAGTGATGCTCACAGTCTGCCTCAGCTTTGGAAATATTTTGTACTGTATTTCATGGTTGTCCCTGGCCATCTTGTTGGTGATGGCAAATGTGAAAAAAAGCCCTGGTTTCATGGTTAAAAGCAACAGATACTGTCCTGTATTTGCTATTGAAATGTTTAGCAAATATTGTATCTCCCATTTTTCTTATGAAAACCATTTGAAGAGTTACGGCAAGGCATCTCCAGGTAGCAAGTCCGGTTCTTCTCGTAGTTGTTTTGAAATAATGCACATCTAGAAATGCCTCTAGAGGCCCTTCTCCTCACCAACTCCCCACAGCTCCTGCAGATGTAGAGATGGCTTTGCACAACTTTGTTTCTCAGAGATCTCCAAACAGATGAAAATAAGTGCTTTTCCCTCTCCAAGGACATGCGCTCTCTAGAGCCCAAGAAGCTCAACAGGACTGCAAGGTAATTGCAGATAATTGACTCTGGAGATATTAGGTTGAGAGGATAACCTTCTCTGCAACATCCATGTTGTAGGTTTACATTCAGCATTTTCATACCCTGACATTTATTTCCATTTAGTCCCACATCCCAACTTCATGTTCAGCTTAGTGTGGACAAAAGTGAGCCTCAGATCAGGGTAAAGGAAGCTCACTCTAGGTAAGATGTGATGATACTAGTGGGTGGGGGGGATGGAGAGCAGTGATGGGAGTATAAAAGATGACAGGCACAAGAAGAGTGGGGAAACCTGTTAACTTTTCAAAGTCAGAATTAAAGACTAACATTGTGTTTTCAGCTCTTAGCAGATGATTCAGTAACTGAGATCAGCCTTGTTTCTGCCTGTGCCTGCCCAGGAAAGGGCATTCCTGTGGCATGCAAATCTCACTGCTCCCCTCCTTGCCTGCCCATGAGCACAATATAATTGAACCTAGAATGTTTTATTTCACAGACAGAAGAATAAGAACTCATTCTTTATAGATGGAGAGGGTGGAAAAGAGAGAGAGGGAGAGAGAGAGAGAGAGAAAGAGAGAGAGATGCCTAATTACCACATATGCCTCATATGCATTTATATGTACAAGCATATGCTCTGAAAATGTAAATCTTCATTAAAGAAAAATTGAAGATGACAAATTTGTAATGTAAGATTTAAAATACAAGAAAGGTGAAAGATTAATTCAATAGTCTGTCCACACTTAATTAGAAAATAGGATGCTATGGTGAGTTCTGCTAATTTTTCCAGTGTCACTTGGGTGCGTTGTAAATAAATAATCTTATGGTGGCAAAATAAATCACTGTGTTACAAAGAGCCCTCATCTGCAATTGAAATCATTCTATTTACCCTGGAGACACATACCTATGAAAAATTTAGGAGGTCATCAATCACAGTATCTCTTTCCAATGTTGTATCTTTGGATAAGAACATTTCCAGTCTTCTTGTAACGATCAAAATCAGAGCTGAGGTCTGGTATACGTACAGAGAGGATCACTGTGCTCAGGTAGACTGCATCTCATCCCTAATTTTTAAAGTTACATAAAATAACTCTTCTGGGGCTGTCTCTGTTATTTGAATGTCCCTGGTAAAGTGATGAAAAGCAATCTCAATGTACACAAGAATTAGGGTCTAGGTTTAAATATACAGTATTCAATTGTATAGCACAAAACCACTGAAGAACAATGATAGATTCATTCATTTCATGTCAAGCGCTCTGAAATTGTGCATGCTCAAGAAATCCAAATCTGCATTCTGCACAAAATCTTACATGGGCATATGTAATCTGCTATTTTCCCATCACACATTAGCTATTTGTTAATGGTATAAGAATCACTAGGTAATGGTATAGCAGCCAATGCAACTTATCATTTAATGATTAGACTTTTTTACTGGAAACCAAAACATCATCAGAAAATTCAAATAAACATTTCACAAGGATCATCACACAGGAGGTATCACATTAAGCCTACTGAAAAACCAATTCTCTGAGGTGTGTTTCACAGGCAATTGCTTCCCAAATAGTTTTCCATTAGTGTCGAGATTCAAGCCACAAGAACTGCCTTTAGTCCGGTTCCTAATCCTTATTAAGTAGATATCCGAGATAGGAAGCTTTCTGTGTCACTTCCATAGGAAACTTATTTGTCATTTGTCAACCTTTCTTTAGGTCATTTGGATCTAATGATCTCTTGACTCATGACCAAAAATCTTCACTCTGGTTGTTAGAAATCACATGGTCTAACTGTAACAGAGGGGTGGGGTCTGTGCCCTGAGCATGGGTAGAGAAGGAATATTCACCACAGACACCTTGTACCTGCCTTTGAGCTCACATATTTATAGAGATATAAAGCTGCTAATATCACATCTGAAGAAGAGGCAGCTTTATAACTATGAGAGCTTTATGAAAAAATATGGGAAACAGGGGATTTTGTTGGTGCACAAAGGGCACTTTACCCTGCTCTAGTGACTGGGCAGCACAAAGGCAGGAGCTTCCTTATTTGAGTCTTCTCTGCCCTTTACACATGAAAACAATGAACTCAGAAAATCTTCCTAGGAATCAGCTTTGCTCATTAGCCATGAAATCTGCTCACTTTCTGGAAAGTTCATAGTGCAATGTCTGGCTATTTCAGGTCAAAGAAAGATTAAACAGCCAATTTGTTTTAAAACTGAGAAACATAAAAGTGAGCTTGATCTATTAATCAGTTTTTCACTTCCACACAAACTATTAGATGTCTGAGATAAAGTATTTGAATTCATTAAAGTCTCTGAAGACTGGAAAGGACTCCTTTTTAATTTTTCTTCTCTTGGTCTCTCAAAAATTAAAATCACTGTAATTTCATAGGTCAAGTTATGGTTACATCCACTGTGGTAAAATGTTGAATTAGAGAATTAGAACAGATAGGATATTTCTGTTCAAATTTGTATTTTCTATGGACTCCCAAGTGATAGAAATTGACTTCATAGGAAGTTGGGAGTTCTCAGGCTTTCTGAGAGACATGAGCTTCAGGAACATTTGCAGGATTGACAAGTCTGGTTTGATATATGACCAGTGCCCGATTGTCACTATAGTAAGCAGAAACAAAATAATAAACAAAACCACAAGAAAACAACTTTTCTTCAAGAGACTCAAAGTTCACACATCAAAGAGAATGCTGCAGTGGTGCAGCATGAAAATCTGATGATTTGGGTTTCCAGGGTTGATAAACATTGTAATTTCTGCCTGCTTCTTGATAGTCAGAAAAAGGAGCATTCTCACCACCCATGCCTGAGGTCTCAACAGAGGTCCCACTGCAGCTGCTTGGGCTGCATGGAGTCCCTTCTCCAAACCACTCTTTCTCAACCACACTCTCAAGCAGCCCACGTTGACCAGAGTGACCCTCAGCTCATTGGATCACCGTCTTTCTTATTTAAGTGTAATCTTATAGACAAAGTGTAGACACCCTCAGAACCTGGAAGGGTCTCATGCCTGATTGTGTTCTGGGGAGTGCTTTGAGTTCTGAAGAGCATTTCTGGTTAACAGGGAGGCCTGATATTAATCATGTCTTTATTTAGAGAAGTTTCTGAGTCTTACTTGGATCCACAATTATGTGCCAATGAACAATCCTTAGAGAGGAGGTTTACCACTGTAGCCTTAATGGTAGAATCCTGGAGCAGGCAGAGGGGAGGTACCAAGGAGCTCCTGAGCATCCTATTCTTTATCAAAGAAATATTGTTAATTCCCGCTAAACTCTCTCCAGACTCCCTGTTTTAGGCTTATAACACGGAGGCTGAGGGACGATAGAGGTTAACTGAGAAGCCTCACGCACAGTTGACCTTGAAGAAATAAGATGGGGTAACCATGAAGGAGCTAATAACCTAAACAATTACCTGAGCCAAATGCCAGCAGCAGCGCAAAGCTGCCACAGGGGAAGGACGCCGGCGGGGATATGCTGCTGGAAAGACTGGCTCAGTTCGCCTTTTACAGCAGCCAGCCCAGCGGTGCCGGCTGCTGCCCGGCGGCGGCAGCCCCCCTGCAGGCACACACACACACGCACACACACACACACTCACACACACACACACACACACACACACACACACACACACACACACCAGACTCGGGTGCCCGGCGCCCCAAGCCGGCACCCACCCGCTCAACGCCCTCCTCGGCTTCGCGCACCCCTCACTTTTAGTCCTGGTGAGCTGGGGCTACCTGAGCAGCGGCACGGGGGAGACAGACCCGGGGGAAGGAAGGAGCTGGCCCGGGAACGGGGGGCTGCCCCTCTGAAGGGCTGCCGGGGCTCCCTTCCAGTTTCCCGGTGCTCTCCCTCCCGGCGGTGCCGCTCGCAGCGGAGAGCAGCTCCCCGTGCCCTGGGGGAGCGGGGCGGGGTGGCAGAGGAGAAAAGCGGCATCTGCACCTTAACATCCGCACCCGCATCCTGCACCCACATCCACATCCACACCCGCGCCCGCCGCCGGGACGCGCCTTGCCCGCGGACGGGTCGGGGCGGCCCGAGGGCGCGGAGCTGCGGCGGGAGGAGCGGCGGGGCAGCGGGGGAGCGCGGGGAGCCGCCCTGCCGGCCCGCACCGCCCGGCCCCGGGCACAGCCCAGAGGAGCCGCCGGAGCGGGGGGCGGGCGCTGCTCGCCGGGGCGGGCGCTGTCACGGGGCTGGGACGATAAAACCGGGGGTAATTGCACTTAGGCAAATGAGGCTGCCTCGGCCCTCCCCGTCTCCAGGTATATAAAGTGGGGAGCGCTCCCGCGGCCGGCCAATGCGCTCGGAGAGCAGCGCCCGCCCTCCCCGCTGCAGACGGTGCGTGCGCTGCGAGCCCGGCCGGCCGTGCCCGGGTGCGAGGGGTCCGCCTGTCCCGCGGTTGAGGGGGTGTGCGTGTGTACTTTTTTGTCCCGGTCTGTATGTGTGTGCCTCTCTGGGAGGGTGTTTGTGTATCGGCACGTGCGTGCCTCTGGATGTGCCAGCGTGTTTTTGTACCTGTCCTTACGCGTCTGTCTGGATGTGCAAAGGGATGGGTGTGCACCTCTGGACACATGCATCTCTGTGTTTGTGTGTGTGGGCAGCTACATCCCTACGTGGGTGCGAGCTTTTAAGGTCTGTAGCTCTTTCTATGAGCTCGTAAGCGCATACATGTGTACCTGGATGTGATGTATCTGGCTGCGTGTGTATATTTGGGAAGGTGTGAATCCTAGATGTGCATGGACGTGTGCGGATGTGTTTATGTCCTCACCGTATGTGCGTGTGTGAAGGGGCACCGCTGGCTGTGTGTGTGTGTGCGGGGAGCACACCGAGCTGTGTGCGGGTGCGGGGTGTGTGTCTGTCCAGAGGGGTGTGCGGGGTGTGTGTCTGTCCAGAGGGGTGTGCGGCAGTCGGGGCGGTGCCGGTGTAACTCGCTGTGCGTGCGGGGCCGTGTGTCCCCAGCAGTGCCGGGGGGCTGTGCCGGTGTATGCGGAGCTGTGCCGGTGTGTTCAGCCCGCCCAGGCTGCCAGGGCTCCAACCTCTGTCCCCGCAGGACGTCGAGGCGGCGATGAGGCTCCCGCTGGCTTTGGCCGTGCTCCTGCTGGCCTCGTCGCAGGCGTTGGCCGAGGAGATGGGAACCGCCGACGACCTCAGCTACTGGTCCGACTGGTCGGACAGCGACCAGGCCAAGGTGAGCCCCGCGGGATGGGGAGCGGGGTGGGGATTCGGGGCTCCGTGCGGGCGCTGCCCCGGGCGGACTGAACCGGGGTCCGCACTGAGCGCCGCCCGCTGTCGCCCGCAGGAGGAGCTGCCGCTGCCCCTGGAGCATTTCCTGCAGAGGATGGCCCGCAGACCCCGGCCCCAGCAGTTCTTCGGCCTCATGGGCAAGCGGGATGCCGGTGAGCGGGGCGCGGGGCTGGCTGCTGCCCACGCCGCTCCGCACGCCTCTTCTCCCAGTGCCTGCCCAAACCTCGCACGGTTATCGCTCGGGATTTGTTATATCTGCCTCATAGGCTGCCGTGAGCGTACTTTGGGTTTAGGCTTTTTTGTTTGGTTGTTTCTTTTAAGTTTTGTATAAGATAAACTCACTGATTGGAAGAGAGAGGGCTTAAAAATCTTAAGTGTGCACCTGTTACAGCACGTAAATCCCAGTAAGGGATAGCATGACAATTCACAGGTCAGCATACATGCCACCGAATCACCAAAGTGTGGGAATTGGTTCAGTGTACAATTATTGTCACGTTTTCTACGTGTTTACTGAACCAAAAATTGATCTAAGAAATTGGAGCTAAACTAATCTAAATTGTGAGGGTTAGGCTGAAACAAATTTTTTAGTCTCTTCAAAGAGAAATTCAGTTGTAAACCATCACCTTTATTTCCTTAAGTGGAATATGTGTAGGTTAGTTTTTGTATTTGGTTTTTAAAAGCATTGCATCATATGTATAAGCCAATCCTTTTCTAACTCTTTTTGTCTTTTTTCTCTTTCCTTTCGTTTCCCAATCAGGATATGGCCAGATCTCTCACAAAAGTAAGTTTAAAAAAAATACAAATATTTTAAGTAATCATTAGAAGACATTCAAATTGAGAATAGTGTATTTGACAGGATTATTTAGAAGGTGACTGATTTCAGCTAGGGACTGGCAGCACCACTGGTGGATAAATGATCTGTTAAAGAATTGAAACCTCCCCTTCAGTGCCACTGTGAGCCTGTATCTCATCCGAGCTGCTGAGAGCTTTGAGATTTCAATCCATATTAATGTGCGGATGTTGCAGCTCTCTCTTATTTCCCAAGGGGGGATTTTGTAAGCCTTTCTTGTTGGCAAGGCAGGCTTACTGCCAGACTCTGAGAGGAGCAATTAAGATGGCAAAATCTGGAAAATTAGAATAATGAATTCCCAAGTCCCCAAGAATGCTTTCATGGGAGGGCCCGTGTCCTCACATGCGAGATATTGCATTTCTGCTCTCAGCATTGTCTGAGAATCAGACTCCTGCTCACAGAAGGGCTGATTGATGATGTGCTGCCTTATGAAGAGCCATATCTTGCCCCATTAATAAGAGTGCTTTGCTGTGTTTCTGTGTAACACAAGCAATGGTATCAGCACTGGGGTGTTACCTTGCTCTACATGGTGCTAGTTTTATTTTCTGAAATTATCTCGTGATGTTTAAAGAGAACCTGGAAGATTTTTATTAAGTAAACATGGTCTTATATATCACAGGATCTGTGAAACTTCCTCTATCCACAGAGGCCAGAAACTGTCCCAGTGTTCTATTATCCACAAGATGCTTTCTCTAGGGTTATGTATTGGAAGACCAAATAAAGAGTCTGATATAAAGCTCATGCCAAATTACCTGCTGACTAAAGTAAAAAATTTTAGTTCTCTGAAACTACTTCAGCTTGAATTAATACATGTGAGGTCTGAGTGTCTTGCTTTGTCTATGAATTCACCAAGCAAAATTCTTTCCAAAGAGAGACTTCTATGTCTATCTCAAAAGCCAGTTTAGATAAAGAAGGACATTTTCATTCCTTATCAGAAACTATAGCTACTACTATAACGTGATATGTACTGTAGGCTTAAACTTGGAGTAATTTATCCTCTACACTTCCAATGTCTTGAGAATTACTAATGGGACAGGAAGGTAATACCTGAACTTATAAACATTCCAAAAATAGAGCCAGACTGTCTAGCTCGGACGTGTCCAGACATAGAGTACCCTTGGCTCCCCCTTCAGTAAGGGCTCCACCTGACCTGTGAGGGAGGATTTTCTTCCATGTTACAGAAATAAAACAACAAGAGGTAGAAGAGATGCATCACACAGATGCAGGCTATACCAAGACACTGCCTTCTTGTGCCTTTGCTCAGATCAGTAGGAATTGTACTGGGAGAGAAAGAAGATTTGTATTGTTAGTGGCCATTGTTTTCCATTATACTCAAAAAAAACCCCCAAACCAAAGGTTTATCTAAGCTAACGAGATGATGTCCACTAAGTGGCCTGTGCCTTGGTCTATCCTGTTTTTTCTGATTAGTCAGACTGCTGTTCCTTCTCTGGTGTCTGTGAACAACTGGTCTGTAATATAAACAGTTTCAGACCCTGTCTTCTTTCCTTGCAAGAACCTGTTATTTTAAAAGCCTGCCTAGTTAAAATGTATTAAAACACCACTAAATATATTTTTTCAGGGCATAAAACAGACTCCTTTGTTGGACTTATGGGCAAAAGATCTTTAAATTCTGGTATGTATTTGACTAAATCTGATACTTGGTGATATACAGCCTCTTCATTCCGTTGCATCTTTGTTCTCTCACAGCGGATGGAAGAAGCAGTTTTCATGTAGTGTAGATCCAGAGTTCTTTGAAAAAGAAACAGGATTTTCTTTGTTATCCAAGATTTTTCACTTCACTTCAATGCTTGAAATGACCAGGCTGGAAAGCTGCAGGCAAGCTCAGGTAGAATTCCCAGAATACTTTCATTACTGTCCTGTCCTTGCACGTTCTGCTAGTCCCCAAAGTGCTCATAAAAAAAATAAAAAGCCTAAATTTTACTGACATATCAAAAAAAATTTGGAAGCTGAAAATGCAAGGGTTGTTTAACTTGTGGTCTAAATCTAGATTTATTCATCAGGTAAAGGGATATCTTATCTGGAGATCCTCATTCCTAATACTGGGAGTAGAAGGTGAAAGAATTACCATTTAACACCATCACCATTAACACCACCTTATTCTGCAGATCAGGCTGTTAAACATTCACAGTCTCTTTCAGCTTTTGACTTCACTTAAACCATTTTAAACTCTGGAAGGATACTGTGAATTTATTTTCCCAATAGCATCCATACAGGGCAGAATTCTCCTCTCCCCTTACATGCAGAACCCCTGTGGAAAACAGAGACTTCCCATAGCTCTACCTTCCTTCTCTGGGCTATAGGGCTGTACTGAGGAAATCCCTCACTGTGAACCACAAAGCATTAGTTGATTCTCCAGGAAAATAATTTTTTAAAAATAAAAAACCAAATATGCATTTCATGTCTCTGAAATTGTTCTTACTGTTTTGTTAAATGGATGATAAAAGTTAAATTACTAGCTGACACCTTCATATTATGTGGATACATGCTGTGATCTATATTCTGCAATTATGGTTGTCAGTAACTTTTATTTTCAATTAAACCCCCTTCAAGACTGGTAATGCTCTCTGCATTATTTTGCAAATTGCTACGTATCATGAATAATTTTGTACAATTTTCTGCTGTGGCAATAGCTATTAAATGCATAATACCTGTAAATATATCTGCTATCACAAAAGTAAATAGCCTGTAAGTAATAAATTGGGTTTGGTTTCCACTGGGATTACATTTACATTAATGTGAAAATGTAAAATACAGAAAATGTTTTAAGAAAATGCAAATATTTTATTGTCCTAATTTCAAAATTGCTGGTATAGTCAGGATGCTCTTATGTGTTATTTCTAACAAAAGGGAATAATGGTGTTTTACTCTGTTGGGCTATGTAACACCTGTCTGACAGGTAAAACTAGAATTCACAGATTCCTTGAGGGGGAAATGGTAAGTTTTTTTCTGCTCCACTAGAGGAGAAGATAAGTCCTAAGGACTGTGTAATCAAAGGAAGATCAGGAATAGTAAATGTTAGCACTACCCTTGCTTCTCCCTTTTGGAAGATATTTAACTGGGCAGGGCCATTACCCTGTGCTGTGGTTTTCTTCTGCAAAAAGCCCCTGAGCTCCCTGGCCATGGGCAGGAGTCCATACTGTCCCTCTGGGTGTGAGAATGTTGCTGATTTACACCCCCAGGTGACAAACAGGGTAAGGGGATGCAGATGTCTCAGTCCCTAGTCTGGGAACAGCCTTGCTCAAGAAGGGCTCTCTGGATTTCTCTCTCATTTTAAATAAGCAAGAAGGAGAGATCTACCACTACTAAACATAAAATATGCTAGTTAGGACTGTTTTAGCCTGCAGCTTGTCAGCATGGCAGTCTGAGTACATCTGAGGAGCTTGGCTCCTGCTGCAGCCTACAGTAAAATTATCCCCGTGTGCAGGGCTGGAGAACAGGGAGAGTTCCAAAGAGCTGGCAAAGAGCTGACTGCACAGGAATAACTGCACAGGAATGAAGGTGGATGTGTCTGTGGAGAAACCCTCTTCCACAAATTGACCTGAATGCTTAGATCCCATCAGATAGATGAATTACTGGGAGGTGAAGGGGCTCTGAGTTAATGGTGCTTCAAGCGGCTCAGCAGACGAGAGGTGGAAAACACTGCTCAGACCTTCAGAAAGGAGAGCAGTGTAGTCTGAGAGGTAAAACCAAATCAAAGCTGCTCAGGGGTGGTGCCAGCTGGCTGCAGGTCTCTGGTGTTCATGCAAGGCTGTATCTTGTGCTTCAATCTGCTTCATTTTTTGCAGGGTCCTCTGAAGGAAGCGTAGCACAGAATTACGAACGGAGGCGTAAATGAGATATTCCTGTGCATTATTTATTAAACTTCGTTTGTCCTAATGGCCAATGCAGTGTAATATAAACTAACCACTGTATGAAAGAATTATTTATTTAATAACTGAAGAGGTTTTGGTTTTTTTGAGTTGTACATTCAATAAAATTATTATTTTTCATATTGTGGCAGTGGCACGTGTTGTGTAGGTGTGTTCTGGTTCTGAGAGGACCAGCAACCCTGGTGATGTCTCACAACAAAGCACATTGTTTGATATGACCTGTAAAGTTATGTTTACTAAACAGGCAAGTGTTCTTTTGTTCATTGAAAGCGAGTCTATCAGCTTCACAGCTAGTGCAGAACAGAACTGATGTTCAGTCTAGTGCCTCAATTTGTTTTCATGGTTTATAATGTACTGTAATTTCCGTATCAAAAATATATTTGTATCATTGCAGCATGTTTTATGTTCTGTGATTATGTATCAATATATTTTAAAAAGGGGGATGGATAATGTTTGAATGGGAATCCAAGGTCTTCATTTCATAGTCTGGAATTTTATGATAGTAACATTTTAAATAAAAACTACTCTGGGGCTTTTGCAACATACTTCCTTTGGCGATAGTGATGGAGTTATTTCCCTTGTTGGTCTGGAATGAGATTTGGATCCAAGCAACAGTGGTCTGAGACTCGAAAGAAATATAAAATTATTCTTTTTTTCAGAGAGGCTGTGAGCCTCCTCACGTGTGTTTGGTGAATGTTTGAGGGATTTTTTAGCGGAGACAGAGTTCCTGGGACTGCTCCAGGTCACAAAAGGTGCCACCCCTTCTAAACCTGATGGAAATAATGGAAAGAGCATGATGTATTCCCCAGCTCCAAGGGGAATAATTTGCTGTGGAATTAATCTAATATTGTAGGTTTATTATTTGAAAGCCAAGCTCTTAATAAATTCTATCCCTCAGATTCACAATAAAAGCACCTGTGGGCATGAATCCATGCAATATAAAAGAAAAAAAAAGTGATGGTAATTATCTTTTTGATTAAAATATCTGATTACTGTATATCCAGGATAGTGCTGAAATGCTACATCCGTCTTACCTGATGCCAAGACAGCTGGAGTTCTATCTTCTTTCCCCCTGCTACAACTACACTTCTCTGATGCTATGATGCAAATTTTCATAGCAGATGAACCACCAGTAAAAACATGAGTGTATACAAACTAAATTTAAAAATAAATAATACAAAGTGATTCACTGCTCGTTGTTTTCCATTTTGGAAATTAATTCCTACAGCTCCATTTTCAAGGTTGTCTGAAGCACCATCACAACTACCCCCATTAGGAGGATGTGGGTGCTGGACCTCACTCCTGCTAGGTTAGAAGCAGCACCTAAGCTTGTCCATACTTAAAACAGATCCCACTTTCAGCTAGGTAGAAGCCAGATCTAGCAAGGTGGGGGGCTACACGGTGGGAAAACTGAGGTGACTTGTGACAGGGGCCACACTGATGTGAGACACAGTGGTTGTACTGGCACTCTGACAGCTCTTTGCCCTTTCAGGGCTAATTTTCAGGCTAATAAACTTCTGTATGAACTCCCACTGAGCTCAGTGAGGAGGAAAAGATGACTGCTGGGGTAGCAGCACAAGGACTGTGGAAATCATGTTGAGTAATGCTCAGTGAAGGGTAGAAAGAAAGAAAAACTTTAAAATGTTGTTACCCTTGCTTGGATGACCCCAGTGCCCACAGAGCTCACAGTCCATGTGTGCTGAATTGTGAGACACAGAGAGGAAAGAAAAAGCCCCACCATTCACTCCCTGCAGCCTGCACATCTCAAAATCCTCCCTGCAGAAGAACCCATTGCAAAGCCCACAAGGGCTCTAAGTGTTTGGAAGACAGCACAGATTCTAAATAACAGCATCCAGTAAACAGATAGGACTGAATTTTCCAGAAAAAGCATAGAATGGTTTGGGTTGGAAGGCACTTTTAGAAATCATCTGGTCCAACCCCCTGCCATGGACAGGGACACCTTTCACTAGGCCAGTTTGCTCAGAGCTCCAGCCAAAATGTCACTGAACACTTCCAGGAATGGGGTACCCACAATTCCTCTGAGCTATGTGTTGCAGAGGCTCACCACCCTCATTGTAGAGAATTCCTTCCTTAAAACCAATCAAAGGCTACTCTCTTTTAATTGAAATATCTGATCATCTTCATGCCCATCCTCCATAGTTGCTCCAACAGATCCATGTCCTCCTGTGCTGGGAAACCCAGAGCTGGATACAGAACTGCAGGTGGGGTCTCACCAAAGCAGAGTAGAAGGACAGGATCACCTCCCTGTCCCTGCAGCCTGCACTGCTTTGGATGCAGCCCAGGATGTGGTTTTCTTTCTGAGCTGCAAGCTGGGTCATATTGATTGCTCATCCACAAAGAGCCCCAAGTCCTTTCCCTAAGAGCTGCTCTCAGTCCATTCCCTGCCCAGCCTGCATTTGCTCTTGGGATTGCCCTGACAGAGGTGTGGGACCTTACACCTGGCCTTGCTGAACCTCATGAAATTCACATAGGCTCACTCCTCACACCTGTCAAAGTCCTTCTGGGTGGCATCCCCTCAAGAATGTCAGTGGCATTACCACAATTTACTCTAGAAGGGAAGACAGCCTCTGTTACCAAAATAGTCTTCTTTTACATGTCAGTCTGTTGAGTGGTCTCAATCTGGCATTTGAACCAACTAATTTTAATTTCTGGTGGCAAAATGCTGTTAGATTTGTGCTAATTTGGGTTTTGAACAATAAGTTTCAAATTGGCATTGATTTGTATGTTTGTGTAGACATATATTCCAAGCTAGAAATAAATCAAACACACCAAATGGCATAGCCTGAAATGTTCCAACTGACTCTACCAACAAAACATTGAAAACCCCTCATCACATTTCAGCACTGGCAGGAAAAGAGAACCCTCCTCTCATTTCAGTGCTGGCAGGGATGGCTCAGCCAGGCTGTGCCACATCAGGGCTGTGGGGCTGTGCCTGCCCATCAGGTCCTGGGCGGATGTGGAGCTGCATGAACTGCACACATCTGCAGGCACCCAGCCCACAGACTCCCAGCATCTCTGCACAACAATATTTGCTCTTACAAGCACCCTGGGATCTTGGAGACACAAACAGGAATTATGTCTTTTATCTGCCTTTACTCTTAAGCAATATAGTCTATAGACTACTGAGTACTTCAAAGGGAGTTTAAAATCATTTCTGTGGTCTTTAGTCTCCCTTTTTGGGCTCCATCAGCTTTTAAACACTTTTATATGTTTATATGTTTATTTGTGCCTTGGATCTCTGGGCAGTGCCCACTCTCCAGCTCCACTGCAGGCCTTGGAGAGGCTTTCACTAAATCCCTCACTGTCTCCACAACAGCCACAACTGTGACACAGAATGAGCTCTTTTTGGTGGCAGCAGTCTGACATCCATCATGTTGCATAAGCTAATCAATAACACTGCAGCAAGGGCATCTGGCAGCAAACTGCAAGCAGGATTTAAATAAAGCCATAAAAGTCTTTCTAGGAAATCAGCACAGAGAGTAAACCCCATGCTGATAATTGTCCCCACTGGGGATGCTATCAGCAGTTTGACATCACAGCCCACCTCCAACATGCTTAGCACCTTTTCAGATTATTTTTTCCCCCAGAAATACATCAATCATCTGCACTGTGACATGTAGCTGCTCTTCTGGTAGGCACTGTCTCCCTTACACACAGGCACTCCTCTTCACCCAGACAGGGATGTTGAAGTTAAGCTCTCAGAAGCCTGTCTTGCCCAAGAGTGCCACAGAGGGCCAGCAGCTGTATCCATCATCTCCATCCCTCTGCTGTTGCATGGAGACATGGTGGAGATGCAGCCAAACTCAACCTGGCAAGCCAAAGCCAGAGCCATTGCTCACAAACCCTGCCCATGGAATGGGGAGCTGGGAGGGGGGTCTGGCCCCCATACCTCACTTCACCTGGGGAACTCAGGCTCTGCAGTGCTTGCCTGATTCTGATGCCACAAGCAAGTCCTTGCTCTGTTCACGCCAGCAGACTGGTATTTTTCAGCATGGTCCTAACCAAAAGAAAAGGAAGGATCTGGAAATGTCTGAGCACGGGGATCTGGCAGGAACCCAGCCCTGAGCCATCATGAGCTAGAGCAGAAAAACATCAAGAGGTTTTTTGAAAATTATTAAAACGAGTCTTTAAAATGCTGTTTATTCAGAGTATGCAGTAACAGCTCTCTCAGAGGTACCAACAGCCATTATTTAAATGCAAACTTTGTCCCTTAAACTATGTCTCCTAAATTATGGCTGACTGCTTTATCATAAGAGATATCAAGCAAGTCCCAGTGCAAATTCTAGTAATGACCAAATGCTCTTCTGATGAGCCCAAGCAGCTCCTTTAGCCATAATGTTACACACTGCATTGACAAACATCTCAGAATGACAGGACAGGAGCACACAGTGGCTCCTTCCCTGGAGTTGGTCTGTGTCAGCATACAGCCAACTGCAGTGCTGCATGTCCTCATGTTATCTGCAAAAGACCTCACTTTCCTTTATAGAAAATACCAGTTACTGAAAGAGTAGTGGTTTTTTAATTTTTGGTTTTTGTATTAACAAGTGAATAAATATTCTTTCAGGGAAGAAAAAAAGACACATTGCACATTATTATTTTAATAGCTTTGATAGAGACTGAAACATTTGTCAGCTGGAGAGGTTGTGTGAAAATCATTATGATATTTATTAAAAATTATCACTGCTCCATTCCCTACAGATATCTGATTTCTATTAGAATAAACCAGCTCAGAAACTCCTTTTTAAAGAGAGGTATACAGAACTTGTGCAAAAAACATCACCATTTGTTTTCTGCATCCATCTCCAAATTAAACAATGTTACCACTTACTGCAGATGGAAGAAATGAAATGTGAACAGACAACAAAACACTTCATCTGTCATGGTGCTTCATGCTCTCCCAGGAGCCTGGAGGGAGGAAGCAAAGCAAGGTGAGATGGCTTGGCCAGAAGTAACAACAGTGGCTGAGCTAGAAATGCAATGCACATCATGTATCTAATCAGCCACTTCAGTGCAAAGATACTTCACAAATTATAAAGAATAATGTTAAATGCTAAGAAAATATTTGTGGGGGGGAAAAAGTACCTTTTCTGTTTTTTTTTCCTATCTAAACAATTTCCTACATTTTTATTTCAGCAGTGTAGCTGAAATACACCTGCAAGGATACACCTGCACCAACATATCACAGAAGTATTTAGTTTGAAAAAGACCCTTTAGATCATTGAGTCAAACAAATGTAACAATAGAGACACCACCTGAAGGGAAGAGAGACTGGAACTGTGTGAAGCAGGTAAAGAGCTGCATAAATTCATGCCTTATATTCTCAGCCAGAGCTGGAGCGCCTCAGCACCAATACATGTTAATACACCTCCAACATCTTATTTTCATGAACTAGTTAGCATTGAAAACGTATAGCTGAGTAACAGAACATCTCTAATCACAGACATTAAATTTTGGCACATAGAAATGCTTTAAATTTCACTGTTATAACACTCAGACAACAATAGCCACGCTGTGTTTCTGTGTACCAAAGCATTACAATTCAAGCAACATGCTCTGGAAGCAGCCCTTGCTTGGAGAAGATACACAAAAATTAAGAATATGTATACATGTGGTGCAATAATTCTAAGACTGCATTTTAAAAAATATGCCATTTAGTGAATTTTCATAATACCCAGAAGACATCATAGCTATTTTGTGAGACTTGAGCATTTACAGCTTGGATTCCCACAGTGCTAGCTCAGCCTGGGCAAAGCCTGCACTGTGTGGGTGTGAGTGAGACCCACCCAGAGCACCACAAACCTCCCCAAAACTGTACATAGGCACAAGACAACACTTCAGAGCAGTTTACTGAAATACAGCATAATCAGTTCTGATGTCTGCAGATAGAAACCTGTTTATCCACAACACATCTTCCCCACACTTCCTTACCAGCCCAATTCCAGCTTGAGGAAACAATCAAACCTTCCTGTCCTGCCCTCCCAGGCTGCCAAAGGAGTTCCAATTAGTATCAATTGGGATAATAGCTCTATTTGCATTTTTAAGCTATTACTAGCAAGTTGTCAGTCAGCCAGTAATTTGTATCATTTCGGTATAATGAGTATTTAAATATTTAAAAAGAGAACATTCCTTTCTACCACCCCCTTCCTTTTTGTGCTATAATAATAATGGTTTTAATCAAAAGTAATTTGTATTAATATACATTTTGCCCCAGGTGTTAAAGGCAGTCTTCAAGAGCAGTGGTGAGAGATGTTAAGTAATAGAGTTTATTAATATAGACAATTGCTCCTATCCTTGATAGTAGCAAAAATGGAGGCAGCTTTTGCAACCAGAATAATCTGACTTTCCTCTTGGCCTCTGCAAGATGATTATGGTTTAGGAATTGAGGTCAGTTGAAATAATTTTAAGTACCTAGTATTCTAATTTTCTAAAGGACTACTATTACTCTATCTTCTCCTTGATGAAAATTCATCAATTAATCACCCTGTACCACAAAAAAAAAATTAAAAGTTAAAAAAAAAAAAAAAAAGAAAAAAAAAAAAGAAAGAAAAGCAAAGCAGAAGGTCTCTTTCAGAGCATGCCTGGAGCAGGCAAAAGGCTGTGTGTGTTTCATATTGCCATTACACCACCAATGGTAACTGAGGGATGTTTTTTCCTGGCAGGGCTCAAGTGTACACAATGCATTTGTATTTTTAAAATACTGCTTTTGAGAAAACAAGTACCTAAACCTTTCTCATGTGCACCTGTAAAACTTCCTGGTAGTCTTGAGAGGTGGATTCATGAAGTTCAGCTAGGCTAAGGGCAAGGCTCACAGCTGGGTGGGAGCAATCCCAAGCATAAGCACAGGCTGGGTGGAGGATGGGCACTGAGGAAGGGAAGGACTTGGGGTGCTGGTGGACAAGTAGGAGCTGGCAGTGTGTGCTCAGAGCCCAGAAAGGTGATGGTTTCCTGGGCTGCACCAAAAGAGGTGTGGCCAGCAGATCAGTGGAGGGCATTCTGCCCCTCTGCTCCACTCTGGCAAAACCCCACCTGGAATGCTGCATCCAGCTCTGGGGCTGCCAGTGCAGGAAGGATCTGGAGCAGCTGGAGAAAGTCTGGAGGATGTCATGAAGATGATCAGAGATGAGAGCACCTCTCCATGGAGACAGACAGTGTTGGGGCTGTTCAGCCTGGAAAAGAAAAGAGTTAACAGCACATTCCAGTACCCAAGGGGAGCCTACAAGAGAGCTGGGGAGGGATGTTTTAATGATAGAAAAAGGGGAAAGCCTTTAAACTGAAAGACAGTAGATTTAGATTAGAAATAAGGAATAAATTCTTTACTGTGAGGATGTGGGACACTGGAACAGGTTATCCAGAGATGTTGTGGAAGTCCCATCCCTGGAAGAGTTTAAGGCCAGGTTGGATGGGGCTTTGAGCGATCTGGTCTACTGAAAGGTATCCCTGCCAATGGAAGGGAAGTCAGAGCTAGATGATCTCTAAGGTCCCTTCAAACTCAAATTTTTCTATTATTCTATCTAAATGTCCTCTTTGTATGACTATCTGAAATCCTGTGATCCTTGTACTAGTCATGAAGGAAAAAGGAAAAACAAAAAACTCTAACAACTTCGGAGGTAAAATTGACATTGCTTATTCTCTAGTCTGGTATTGTCTTCCATCTTCCCTGGAACTGACATTTTATACCCATTCCTCACAGTACTGATTTTTAATATAACTAGTTTTGACTAGTTATACATCTAATGTGAATATTGAATGTCTTCATACTAATACAATTCATCTCTTAGCTGCTGCCTTACCTGCAGCAGCAGCATGAAAAGCTCTGCACAACATCTTTTGAGCAAGATAATTTGAAAGCATTTTATTCTATGCTTGGCTTTATCCTTATTCTAATCGAGTACTTATTAAATTCCGCGAGGCTCACGCACAAATCTCAGTGACAACCGTTTGTGAAGGAAGATATTAAAAGCAGAAAGAGAGCAGGAAGGAGAGCAGGAAGGAGAGCATCTTCCCCAGGGATGAGGAGCGCATTTGCTAACGCGCTAACTAGCGGCTGCCATCTGCTGGCTAGGAAAAAAAAAAATTAAAGAATTAGGAAATCATTCCAGAAGCAACTTCCCGATCCGAATTCAAATTTTGACAGATTCTTTGTGTCACGCTGGGGAAAAGTGGCTGCCCGGTGGCTTCTTGGGACACAGAAAAAGGGGCAGAGCCAGCCCTGAGGCTCTTGCATGGGACAAACACAAAGCGGGGTGGACTCCAGGACAGTCAACATCTTCTGTTGTACTCACAGGATGATTGAAAGAACCAGACCTGAGCATAGTGCTGGAAAAAACTGTTTTCTCTTGTTGAAAGTGCTCCCAGGCAACAAAAAGAATGGGAAGTGGCACTACAGAGAGGGGTGGGTGAAATACCACAAACAGGTCTTAGAAAGCAGCTGTTAATGAACCACCTCCCCCAGCTACTATCCCCACCAACTTGCAGAGAAGCACAGCAGCAAAGACCACCTCTCTGCTTCATTCTTCCTTGACCTTTTTCTGGGAACAAGCTTTGTAAATAAAAAAAAAAAAAAAAATTACTCTTCTAAATGAAAATAAATTGAAATTATTAAAATAAAATTACAATTAAAATTCTGTGCATTACCTGCATCCAGAGACATGCTTACACAAAACTAAGACTTTCCTAGCTGCAATCTCTCTGTCAACCACAATGTCTATGTAAATACATAAATAAAAAGCAATAGCCCCCAAAGTTCCAAAAGGAGGAACTGTGACAGGCATGGTCCTGGTGATGCATGTGCTTTGGCTATCCCATGGAAAAGCACTGAGGAACACACAGTGTAACTTGTTACAGAAATAACCAGCCTCTCCCACAATTTAGCTGCTCTCTCCTTTGGAGATACTGTTCAATAGCCAGCTCAAACACAGGCTCACCTTGTGCCAAATCCTCCTTCCACAACTTCTGTAATGGGAACCAAAAATTAGGTCTCTATCAGAAAAAAAAAAATAAGTCTACCCCTCCAAAGACTAAAATAGGCTGATTTTACACTTTACTGTGATTTTAAACAGAGTTTCAAAAATTTTACATAATTTCAAACCATTCCACATAAAAAAACTCTGACCAATGGACTAAGGGTTCCTAAAGTTCTGCCAAGTTTTCTCTGGATCTTACACGCTGGTTTATACTGGGGAACTCCTCTAGAAAGCCACTGTAAGGTGCACTGGTATGTGGCACAGTCAGGGAGGCTCCACACAAGCAACCAACAGCAAGCTAAAACAGCATGTAGGCTTTATTTAAAAAGATGAAGGGCAGGGATGGCACTGGGCAACCTTTAGCAGCTGGTAGATCTCAAACCCAGCAGGGCTCTCTTTGGAACTGTTAATTTCTCCTTCCTCAAAAGGAGGAAAGATTGCTGTGAAAATAAAATTTAGTAACTTATTGATTCAAATTAAAACAAAACCAAACAAACCCACACAAATCAATTTTTAAAATTTTTACATTTTTAGCTACTTTGCAAGAACCCTATAGGTTCTCCCTCAGTCCTCATCAGTCCTGCAAGCCAAGCAAATACTCATCTCTGCCTTCTCCATGTGGACCACTGACTTCAATTGCCCATCCCCACCTGACACAATATTCAAACCAATACACTCAAGCTGTCAGAACCATCCAGGTTAATTTTATCCAAGAGAAACAGAGTGAGAAAAAGAGGCCACCACAGCAGGAAGAAAGCTAGACTAAAACTAGACAAGACAGCATTGCACCCTGAGTCTGCATCCTGTTCCCTCCTGTGACAAATTACAAGCATTGCTGCAGCTAGCAAATGATCCAGAGTGGCTGGATGTTTTTGTCTTAAATTTTCTTTTTTGTTTTGTCTTTTTTTGCCTCAATTTTTATTTTAAAGGGGGAAAGAAAGAGAAAACATGGCATTACAGAAACCAAAAAGGCTGTAGAATTCCATACATGGAGAAGAAACGAACAGGTTTTACACTCACAAGGCAGCAAGCACTGTATTCTTCTTGTACACATTATTAAAAAGCTAAAGTAACTGAATCATCAAGCCAGAATATTGCCTTGATATATAAAACTCTAATGTACTAGGAGTTTTTTAAAAATTAGCTGGATTTCCTTGAATGCTGCAATGTTGCAGCAGAAAGTGCATTTGAGCAGTGATCCCAAAATATGTTTAGCCTATTTTCACTTCAGGTTAATACTGTTTTCTTACAGATTTGGAAGTTTACAGTGAGTAGTAAATCTTACCTGTACACATCAGTACCTAACCATATACTCTACACTCCTCTCTCAAATCAAAATATTCTTAACTGTTTCAAAGAAATCCAAAAAAAGAAGCACATAGACCTTAAGTAAAGAAGGGTGCAGAAACATATTACAGAGAGCTCACAAGTGCTGTGGTGCCACCAAAAGGCTTCAGTAAAGTTTCAGGGATAAATTCAAATGCAGGATTAGGGTGGAGCAACAAACAGACAACCAGTCATTTTGTGAAAGTTTTAAATCAGAACAGTTTATATTTTATCTTTTAAATAAAAAATGGCTTTGGTTTCCTAGTCAAGAGGGACAATAAAGACGATTTGTTTTCATAAAGAGCATAATGCTAATCAAGTCAATCTGCAGCAAACATGTATTTCTTGACCACCCTTATACTTAAGTTACCTTCATAAAAGTAACCCCCATGACTTAGTTAATAAAAAGTTATCTTGGGTAAAAATTCAGGCGTTTTTTCAGTAGAGTATTAGAAGCTCTTGTGATTTCTGAAGCAGTTTTTCCCCTATTTTTCCAAACAAGGCATCTGATCCCATTGTTGTCAGTGATGCTTTGTCTAACTACAACCTATGGTTAGCAGGTTTGGTTCACCCACACAGTTGGCCACCTGCAGTTCAGCAGCAACAGTCAGCCTTTTCATCATACAGGTGGAAAACTCTCATAATAAATGAAAAATTTCTTCAAATACTTACTCATGCAATTTCCATCAGACTGATACACATCACCCAGTTAACACTATTTTTTCAAGAATAATAAATACATTTATAAAAACTGAAGTCCTTGAGTTAGAAATAAAGATTTAACTTGGCTTCTCTTATCCATTCTGCTCTTTGATAACAGTCACAATATCTTTCAACTGATGGTATATTTACAGAACAGCCAACTGGTGGCTTCACAGTAACAAATAAGATTGCCATCATTTAATTAACACCCAGCACCATCTCAATAAACTCTAGAAAGCATCTCTGCATAGCTATGAATATCTAAATACTTTTTGAAAACTAGACCAAGGTTTTCAGGAGTGTGTAGAAGAACTTTCAGAATAGAATAATATAGATACTATTCAAGATCCTCAGCCAGGAACAGAAATCACCAGATAGCTCCCCTTTGCTCGGAGGGGAGTTTGCATCCCTCAGCCTGATTCAAGTCCTCAAAACAGAGCTCACATTAAAATATATTAAATGACTTCAAGGAAAATTAATACAATCAAGGTTACATAAGGAACAGCGCTGTCAAACAAAGTAGTCCCTTGTCCAGAAAGTATTTTCCTGTGAATTACAAAGTTTTGGTACAGCAGCATAAGTTCTTAACAGTACACCAACAACAGAAAGCTTTTATTTCCAATAGCATTGTCAAAGTACACCTTAAAGATGATTTAAGCTTTAGGTATGCATAATTTGTTTGGTTTTCTTAAAGCAGAGTGCACATAAAACGCTTGCAGCACTTTTATATGGGGATTATTTGAACAGTCTATTCTTGGGTAGCTGACTTGTAATGTTTCAATGTGCGTGCAGAAGGATCAGTAGCTTTAACCCATCTCGGCATCCAGTAGTGGGGCAGCCAGCTGCTCCGCCCTGGGTAGTGCTTTTCAAAGATCTGGCGGTAGTAATAACTTTCTTTTGTTTTAGGAGGGTTGAAAGGATATTTCTCCGCTGCCTTCTCCAGTAAAAGGTCATCAACCTACAGACAAAAGCGAATTTCAAGTTAAACTGCAAATATCTTCAACTTTTTAAGACACACAAGGATTCACCAACCACGAAATGTCCACAGTTTTGGAAAAAAACCAAATCTATCCCAGAGGCACAGATTTAACAGGTCAAATCTTTGTCACAGGCTCATTTGATCTTGATGAATATGTAAATGTATTCCAGTGCTGTTGGTATTTCTTTGCATTACATGTGAAGGCCATTTCTCTGGGTCACAATCACCTTTGTTAGTAAGGTCACAGACACTTCTTTCCTACCCTTCTTTTGCTGTGAAACAGGTACAAAAATTTAAAGCGAGTCATTTTGCCATGTAAGTGGTTTCCTAGGTTGCTTTTGTAGCTTGGGGAAGAGTTGGCTGTTATCATTAACACCATGCTCTTAGCAACAGAAGACCAAGGATGCACAGACACCTGCAGTTGCTAAGCTGGCTGAGAAAGGAAGGAAAAATAGTTGCACCAGTTCAGGCAATTTCAATGAGCAGTTTCTGCTGCCATCACGCTGTTTAACTTTTTGTATCTGTGGAATAAATTTGCTGCTCCTACAGCAGTACAAGCTCAGAACAGACAGAAGAACACTATTGCCTGACCCAACTACTTTCTTGCCTGAGGAAACAGAGAAAGAAAATGGGGAAGAAAGAGTTGGTGGTAGGACAGGCAAGTTCCCATCCACAGGCTTGACTACATGAATTTCCATGTAACAGAGCTCTGCTGTAAATAGGGTGTTATTCCTTCCTCTCCATGATTAAACTACCTCTGCACTCCACTAAGGATTATCCTTTGTACAGAGTCAAAATGCTGTAAGTCTTCACTGGTTAACAATGCAAGCAGAGGCTTTGAAAAGCAGAAAGGCTTAGCTAGGGACGGCTTTGAAAAACAAATGACGCAAACAAGAAAGTACATTATAAAGTCATTATGTTGTTACTCAGATGCAGAGTAAGTTCACGCAAGTGCCTTCAGCTGAAGCAGCTGCTTTGCCTGTAACCCAGAAATTGTGTTTGTTGATACACAATCTAATTTGCAATCCAGACACTTAAATGATGTTCATTTCCTTATACAGTCATTTCTGGCAGGGTCTAGCATTTCTTTGTAACTAGGATCACAAATGCCTTTAACCAACTCAGATATACAGAAGAACATTGATTAAGATTTATCTTACTTCTCCACAAGGAAGCTCAAATTAACTGTTGTGTCCAGATTTATTCTCTCAACTAAGCATGTGAACTGCCTCCCACTGGCAACCATATCTAATATACCTAAGTGAAAAAGGAAAAAGTGGTATTTTACCTGTTGATCAATATAGTCCTGAAGAATGGAAAACCAGGATTTCTTTACTGAGGCTATACCATCACTGAAAGCTTCTTTGGGTCTCCAGAGAATTTCTTTGGGAAGTAAATTGGAATCTTCAAAGGACAATCTTAAAAGGTATTTTTCAATTCCATTCTGTTTGCAGAACAAAGAACAATGTCATGAGTCTCAGGAACTGTAGTGCAAAGGTCTGGATTTAAACACTTATGAAATAGTTTCCTTTCAGAAGTTTTGGTCAGGAAAGGGTTCCCAGTAGCCCAACATTTCATTAAAATATTTAAGAGTGTGCTTGACTTTGTTTGGAGGACTTAACCATCAAATTCAGCAATCTGGTCATGCTTAGAACATGTATCAGTGAATTTGTAAACTTGCAATTGGATCCAACCCACTTTTATGTACCTTTGGGATTCGCAGTTCTGCTGGCAGAGATAAATAATAAGAAGTAAATCGATGATCCAAAAATGGGACTCTCAGTTCAAGGCTAAGCAGGGGGAATAAACAGAAAAGATACTGGATTAATCCAACAAGCCATCTACTTACAAATTCCACACAAGCTAAGCTTTCCCTATCTTTCACATAAACACCAGGTTTTCTGCTTTTACTTGGAAGAAATTTCACTTGCATATTTACAACTACCTGAATTTAATTCACCAATTTGTAAAGTTAGGTGTATGGTCTACATAGATTAAAGACAATTATGTTTTATAATGCCATATGCTGGGCAGTTTATAGTGCCCTGAATTTACAGACTACAGTCCTATAGGATATGCAACAACCATCGCAACATGTATGCAAAAGCACATTTTAAAAAATCTTCCTCTCAGAGAACGACTAAGTTGCCCACTAGGATTTCCATCAGCATTTGTAACCATATCACAGAACCAAGCAAGCACTTCTGCTGTCATTTCTGAAACCCGCATTTGTTTGTATTTTCAAGAAACAACAAAAAGGAGCCCTACAGCATTCACACAAGTTCTCTCCTATACCAGTGATAAAAATACACATATAAAGCCTTCCTGCTTTTGTATACCACAGCTTCTAAGGACACAGAAGGCAACAAATAAAATGACAGTAACTGCAGCTTCAGCAGAAAGAACCCCTCTCAGTGTGTCTGTTCAAGCGACATTATGCTGTCCAGCTTCACAAGTAAAAGGAGATGTTACACTGCATGCTAGTAATTTTATTGTCTAACAATACTGTTTTCTACAGCACTCAATCTGGAGATTCTTTAAGGTATCAGTTACACAGATTGTATCCTTTTATCTCTTTATTACAGTCAGCTACCTAATGCACATAACTTTTTCAGCATATTGTTTTAGTCCTGATGATTATCAGATTCAAGACTTCTCTTTGTCTAAACCTCCACAGACCCCAGTCAAATACAAGTTTGCCTTCCCTCCTTAACTCTGAATATTTTTATTTCCAATTCACTGCTTTTGTAAAGACCAGTACAATCCTAGACAAAAATATTTCAGTTGGCAACACAGTGGGTCCTATAGTCAGAGATAAGATTAGATTTGGCAGTGTGCTTCACTGTTGCTCAGATTCCTCAAGCCTACAACTTCAAGTTGGCATACAAATCCTCAGCAGTCTTTTCCTGCCTAATCTTCTTTTGCTTTTAAATTATGAGTGCTCAGCATCCAAGGGAATACATTTTACCCATGTGCTGCAGTAGTTCTGTCTGCACGAAGTACATCAAACAGGTAGAGCTCCTTCAGAAGCCTCTCACTCTCTTCTGCAGCTTCCTCAGGAGATGGTGCCTGAAAACAAACAAAACATGGAGTACACAGGGGGAACATGGCTGCACTGAGGAAACCATTGCTGGCTGTCCTGCATTTAAATTGTAGTGATCACCAAGCAACCTCAAAACCAGCAAAAACTACATACAAGAAAAAACAGTCTCAGGAACTGCTGAAGATTAAAAAAGCTTTTTCTTAGGTGATTAAATCCCTTGGATTTCATGCCACCTCAGAAGAAAAACTCAACAAGTGATAACTGTCAAACATCAAAAAGTTATGAAACTCTCAAACATCACACCTTGAAATATCACACATGTTCTGTTGAAAGGCAGAACAAGCAGCTCAAGGGCATTCTGTATAGTGAACATATTTACCTTATGGAAATATATATATCCTTGTGTCAGCTCATCTGAGCCTTCTCCTGAAAAAATGACCACACTGTCTGTTTTCTTCCGAATATATTTGGAGACAAGATACATACCTTAAAAAAAAAAGGTATAAAGTTATTAAAGTACATCTACATACATGATGCTATATACAGCTAGTAGTTTAAAATTTAGCATTTTATAAATTTGTCTCCTACACTACTTTCTTCTGGAGCAAAAAACTGATGTAAAGTAGTATCTCATTGTTACTCAAAGCCAGCAACAGCCACACTAAGCTGGTGCTGCAAATATATCTAAAATGTGTACTTACACTTGGCCCTCAAAATATCAGAAAGATATGTCCACTTTTGACCCTGGGAACACTGGAGGATTCCCATGGGAACACACAGAGGAGTTAGTTGTCCTGACTCAATTTGAAATTAAGGGCATTATTAATTCCAGCACAGTGATAAAGAAACCTTCTAGCCTTGGGGAAAAGCAAAAGTTGCTGCTTAACTCTCCACCACTCTGAGTAGAACTGGATGAAGCCCTTGTTTTCAATTTTTTTGTATAGAATTATTTATAAAACAAAATTATGCCTTCCACTCAATGCATCTTTCTGAATGGGATGCTTTTATAACAAAAGTACTACAAATCTAAAGAAAAGGATCTAGTTCATTATTATACTAAGAGCAAATCCCAAAGAAAAAATGACAGAAAAAAGTTTTAGTAAAATGCTTAATTTTTTTAAGAAATGCATTCATTATTTCACATTGCTAAATCCCATCTTCATGGAGGAAATTCCATCCAGAGAGTTCAGTTTCGAAAACCGTTTTGTCTATTTGGCTTCATAACTCTTGTATGATGACACAATATTAACTGGGTAAAATGCTGTAGCTTGCAATACACAGAAGGTCCCATTGGATTAGGGATTTTCCCCTCTTATCAGGCTTTGTTAGAAGCTGTTGCTGACTCCCTTCACTTCTCAGAATCAAGTGTACATTATAAGAATCTGTGTTTCTCAACCTATGTCACTAAAGGGCAAAAATAAATACTTCCCATTAGTATCACAATTATGCAAGGAAAGGGTAACTGTGATTTGCTGTCATAATATTCAGTACCTCAGAAAACCTGTGAATATCCCCCTTCCTCCAAGGTTCATACTTGCCAGAGCAGAAAATTTAGAACTGCAGATATAACATTTCTTCTTCATGTAACTATTGCTTTTCATCTGATAGCTTCAAGAACAGTTCTTGACAGTTGCTTTGTGCAGGCAGGGACTTGTAAATAACTGCTTTTGCCTCAGTGTGGTATCACAGATAAGTCTGGGTAGCAGAACTTTGGAGTCCCAGTCTGTGGCAGCTAAGGGATCTAGCAGACCACCATACAAGTTTGCATAAAATTTTATTTGGGTGATATAAACCAAAGATGGCCATTAAAAAAAATATCTTACCAACAGAAGCTCTTATTGTTGTTATATCATAGGTTTCCAACGAGAAGATAACCTCCTCTATTGCCTGAATCCCCTCTTCAGTATTAAGTATTACTTCATGATGTTCACTGCCTAGATGTGCTGCCACCTGTTTGCAAAAGGTCAAAATAATGTATCACTTTTCAATTAGAACATTTTATAAACATCCATTGATTTTAAAACAAACACATTCAGTGAAAGCACCAGCTCTCTTCTACTAAATGAAAATTATGACATTAGGCCAAGAAAAGACATTGCTTAGCAGACCTTTGACTTGCAGTGGTATGTTCACCAGAGAGAACATAGTCTCCTTAATTACAGTGTTCAATCATGATTGCAACAGACCATCCAGCTGCTTGCCTAAAATGTTAACAGAATCTATAGAGACTCTAAATATTCCAGGTATCTGCCCTTAAGAGAAAAAGCAGCACAAAAGTAATGACAGCTTGCATAGTACCCCAGATGCCAAATAGTTTGTACAAAACTGTTAATTCAGCAAATTGGCAATTAACTTACAATACATATATACATATATACAAATGCCTTAGTATAGGAACTATAACATGGAGACCTACCCTAAAACTCTGAGGCAGAACTGACACAAGTCCAAAGTACTATCTTTTTGACAATGGGACTCTGTCATGAAAGTTTTCCAAATGCAAGAGAAAACAGGTAAGGTTCCAGTTGCCTCTTTTGTAAGATTAAGCAGTAAGTGTTGTACCAATAATTTACTGCAAAATTTTACATCATAGCAATAAATGAATTTTCAGTGTTATTATTAATGTCATACCATGAAGTTAGCACCATTAATATACACTGTTTAGCATCCAGTAGCTCAGAACAAACTGAAAGCAATGCTTAAGATACCTTTCTGGCAGCAAGTAAGTCAGGACTGTTTTCCATTCCAATTGCAAAGGTTTGTAATGGATAATTGATGTTGATTTCTTTCATCAGTTTCAGAAGAACAGCTGCAACCAAGCTGGAATCTAAGCCCCCTACCAACAAAACAAATTATCTGATTAGGTGTTTGAATGATGTTTTGCTTCCCTCTTAAGGAATTTAGATACTGGAATCCCATGAGTGGGCTTCATTTTTAAGCAGTGTGAATACAAGGTACTTCTCATACAAGTGCACATTTACCTCTGCTTAATAAAATAATCAGGCAACTTCAGGGGAGCCTTCAGTAACAGTTGTAAGTACTTTTGGTGTCAGAAGCATCAGTGGAACGCCTTACTTAAGATAACCAGAAGGTATACTAAACATATCGTACTATTAGAGAATATTCCCCTTCTCAACTCTGCTAAAATGGGATTTATTCTCTATTTTAAAACCACTCCCTATCTTCCTTTTACCTGCACATTTGACAACTGATAGGACTAGGGATTTTTTTTGTTTGCTGTAAGTAAAAGAACAGAATTAAGTAAAAGAACAAAATGCTTAGTGTAAGGGTTCCACTCTTCCTCAGTCATTCTATTTTTTCCTCCTCTTCTTTCTAGAGGAGAGTGAAAGAACTTGTTTAGAGAACAAGCAGAAAGTAAAACCAAGAGATGCACCAGTTGCCTAAATGCACTCTGAGGATCCACCTTCTTATTGTCATGAGCTAGTTCTGCTAATTCTTGGCTAGTTCTACTTGCTGCTCTCCTACAAGTACTGAGCAAAACACAGCTCCTGTCTGCCCACATCTGCCTGCAGTTCTGAGAAGCATGAGGCAAAACCCTCTTCTCTTTGTTTCCTATAGCCTGCATGTGTTTTTTCAGCTAAGTGCATTTAGCATCAATTCCCCTGATTCCCTTTGTGGACATGCTATCTTAAAAAAAAAAAAAAAATTCCTGTCAAAATGACATGCAAATTCCGAGAAAAGGAGAGCACAGAAAACAGTGCTCAGGATGCGGAAATCAAGAAAATAAAAACTCAGGTTTCCACTGTGACACTGAAGAATTCACTCTGTGATTGGAAACAAAAGCAATTCTCTAAATGTGATGCTCTAAGCACACTCAAAATTGTGAAGCACCAGGATACTCTGGTATTACTCATACCAGCACGGGTACTTAGTTTTGCTGCTTCCTGCATGTGCATCTGAGGAGCTACTGACTGCCTTCTAATCTGATATTTGAAATTTGGGGTTTAAACAAGCTTTTTTACTGAAACTGAGATCTTCCAACTCTATGTATCTCCTTGTTTAATTTACCTTCTTTCTACTTTTTATGACTGCATAGTAAAGAAACGGTCCAACAGTATCTCCTGGTCAGTTCTCTCTCATTCAGATGCACATTTAATAGGGCTTATGACAATAAATGTAATTACTGTTGCTCAGTGAATGCATGAAAACCATTCCAGAACTCTTACCACAAGTACCAAGTGCCACACAAACACAGGACCATGTGTTATATGGTCAGACCCATGGTTACAGAGCCTTACCTCTGCAGAGTGCCTCTGTAACACTGAGCCATCAGATCACAACAGTGATCAGCTAAGTCAGTGAACAACTTCCTGTACCACAAGAGATTACCTTATCTGCAAAAAGAGAGTGGCAAATAATTTTGGTCCAGATGGTCTCCTGTAATATGGTAATTAAGGAAGTTTAGGACGGAGACTAAAGCAAAGGTGGCAAGTAAGAAGTCTCCTGCTTCTGAAACATGCTCAGGCTTTCTTCTGGGCAAAGTGAATGTAATAATTACATTTTCTTTTTAGACCAATCTAAGCATAAATCTCATTCTATTTAAGAATACATTGAGTGATTTTTCAATAGGAATACTATATTTATTTGTCTTATTTTAAAATGCTCAGTGTCTCAATAAGCCATGATTCCAGCCCAGAGTAAACTTTAAAAGCAAAAGACTTTCAAGATACTTGTAAACTGGAAAACTTCATGCTAAACTAAGAAGTTCCCTGTTGCCTGTCCTAAAAAGCAAATGGAGATTCAGATCACTCTAAGTACATTGCAGCAGAGCAGCCAATATATTTTCCTTTAACTAGTAGAGGATGGGCAAAAGAGAGAGAAGGTACAGAATCACTGTGGTTCTTGCTACTCACCTGACAGAAGACAACCAATCCTCCTGTGAGCCATCAAACGTTTTCTAACAGCATTTTCAAAGAGAATACGAATGTTGCTTTTCACCGTTTCAAGGTCAAAACCTGCTCAGAACAAAGAAAAGGGAAGGGTAAAAAACGTCCAAAAAATGTTACTTAGATTTTCCTGGATGATGCTAATTAGGAAACAAAGATATCTGTTTGAATCTCCTTTGATAACATCTTTGTACATGACTGCCTACAAAAACAATTCTAAAGTCCTTACATTTTAAAGGTTCTTACAGGTTGGTTTTTTTTTTTTCCTTAAATGGTACTTTTTTAAACCAATCAGTGCAAATTTTACATTCAAAGATTATGATTTTTGCACTTTTAAATCAGAGTAAGCAGCAAAGTCTTTGCTGTACTACCTGAAGGCAGAGCTTCCACCGTATCACATGCAGCATGGAGTGGTTCATCTTTACAACTGTGAAATTTTACTAATTCCACTGATGCAACCTTGCCAGAGGGCTTTAAGTCCAACACTTCATAATGACCCGGAAGAAACGGTTCCACTTTAGAACATAAGGATGTTGAATGCTTTAAGTTGATAAGCCCTACACACAAAATGGGAAAAAAGAAAAATGTCAGAGTTTTTGACTTAATGGCTAAGTTACACCTCATTCAACAGCCTCTCTACTAAAACTATATGCAAATATTTTCTCCAGATCCTAAATCTAGTATTAAAAAAGTATTTTTTTGAGTCACCATCAGTCCTGGCCAGAGCATAATTCTGCTTCTGGCAGGATGTACACATAGATCTGAGTCATGCCAAGCTGAGGCAGATAGCAGAGAAAGCAAACCAGCAAGTTTTACTAATTGGCAAGTAGCAATTTATCCCTGTGAGCACAAGGAAGAGCACTTTTCTAACTGACTACATTATGGCCAGGTCAAAGTATAATAACCATTGGAGAATTTGAATGACAATTATTAATTAATTTTGTGTTTAAAATTAAGTATAGTCAAGCTAACAAGAGGTCTGCAATGAAACATCACTGTAGTGATGTAGTGCTTAATTGACATTTATTTAGTGATTTTAAAACTCATTGGTTCTAGACTGATCTACTCCATTCATATTGAATGCCAGGTATAACACTTGTAGCCTCATTTTCATTCCCCATGTGAAAGAGGATGTTTCACCTGCTGGTCACCTGGATGTCCCTTGAGGACATCCTCAAAAGGGACAATGAATTGCTGTTAGAGAGGGACTGGTAATTCACTGTGATTGTTATAGGACACAGCCTCCAAAACATTCACTTTCCTTCTTCCTTCTCAAGCAAAAGAAATAGTACAGCTCTTAGTATTACTACACAGTACTTTTAGAAGAGTCAACCTACATTGGAATCTGATAATGAAATAGATACACAATAAATGGGAGAGGAACAATAATGAAAGTCAATTTTAGCCAAAGTGTATTTTAGGCAATAAACTCCCTTTTGACACTCTTTGAATTTGTTTATGATAGTGCCAAGACTAGAGATAATTGCTTTAAAAGAGAGCAGTGATGTGTCATCTCAAAGAAAAAAAAAAAATCATCATCAAATAAAATATGTGATTCTGGGAAATTACCCAAGGCTTCAGTAAATTTCAGTAGGGTTTCAAAATTCCTGGCTTTTACAGATAAGCAGCTCTTGTGGTATATTTACCTAGTTCACAACATAACACCAAGACCAAAGTCTAATATAATTTAATGTAGCATAAGTCTAGTCTAGGTGAATAGACTGTATTTAACTTTTGCCTAACATAAAACATCTCTAGTTCAATAATGCCATGACTCCAGAACACAAAAAATGCTAGTTAAATAAGCAAGTTATTTTAGAGATATTAAGGACAATTAAACATCTTGGATAGTTTTATTTTAATGATGTGTAGTTCTTATATTACAAAATACAGCTCATATATTACTGAACTTACATTTCATTTTTTCCTTCACACTAAGAAAAGCCCAACAAAGAAGTTTGTCTCCAACAGAGATACCTAAGATTATTTAGGTACTAAACACAACTGGCTTTACCTTTTGCCTCAGAACAGACACCCAAAAATCCATCATCAGTCAGCACCTTAAACAGTGGTCTGACTCCATAGGTATCTCTGGCCAGGAACACTTTTCTGTTTGCAGTGTCCAGAAGGATGAAAGCAAATACACCATCTAGCATGGATGCTGTTTGTTCTATTCCTCCTCTGTTGTATAGATGAAGGATAACCTCACCATCCACTAATGTTTGATAGTCAAATCCAAACTGCTTCTGCAGCTAAGAAAAAATATAAAGAAAAACATAAATAAGCATTTGCAAACACTGGCTGCTTAGTAATTGTTTCATAAGAATAATCTCATATGTAAATTAAAGTTTAAAAGTTATATAAATATTTCTGCCAAAGAAGGAAATTATACTTTTGTGTTCTGAGTTGTACTGGATTTGTGTGGCCTGGCTTTGGCAGTAAAAGGACTACAAAGGTGTCTTGTGTGAGAAGCTGCCAGAAGATTTCCCCACATCTGGCACAGCCAAAGTCAGGTCCAGGATGGACCCGTTGCTGGACAATGAGTCAATCAGGAAGGATAGTAATGCCTCTGTGATAACATACTTAAGAATAAAGAACAGTTATTGTGCAGATGTAATTGCAACCAGAGAAGAGTGGGGTGAGACTCTGCAGAGAGGAACAGCCCTGCAGACACCAAGGTCAGTGCAGGAAGAGGGCAGGAGGTGCTCCAGGTGCCAGAACTGAGATTCCCCTGCAGCCCGTGGTGCAGCCCATGGTGAGACAGCTGTGTCCCACTGTCCATGGAGGATCACAGGGATGCAGAGATCCACCCACAGCCCAGAGAGGAGCCCCAAGCCAGAGAAGGTGGATGTCTGAGAGGACAGTCTGTGCTGGAGCAGGCTCTGGCAGGGACCTGCAGACCTGTGCAGAGAGGAGCCCATGCTGGAGCAGGTCTCCTGGTGGGATGTGTGACCCCATGGGGGACCCATCCTGGAGCAGCCTGAAGGAAAGCACCCTGTGGAAGAGGGACCCACACTGGAGCAGTCTGTGCAGAACTCTTGCTGTGGCACAGACTCATGCTGGGGAAGTTTGTGGAGGACTGTCTCTCGTGGGAGGGACCCCACACTGGAACAGAGGAAGAAATCTCCTTCAGCGGTGGCAGGAACTCATGTGATAAACTGACCATAACCCTCATTTCCTATTTCCCTGCTGGAGAGGAGAAGAGAAGGCTCAGGAAGGAGGAAGTGGTAGAGGGAAGGTTTCTTTTTTCAAGGCCTATTTTACTTCTCATTACCCTGCTCTGATTTGTTGGTAATAAATTCAGTTTAATTTAATTTCCCCAAGTTCAGTCTGTTTTACCCATGACAGTATTTGGTGAGTGATTTACCCCAGACCTTAACTCAGCTCATGAAAGTTTAGTTATATTTTCTCTCCCCTGTCCACTTGTTGGAGGGAAGTTTTGTTGGGTGCCTGGCATCCAGCCAGGGCAACCCACTAAAAAAATTTTACCCAGGATAATCTCTTAGACAATGAGACTGACAATGCAGTCTTAAGCAATTCATGGTAAGGCAAATTTTCAGGGAGACACTTCCGTCTGAGGATGTCAAACTGCAAACCCATGACCCCTGTCTTCAAAAGCACTAGCCAGCCACCGTGTAAAAAAAACCCACCAAACAAAACACATAGACAGGTGCAACATCTCTGCAGAGTAAAGCACTTTGGAAATAATCTTTGGTTTACTTAAGCAGTCACTGCAATTCCTCAGCCTTTTTTATGCAGAGAATTTCCTTCTGCCTAATCTTCCTCCATTCCTCAAACCAGCCCTTTCACTCGGCCTGTGCATATAAAATGGGGGAGGAAGAAATTAGCTGTCAGACCAAATATTTTTAGCAGCAACATCACATCCATCAGGGACATTTTAGAACTTTAGGAACTATATAAGAGTTGCTGTTTGTTTTGGGCCTAAGAGACTTAAGTGGCTCTCAAAAACCCCACAAAAATCTGACTTCTGATGCAGACACCTAAGGTCTTCCATGGCATACTGGAATCTCCCTAAGGCTTATTGCTTTTATGTAAATACGTAAGCATGCATACTATGCATCACTATATCTTAAGTGACATATCCCATCTAGATTGAGATGCAGTAATAAAATGCAATACCCAACAATGGGAGAGTGATGACCCAAAACAATTGAAGAGCAAGACAGTCTAAAAGCACCTGTATTATGAAGAGAGAAGAAGGGAAGAAAGAGGCTTGGAATTCTCCCCAAGAGATAATGAAGAATGTGTCTTAACTTCCAACTGAACAAACCTGAAGACGTGCATATTTGCTGCCATTCTTGTCAATTAAAAAGTGATTTTTCAGTATTAAAGATTAAGCACGTTGCTAAATAAGCTACTGGGTTCAGAGCTCATTGAGATAATTTACTTCCTTTTAAATACTAGCTCTTTGCTAACTTTCACTTTTTTTTTCTAATATTCTAGTCCAACGCATTCTAAAGATGTTCCGAATATCCAATATAGTCTTGAAATAAAAGAAAAAATTTTTTTTTAAAATCGCCTTTTCACACATACTACACTTACCTGTTTGAAATTGTAGATTTCTCCATTGTAACACAGCCAGAGGTATGGGAATTTCTTCACCCGGATAGGCTGCATACCATATAACTGATCCACAACTGCCAGGCGGTGGAAACCAAAGCAGCAGTTGGTGAAACCATTGACGTTCTCAAAACGAAATGCATCAGGACCTCTGTGTGCTATCTTCATGGCACTTAGGCACTGCACAGAAAGGCACTCATCGCTCCCAAACAGGGCCCAGATTCCACACATGGTGAGCCTCTTGTTCTACCTGCAGGTGGAGAACCTGTTCAGTACAGACATGAACACTGTAAGCAAGAGCTGACATTTGTGTGGGGTCTGGCTGAGAGGGAGCTCATTTTCCCCTCAGCAGCCCTCACAGTGCTGTGGTTTGTGTTGGTATCACAGCGGTGTTTTGGCCACTGCTGACCAGTGCTCACACAGCATCAATGCAAGCCAACATTTCCACCTCACCAGAAGGCTGGGAGCAGGCAAGATCTCGGAAGGCAATGTAGCCAGGATAGCTGACCTAAACTACCCAAAGGGATATTCCATATCTGATGTCTGTCCAGATTAAAAAAATAATGGAAAGGAGGATAAAGGCAGAGCAACTACTAAATGTGCTGAAGCCCTGCTTCCCAGGAAGTGGCTGGACATTGCTTGCTGATGGAAATGAGAGAATAAAATTTTTGTTTTTTCCTTTTGCTTGTGCATGATCTCACTTAAAATTAAACTGCCTTTATCTCAACCCATAAGGTTTTCTATTTTTCATCACATTTTCTTTCCCCTCACTCTATCCTGCTGAAGAGGGGAGTGATAGAGTGCCTTGGTGAGCACCTGACATCCAGCCAAGGCCAACCCACCACAGTCCTAAAAGCCTCAGATAACAGATGTAGGTTATCAACCACTTAACCGCCAAGGGCCCTGATAAGAAGCATAGCAGACTTTACTAATATGAAATAAAACCTGGCTTGCTCAAAGTATGATAAGGAAATTTTAGCCAGTAAGAAATTAACTTTAAGTTTTACCTTTAGATATAGCAAGGCTGTCTATGATTTATTTTTTTTTAATAGAGCACAAATAGATCAAATCATTACTGGCCATAGAGTATGATATGTTGAAGTAACACCATCTGAGCAGAAACATTAAAGATCCTTTCAGTTCGTCAACTTTACACTCAAATGGGGTTTATAACAAAGAGGGAGGCTCTTTACAGATAGTGACAGGACAGGGGGGAACTGTTCGGAAGCCAGGGAGCATAGTTTAGACTGGAGCTCCCCATCAGCAGCGCGGCAGGCCCAGGCGGCAGAGGTGTGGAGGGAGCGATGCTGCTGCAGTGCCATGCTCCCCGGCGTCTCTGGAGATGCACACAGCCCTTGTGGCTCTCTGAACCGCGACCCTAACAGGGCAGGCGGGCCCTGGGGACCTCCCGATCAAGTGATGTCTCTGGAGACATCAGCCCAACGCGGCCAATAGGGTGAAGGTTCGGAGAGCCACAAAGCCTACAGCTGCGGGGACACTGGGGATGCGAAAGGCGTGCCAAAGGAGCACGGCACTGCAACAGCACCGCTCCCCCTCCAACATCTGTCCCATCTGCACACGCGGACCCCAGCCCCGGCACCTGGAGCCGGGCTTTCCCACCCTCTGGAGCGTGCTCCTGCCGGCCCGCGGCCCCCGGGGCAGCTCCCTCCGCGCCACCCGCTCCCCTCGGCCCGTCCCCTTCCTCCGGCGGCCGCCGCGCACGCCGGGCCCGCCGCTCCCCCGCCAGCCGGGGCAGGAGGCCGAGCACGGCGGCAGCCCCTCCGGCCGGCCCTGCCCTGCGCGGCACAGCCCCGCCGCCTTACCCGGAGCTGGCCGCCAGCGCACGGAGAGCCTCCGTGCCGTGCCGTGCCGTGCCGTGCCGTGCCGTGCCGTGCCGGGGGATGGAGGAGGCGGCCCCGCCGGCCGCGGCTCCGCCCCCGCCGCCAGCTGCTGTTGAAACACGCCGCGAAGTTTCATCATGTGCTTCCCGTCCTGGCCTGCCCGGCGGCCGGAGCTGGGCCCTGGGCCCGCAGCCGTATCTCTCTCAGCGGCCCGGGCTGCCCCGCGGCAGGACCGGGGCCTGCAGGCCGAGCGGCGCCGGCTCCCGCACCGCCCCGGGCGCTGAGAGGAAAAGGGCAGCGGCGGGCACCGCTGGGCGCTCTGGGCATCGCGGGCTCAGGCGGGCCATTTGGACCTGGCAGAAATCACAGAATTCACAGAATCACCAGGTTGGAAGAGACCTTCAAGATCATCGAGTCCATCTCATGCCCTAACACCTCAACTAAACCATGTCACCGAATGCCGTATCCAGTCTTTTTTAAAACAGATCCAGGGATGGTGACTCCACCACCTCCCTGGGCAGACCATTCCAGTACTTTATCACTCTTTCTATTAAAAACTTTTTTCTAGTATCCAGCCTAATTTTCCCTTTGCACAGCTTGAGACTGTGTCCTATCGTTCTGTCAGTGCTGCCTGGAGAAAGAGCCCGATCCCCACCTGACCACAGCCACCTGTCAGGGAGCTGTAGAGAGTGATAAGGGCACCCTGAGTCTCCTTTTCCCCAGGCTAAACACCCCCAGCTCCCTCAGCTGCTCACAGGGTTTGTGTTCCAAGCCCCTCACCAGCCTTGTTGCCCTTCTCTGGACTTGCTCAAGTGTCTCAATGTCCT
>JAOTQP010001286.1:25368661-25380518 GCA_026413545.1 Cichladusa arquata
TCCAGCCACACCATCCCCAGCCTATAACACTGCAGGGGGTTATTGTGGCCAAAATGCAGGACTCAGCACTTGGACTTACTGAACTTCATCTTACTGACTCTGCCCATCCATCCAACCATTCCTGGTCTCTCTGCAGAGCCCTCCTACCTTCCAATAGATCAACACACGCTTCCAGCTTAGTGTCATCTGCAAATTTACTAATGAAAGACTTTATACCCTCATCCATGTCATCAATAAAAATATTGAACAAGACTGGCCCCAGCACAGACCCGTGTGGGACACCACTGGTGACAGGCTCCCAGCTGGATGCGGCACTGCTCACCACCCCTCTCTAGGCCCAGCCATCCAGCCAGATCTTAACCCAGCACAGAGTGCTCCTGTCCAAGCCACGGACTGCCAGCTTGTCCAGGAGTGCGCTATGGGAGACAGTGTCAAAGGCCTTGCTGAAATCCAGGTACACAACATCCACAGCCTTTCCCACATCCCCCAGGTGGCTCACCTGGTCATAAAAGGAGATCAGGTTGGTCAAACACAACCTAACCCTCCTAAACCGCTGCTGGCTGGGTCTGATGCCCTGGCCATCCTGTAAGTGCTGTGTGATGCCACTCAGTATAAACTGTTCCATTACCTTGCCAGGTCCTGAGGTCAGACTAACTGGCCTATAGTTACCAGGATCCTCCTTCCCACCCTTTTTATGAATGGGTGCCACATTGGCCAACTTCCAGTCATCTGGAATCTCACCAGTGACCCAGGACTGTTGGTAAATGATGGAGAGCAGCTTTGCAAGCTCATCTGCCAGCTCCCTCATCACCCTGGGATGGATCCCATCTGGTCCCATAGATTTGGCATTGCCCTAAAGCTGCTCTATTTGGTTTAGGAGAGGCGAACGCATGAGAAGTTCACACCTTTGGAAGCATTTGCCAAGCATGTATGATTTTTCTGTGCAAAACTAAGTTCTGAATCATAGACATGACTGGTGAAACAGGATTTTGGTGCTTACCTGGACTTCATTATTGGACAATTTTATTTATTTGTCTTTGAGAGTGCTAAAGCAAATGAAATTCAACTCTGAATATTAGGATGTGAAGTCCTAAATATAAAGCCTAATTCTTCATGGATACTTCAAGAGAGCAATTAGTAATTTGCATGCAGTGTGCTTTCATAGCCAGCTTTAGTGGAGTTACTGTAAAACTGCAGCGCTGTGCATAAAGTTCTGCACGTCGTGCAGTTTGTCAGCAGTAAGTGTGGTCTCTGTGTAGAATTTTAAAAGGACCTTTAAGAAGCCATTAAAAGGATATTTTTAGGCTTCAGAAAGAAAAATGTGTTGAAGCATCCTGTGCATGAGAAGTAGACTCCAGTCCTGATCAGGAATACATGTAGGATGTTTCTGTTCAGCACAGCTTCACCTGAATGCAGGCAGCTTGCATATGCCGTGTGTGTGCAGTTCCCAGAGCTGTGCACTGCCTGGAAGGGCAGGGTATAAGTGTGTGCAATGGCACATGGAGTCACTGCTCACAGAAGAGAAATGGTTGTGGTGAGGAACACCTATCTCTTGAGATTTTTTCCAGAGATCTAAATGTCACTCTGCATTTTGGAAAGCTACAAGAAATAACCTTGTACGAACTTAGGTTGTTTTGAGGGGTTGTTTGTTTGCCAGAAGCTTTTGTAAGCAGCCTTTCATTACATTCTTTTCTCCATGCAGAAGAGATTTTTGGATGGGTCTGCTTAGGCTCAAATTGTTGTCTGGGCACTTTCATTGATAGTTCCTAACTATTGAATTCCTGGTTCATAACTGGATCTCATACAGTGCTTTATGATAGTCACAAACCATTTGGTACAATAAAAATCTTTTCATGGAGAAACTGAAGCAGGGAGACTGAGAAGTGACTTGCAGAAAGCGGCTTGGTAAGGCTGAATAGGCACAGCCAGGGCAAAACCTCCCAAGTCCTCATTAAAGCCTGCATCCTTACGGTGCATTGGATAATTCATCCTGCCCTTTACTATCACTTCTAAAAACCTGGGATAACTACTGCATTTAACTGTGTCTTGCATGTTTGACGCCCAATTTAAATGAAGCTGATGCTGTTATATATGGGACTATTGGCTGAAATACTGCTTTTAATATCAGCAATGTTAGTGTTTGGTAGTTAAAAAAGCACAAGAAAAAACTGATACATCCCTGGCCTCTTCTCTACAATTGTCAAGTAGCCCATGATAGTCTGTTTATATTATGTCTTATTCTCCAATATCCAGTCTTTTCTTTCAGCATATCTGCAGACAGCACTAGATATAGTTATGCCTCAGTCTCTCACCTGTATTCTTCTCAAGTCACATCTTCCCTCTCAGTTTTCTCATTCTTGCAGACATAATGTGTAATAGCTTTTCCAAAACATTGCCTTCTCCATTCTAATCTTCTAAAGTTGGTTTTTCCTTACATTTTTGTTGAAAGAAGTTTACAATTCTTCTATCTGGGCTGAGAGAACAGGTTTGCATGTAAATATTGAGTGCCATTAGTAGCTAGGAGACTTTCTGTTTGTGATATGTACCTGAGAATTACCGCTTGGTAATCAATGATTAAAACCATTTAATAATGGCTGAAAAACCCTGTAAGAAAGCCCCTGATTAATTAATTAGGAAGTACTTGCATTAGTTTTTCTTCTAATCAGCTGAGATGAAAGGCTAAGAGGTTTCTCTGAAAGCAAGAGGTAAATGAGTAAATCAAAGGTCCAAGTTAACAGTTAACCCAAAGCTAACAGGTAAGTGAATACAATGTAGAATGAACTGGCGCAGCTTCATGACTCTCACTGAACCGCTCACTGTCAGCTCAGCTCTCAGTTGAGCATTGCTCATAAGTGAAGTCTGTGCTCCTCATTTTGTCCCATTAAAGATGAGTTCCTTTGGTGTATCTGTTGAATGTGGTGCCACCAGCGTGCTTGGAAGACTGGAAATATCCAAGTTCTTTGAGATTGATGCAATCAATCAGCAGAGACAGGAGAGACAACTGAGGGGGAGAAGTGGAGGCTGTGATTAACAAAGGCAGATGGTGAAGGTCTTATGCTTTCACAGCAATGACTAACAAATTAACAACCTGTGATACAGGGAGTTTTACAGGACATAGTCTCCTGAAGATAGCCCTCATGAGAGGGCTTTTTGCATGAGAGAACACATTTCAGCTGGTTTTTTGATAGTGGCTCTCCCAGCTCTTTACTCCCTTTGCTCTCCTTGGGGGTGTGCAAGAAAACAAGATCTGAAGTGGCAAACAATGGCAAGACTCCAATATTTGAGACTTTCCCTTTTCTTCCAGCATCCAATGCACATTCTCTGGAGTTTCTCAGGAGGAATTCAATACCCTCTGCTGATGGTGAAAGTTGCCACAAGTGGATTCATGGACCATGTCATTAAGATGGGCAGGACTGTAAAACACCAGAAATTCTATGTGTGTCTCAGCACAGCCTCACATCAGCTCCTTGCACAGAAATTACTAGAGAAGAGGCATTCTGCACCCTACCAGGCCACCTACGTAGTCATGGACTGTTTAAAATGCTTAATCACCAACAATTTGAAGGATCTGGCCTTGAACACATCCTGAATTGTAATAGCAAGATTTGTCTTCTTCTCCTAACTTGTGTAGTAATGTAAAGGAGGTGTGGGAATAGGCAATTCCAAGTTTCCAGATGCCTCAAACTATTCTTTTCTCAGCATTCAGTGACTGAATGTTTTCTAGGGCAGGAACTTACCTTGAAAGCAGAAGGTTGTTCCTCCTAATGGAGCTGCATAGAAAGATCTGTATTCCATGGCGGCATTGGCAGCCCATTAAACTGAGAGAGATCAGTGGTGGGCAGGGCTCAGATGGAAACTAGTTCCTCCTCCCCAGTCACATGGGATACATAACCGATGTATCTCATACCTGGCTCTTTTAAATATAGAGGCTTTTTGGATACTGTACATTCACCCAGAAATTGTAATGACAGGTGTTCTGCTAACACATGTGACATCTGAAATGCATGTTTTTATGACAGGGATATGCACATGCAGAGAGCAAAGGCCTTTGCCTATATTGGTTTTCCTTCCCCAAGGGATAGTAACACTGTATGCTCTTAAAGTCTGAATGCTTGCACTCAAGAGCTCAGGCAGAACCATACTTTAATTCCTGAGTACGGAAAAAAAGGAAAAGAGAAACTGTCAAATTCAAAAGCTGTTTGAAGATGCATAGCTTGAAGCAAGGTAATCTCCCATTTGTATTATTTAGTCTGGCTTTTACCCGGAGGGACTGTATCACATGCCAGGAAGCTTGCAGCTTTTAAATAACTTATCGACCTAACAGAGCTCTTTGTTCCTATAATTTTGAATTTATTTATTTTTCCATTTTTTCTTGTCTGTTCCTTTCCTTTCAAAGACATTTAAAGGACATAGAATCTACTTGTCTCTCTTTCAGACACAATCTTTTTTCTCATAGTATAAAAAGTAGCTTTCTCTCCCACCGGGAGTTCCTATTGCTATAGTCTCTCTTATTTAATCCTTTTTCTTTTCTTCCTGCTTAATTATGTTAAGCTTCAAAACAAATAAGACTTGCTCTGACCTCGGACTTAGAGGTCACAGCACTGCTGAGTGTTGAAAGAAAATCTTCTCTAGAGCCCAGGCATTCAGGACTTTGGTAAAGTACTAGGAAGGCATGGCTAGTGCAGCAGCAAGGGAGAACACAAAGTAAGGTGATTTGTTATTGCCTGCACAAAAGACTAAGCATTTTTCACCAGTGCTGCATCCTTTTTTTAACATCCCAACCCTTCCATCATGCCCCGTGGTTCTGAGCACAGACAAGAAAGGGTTGTTGAAGGAGCTGTTGGCCATACAGTGCACGTGGCAGGCGTGGCATATGGCACACCAATGGCTCTATTGTCCAGGCCAGGACCACAGAGGAATGAAACATTGCTGACTTTAACTCAATAGTGGTCTTGGCTAATGAGAAGGAATCCAGTCTAATTTATTCTCTTCCTGGGGAGAGGGAGACAGGAACAAACCATAAAACCAAAACTCTTTCTCTCTCTCTCTCTCACTATATATATATATATGCTTTTTTAACCACTTACAGAACAAGATAGAAAAATTAGCTGTCTGATATTGACTCTGCAACATAAACCAGCTTAATTCTCTATAGTTCTTAGAACCATAATGGTAGAACTGATTTAAATTCTGGCTCTTTTTCATATAGTAGTAAAGATTAGGTGTCAGCTGAATTAGCATTTAAACTAACTCTTGTAGTCAATACAGCAGGATTAACTGCAAATTACAATCTTTGGTTCACTTTTTCATTGTAATTTTCCCATTGTGAAATTTTGTCCTGTTCAATAGATGTTTTGTTTAGTACACACAAGATATCTTTTCACCTAGAATAAATTCAGCTGTAAGAGACATGGTTAGCTGTTATAAAACTGTAACAGCTAAATTAATACTTGAACATATATGATTGCTTTAAAATACACTGATATATATTTTTTCAGCTGGAATAAATGGGCATAATTTTAATAAAAAGTTATTTTGACACCCTCCATTGTGCTGCTTTAGTCTTTTAAAGTGTATTTAATGTTGTGATTTGTTTCTGGAAGACAAAAAAAGGGGTTCAGTAAAATGTGCTAAAAAGACACAATTATATTCTCCTAAGTGCAGTTAAGAACAATAGAGGAAGAATGATAACAGTTATTGACAGAGAATATTTTTAAATAAAGTTAGATGGTCTTTGGATTATAAAAGATTGAGAAACTATTCTAAAAGCTAAGACTGTAGGAGCTCTTTCCCATCACTAGGTCGAGCTATTACCTCAAAATGAGAAGCCATCACCCTGCTAGTACTGTTGTTACCAGAAATAGAGGTGTAGAACAAATACAACAAAGGTCTGCAGTGAAAGAATTAGACTCGCTAATATATAACCTTTGCAGTGTGGAAAATAAGCAGCTGCACTACCACACACACAAGTAAACTATTTCTGTAAAAGAAAAAAAAAATTAATAATGAAAGCAATTTTCCCCCCATTTTCTCACAGAAGCACACACTAAAACAGAGTTCACTTCACAGTATGTCTTACTAATTGTATTAAATCACCAGCACTGAACTCTTCAAAGATTATATAGTTATTACAGCTACTTGCTGTCACTTTTTACTAGGAATTGATTTTGAATTCTGTACAGAAGCAAACTTCTGTTGTTGTTAGTGCTATCATGTAAACAGTAAAATCTAGTGTCTCTCCTCCCAGTTCTTCCCTAGCTAGAAACTAACAACAGACTTCATAAAAATAGCTTTGATTTTTACATATAAAGAGAAGAAAGAGAAGTCTTCCCAATTCAAAACCAAAGAAGACCAATTCTAAAGGAACTCAAACACAGTATCCATTCAAAAGGATTAAAATAATTAAATAATGAATGACTGCAAAGAAGAGTTAGTTCTGCATTCTAATTCTTACTGAACAATATCTCATCTCTTACTGTGGATACCAGATAAGAATATGTTTTCTAGTATTAATGCCAACATTTTTATTAAACTTTTTTTCCCAAAGAAAAGAAACCTAAGCCAACTAAAATTCTGTCAATTCTCATAGAAATACAATTATATAAGAATTACACTTTATAGCAGCATTACTTTGAATCTGAGCAACCCTCAGAACCTCTTTGCTTTTGCCAGGTACCAGATGGGCAAATGAAAGGATCTATCTGCAAGAGTTGGCTACTCCTCAATCTGTTCTGAAATATATCTCTTATTAGAGTTTGTATTATGAGCGAACGTATTCTTTTATTTCTATTGTAGGATTTGACAGATAAAATATCTGCCCTTGTCCTGGCTAACTTTTGTGTGCATATGTAAAATAAATGGGAAAATACTTATCTATACAGAAATATATCAGCAACAAGAATTAAGAGAGACACACATTTTTCTTAAATACTTAAAGGTTTATGAGGCTATTTGTACAAATAAATCAGGGCCAGAAAATAAAGTATGGGAGGCTAATTATTAACTCACTCATTGACATGACTTATGTGCCTGCCAGGTAGCATTTCCTTGAGAAAATCTCGGGGCAAGGTAATGAAGTAATGCTTGCCAAGAGTTGTTTTTAAAGAGCAATATGGACGAGGCTGAGGTTTGGGTCCATCCAGGGGAATCCCAGCAGGCTTCCTAACCAGTCACTGCTCCTTTATGCCTGCCCATCATATTCCACAGCACTGAAAATGAGTGTCGTTTTCTCAGTTTCATGATATGAAAATCTCATTCTGACGGGCTACAACACAGCTTTCAATTTACTTTGAACTGAAAAATTGTGAAATATCAGTCAAAGAATGGTCTCTGGCCCTATTTCACCTAGAGAAACAGCTGTAGCCCAGAGCATTTTGAAGTGGGCTTTGGTGCAGGTCTGTAAGCAGGATAGAAACATTGTGCCAAGTGCTTTTCTTGCAGTTTCCAGAATGAAAGCCCTTTACATTTTGTCTGGTATTTCCAATGAAAATACAAAGATAATTAATATTTTTAATTTTGATAATGAAAAATTCCTTTACTTCAAACTTTATAGGACTGTTCTTTTGAATGTCACATTTTTATCAAGATCCAGTGATTAATTCCTTATTCTGCCACTTGAAATGTACAACCTGCATTTTTGGCACATGGTGAATACTAATCTACACTGAATACTAATCTGGAAGTTCACAATGGCTTGTTTTAAGTCAATTATTTGTTGCAAGGAGATTTGGTCAGCAGGAACAGCAGCGTAGAGACTGTACAATAGTTTCAATGAAGACAGTACTTCTAACTTCACTGATCAGTAACGTGTATTATTCCACTCCTGGAAGTTCCACTATTGTTTGTGCAAGAAATGCAGTGCCTAAAGTTCCGTATCATAACAGGATGTCCGACTTTCAGCTAGCTGCTGTTCTTACTGGAAAAATGAAGGTGGGGTGGTACACTCATACTTCTTTATTATATTAAAATACACTTTATCTCACACAGTAATCTTACCATAGTGAATAATTTACTTTTACAGCTCCATACACAGTTCTGATTGTTCCAGGACACCCCAGCACCAAATTAGTGCGTCCTGCCCCGAGTCAAGTGGGCAAAGGTGTGGTGGTAAATTGAAACTCCATTGACTTTTTTAAAGGCCTTTGTTCTCGTCCAGGAATTAGAGTTGGTATGTGTAATTCTCAAACTTGATCTGGTCCAGTGTGCCTGCAACTACAATTTCTGGGTTCATAAATGGGCACAGAATGGATAATAGGTTTTTTAGAGAATAATGGCCTTCCTAAATGTGAATGGTCAAGTTAGTGAGATCTTTTATAAATAATATTAAACAAGTAAGGCATTCAATTTAATCTGGCTGTATGATCAAATAGGAGTGAAAAGAAAACACAAAAGTAGCTTTCAGTCAAAATACATGGAAATTACTTATATAATATGTATTTTTGTGGTCTTGTTAATGACCTATAAAACAATGGCATAAATGGACTCAATACAAGACCATTTGAAATTAAACAAAATGTTAAGAAAACATCATTCCTTAACAGCCATTAGCTTGTAGAAAGCTATATACAGAAGGCAATCAGTTTCACCACAGATGTTTATTAGATACCAATTACATATTTAAATGATATGTCTGTAGTCAGTGACTTGCCAGATTGCAGAGGCTCACAGCAGCTGTTGCATTTTGCCTTCTGCCTTAACTTTGTGTGAGCTTTCCTATCTAGAAACCTGTGTTTCCAGACTCCTGTGCATGGAAATGGGGGGAGTTGAGAGCAATAGCTGATCTCTGAGTGGGCTTTTATGGAAGGTTCATACTCCAGAGTGCTCTCCAGAGGGTGTAAGCATTGAAATGCCCAGACAATTATCTCACAGAGACCTCCCTAGTGATGAGCGGAGGGATTAAGGGCCTGTTGCTCTGCTTTGCCCTGCTCAAAACAGTCTTTATGTTGAATGTGGCTGGCCCTCCTAGATAGGGAAAGGTCTCATTCTTTGTATTTACTGATATGAAGACCAAAGTGAGTGATTCCTTTTTAAATTAAAATACTAGAAATTGAGTTTCCCTTTCATTTGTTCCCAGCCACGTGTGCCAGAAGATAAGTGGTGTGAATCTCCTTGCCATATTACAGTGATACAACTGTGTCCCTCAAAACTGTTGGGCATTCTCAGCAGCTGAGAATTTCCCATAGCAGTAGTAAATTTATATAGAAAGGGACTGTGGTCAAGTAGATCTGCAGTTGTGGAAGTAAGACAGAGCACCAGGCTGCTCCCCCTTCTGCCTCAGAACAAGAGATGGCTTTTCCCCCCACCATCCACCCAGAGGCAGTTCATTGAGCAAAGCAGTGCTGCACAGAAGCTGTGGAAGTGTTTGCTACCATTACACATGCAAGACAGTCCCTTGGAGGGGCTTGTTTCCTTACCCTGAACAGTAAGAGATTGCTGTTTGAGAGCTGTGAGAGAGACTGCTCATCTCCCCCTGAGTGAAAAAAAAACACCAAACAAAAACAAACAAAACCAAAAAAACCTGCTTGTATGTGTGGTATATAAATATCTCCATAAAACATTAAACAGCCCTTACAACATGGCCAAACCAGTCACATTTGTTAAAGCAAACTTTTTGTACCAATATTAATAGGCAAGATGTGGCTTTTGTTAAGTTACAGCACATTCTACCTTCTCTCTGAAATTTCCTTTTCAAACTACCTTAACAGTGAAACAGCTCAATGTCTGTATGAAAAAAGTGAATACTGCATGCATACATTTATGGGTGTGTAATATACATGGGCCCCAGTCCTTGACAGAAGAACTCCTCTGATGGAAGACCAGGCTTTAAAGGTCACCAGCAAAATGGAAGTCTTGTATTCAACTCAGACATGCTGCATTACCTATAATATAAAACAGTTTGAAAACATCACTTAATCTAGTTTTGAAATTTAAAGCATGCACTGGACATGGGATGGACAGTAATTCTATCCAAATTTGGTGGGGGTAAAAAAAGGGGAAACAAGAAAATAGACGCATACTCTTTTTTTTTTTTTTTTTGGTTTTACAGCCTTTGCAATTTCCATTGTCTTTGTTATTATTTATTGTTGATTTTCTTAATGTCAATCAAACTTCTGCCCTACAAGAAGCCTGCCCTTTCTTTTGATGGAACTAGTTCAGGAAGATATTATTCACCAAGTGGCTTGTAATTTTTATTTAACAGGGGTAGCAGAGTGGGATGGGGCAGGAGTGAGAAACTATGACCCAGAGTAATGTGGGACATGGGAGCTTCCTAAATTGGTACATTCAGCATCTCCTGAATGACTCAAGGCCACATTTCTAGTGCTGAGTCCAGCTGTGGGTCCCTCACTTCAGGAAAGACATTGAGGTGCTGGAGCATGTCCAGAAAAGAGCAATGGAGCTGATGAACAGTCTGGAGTGGAAGTCATATGAGGAGCAGCAGAGAGAGCTGGGGGTGTCTAGCCTGGAGAAAAAAAAGGCTCAGGGGAGACCTTATCACTCTGCCTGAAAGGACTTTGAGGCCAGGGGAAGGCCATGCTCTTCTCCCAGGCCACCAGCGACAGGACAAGAGGAAGTGGCCTAAGCACATGGAGAGGTTCAGATTTGACATCAGGAAGAATTCCTTCATGGAAAGGGCTGTTAAACAGTGGGATGGACTGCCCAGGGAGGTATGGAGTCACTGTCCCTGGAGGTGTTCAGGAAATGATTGGATGTGGCACTTAGTGCCATGGTCTAGCTAACAAGGTGGTGTTCGGTCATAGGTCAGACTCGGTGATCTTGGAGGTCTTTTCCAGCCTAAATGGTTCTGTGATTCCGTGTGACCCCTTATCGAGAGAAAAAGAAGTAAAAATAGACATGAAAATGGAGATGAAAGGGCACACCCCTTGAGGTAATTGTTTTGGGGAGAGGGGAGACAGAAGAAAAATACACAGATCTATAGCTACGATGAGGAAACCTATGGTTTGGACTGAACCCATGGACATGCTCGAGGAAGGATGGAAAAAGAGAGAGGGAAAATAAAAAACAGTGTGTGCAGTGACCTCCATTTATAGAAACACTAATGGCCCTCAGCATGGACCAGTTCTTCCCTGCACATACCTGCACCCAATACTTAAAACACACACACAAACACACACACACACCCAAAGAACCCCAAACCAAACCCTCTATTTATTAACTGCAGAGCTCCATTATCTACCTTGCAAGATGTGCTTGTAAAATGCTATTTTTCAGTTACACTGTAATGAAAAACACTTTCTAAATCTACAATTCCTCTTACTTAATATGGTTTTTTTCTTAAGGAAATCACCGACAGACAAACGTCAAGAGCTGTTGGAAAGGTAAGCAGCGTTAGCACAGGGAGATGAGAAGCGATTGCAGAGGGCTCGGTATCCTAGCAACATCCCTTGCAGTTGCCTAATGGTATTTTGGAAGAGCAGCGGCTCCAGAGCGGCTGAAGTGAGGGGAATGAGGGGCTGGAGCGCAGCGGAGCTCCGCAGCCCGGCCTGAGCGCCCGGCGCTGCCGCTTCCAGGCAGGACCAGGGGGCGAGAGCGAGGTGAGGCGGCGGCGGACGGGCGGGGGGACAGCGCTGCCCGGGGCATTTCCCCCGGCCGTGCCGCGGGGGCACCGCGCCGCTTACCGACCGCTGGGCGCGCCGGGAGCCGCCGCTTTGCACTCCTCAGTCCCTCCCGCACCCTCCCCTTCTCCCCAGGGATATTTTTCCCCCTAGAAGTGCGGCCGAGCCACCGCGCACGGCAGACAGGCCGGCCCCCGGCCACCGCTCCTGCGCTGCGGCTGCGGCCCGGGGCGCCCGCCCTCGCCCGCCGGGAGGCGCGGCGCTGCTCGCGGCCCGGCCCAGGC
>JAOTQP010001286.1:25381386-25399924 GCA_026413545.1 Cichladusa arquata
CCTGCCCCTGCCCCTGCCCTGCGCGCCGCCTGCGGCTGGCTGAGGGCGCACCGGGGCCCCGCCGGCCCGAGAGGTGAGGGGGGCCGGGCCGTGGCGGCGGGGGGGGTCGGGCCTCGGGGGGTAGCGTCCCGCCCGCGGGGGCGACGCGGAAGGAGGCGCCGAGTGCCTCCTGTCCGCGGGGACGGGGCGGGAGGAGGCGGCCGGGGCGCTGCGTGTCACCGCGGCGGCGAGAAGGCTGCAGGGACAGCAGGTGTCCGGCCGCACGCCTGGGAAGGAGAGGCGGCGGCGCAGGGGTCTCCTTGGGAAGCGCGAGTCCCTCCGAGCCCAGCGGAGGGAGCAAGGTGCCCGGGGAGCCGGAGTCGCTGCTCCCGCCCCCGCAGCGGGGACTTCCTGGGCGGGCGCCCGTAGCCCGGCTGGGCTGCGGGAGCGCCGGGAAGCCGCGCTTCGGGCACGGGCACTTGTTGCCGAAGGACGGCGTCAGCTTTTGGAATGAGGAAGGAGGAGCCAGATCTTCCTTCCACCTCACCGGTACTGTGGATTGTCATACGTCTCGTTTCAGTGCAGTTGTTGGCCTCCTATGCCGAAATACCTTGATCTGATGGTTTGTATTTTCTGGTAGAACAAGCAGGAATTATTTTGAAAGAAATGCTTACAGCATTAGATGTTTAAAGTGGAAAGATACGATCTGTGCTTAGTCAATAGGAAACTGCAGAAGCTCACAGGAATCCTAGATACAGACAACATTAGCAAATGCACAATTCGTGCATATAGCTGCATTTCAGAAGCATATGAATATACAGAGCAACTAGCAATAAATATGACTTAAGGAGCAGAAGGCCTGTTTGCTAACTACGTTTTTTCTACATTTTATTTTATTTATGAATTATTGTGATGTGTTGCTTGACTGTTAAAGACATGGTGGTAGAGATCAATTTCATTGCTAATTATGCAGCTCTCAAAGGATATTTACATTGTTTCATCATGGGGCCTCAAAGCTTCCTGCTTGATTCCTAACTAAGGGATGCATGAAAGAATCAGCTCTGTATGTAGGTTTAACTTAATAGAATCTTAAAGTAATTATGGAATGATAGTGGGATAAAGGTGTTTAAAATTAGAGTTATATTCTGCATTCTATAAATTTCACATTCCCAGATTTGCTGCATGCGGGGAGGTTTGGGTTTTTTTTGTCATTATGTTGTTTCGGGGTCGGGGTATTGGTTGATATTTTGTTTAATGTGTTTCTGTACATGGTCCAAGTTCATCAGAGTTTGTGTAAAATTATTAATTTTAGAAGTGGTGGGTTTGTTTTCTTTTGGCAGTGGGGCCAAACTTTTGCCGTATATTCATATTGCATATTTTTTTCCTAAATTTCCATTGGCTTGTGGAAGTGACCTTAAAGCCCTTATTGGAACAGCAGTGTGAGAGCAGTAATTTAGATTAACATGTTCAAAGGCTCACCAGCAGGATGCACAGAGGCACAGTCTCATCAGAGGAGTCAGCCCCTGGTTCTGTCACTGGGGAGCCACCAGCCCCATTGCCCAGGGGTGACATGCAGCAAGAGAAGTCCCCAGGAGAGCTGTCTGGAACAGCTCACAAGATCGAGGGGGCTACCTGCCTAGAAAATATGGGTCATATGGGATGCAAGAGAAAAGCATCTTGTGCCTGTACAAAATTATGGGATGCTCCTGGGAGGGACTAAAGAAAGGTGGTTTGAGGAGGAACAAGTATGGGAAAATAAAAGGATGAGATACAGGGCTTGGTCAGTTAGAAACAAGGGGCTGGTCAGTCTGTTTGACTGTCCTGAGCCAGATTGCCACAGCCTGTCCCCTTTTCTCATTAAGGTGCCTTTCTAAATGTTTGGCTGGGCGAGAGGACTCTGTGCCCTACTCTTGTGTGCATACTGAGCTCTAAGTGCCAGCAGCTGGAGATGCACAGTGGGTTGTAGGTGTACCTGCATCTGGTGTGCCAGCAGCTGGAGGGACTGGAGTGAGTGAGGGCCTAAATGCCCAGCAGCTGGAGTGGGGCTGTGAGCCACAGAGGCTTGTGTGTGTGTGCAGTGCCTGTAACGGGAGAGTGAGTACAGTCTTGGCAAGGATGCCAGTGTGTGGTTGCTCGTGAGTATCACACAGGGCTAGCCATGAGTAGGATTAAGAGGCTTGGGAGCCAGGCTTTGAGGCAGCTGTAAGTGTGGAACAGGTAGTAGTGAGATCAGAGGGTCACCAGTTTGACAACAGAGCAGGGCTCTGGGGAGTCTAAGGATCAGGGTTGGTTCCTGAACAGGTTGAGGGTTTGAGACCAGTTACAGAGGGATCCACATTGTGTGTATGTGTTTATTCCCTAGTAGCACACCTTTTTCCTGGGTAGCTATGGGGAGTAGCAGCGTAAGGCCAAGCCATGATTGTGTCTGCATGAACACTTGTTTTTATCTGTGCTGTTCTATATGGTCAGCCATGTGTATATGTATCTTTGCATGCACAGCTATGGAAATACGTCCTCAGCCTGGCTGGACCTGGGCACATGGAGTTGCAGCAGCCTTGTCATCAGCAGGCTGCCAGGTTCAGCAGCCCCTAGCACAGGAAAAATAGTTTTTCTGTAAGCTTGGAGATGTAGAAATTGTTGACTCATGAAACTTAAATTTAGAACCAAATCTTCAATGACTGTTGTGATAGAATTTGAAAATATTTGTTGGTTTGATAGATGTGAATAGGGCTACTTACATGAATATCTAAATATCTGTATTTATTTAAGCTTCCATGATAGAGCAGTGGAGCATAAATTAAATTCAAACCTAGCCTTTTATTGTAGGATTTTTTTTTACATAGTGTGTTTTTTAACTCAAGAAGTAAAAATAGACATTTCCTTCTCTGAATGTCATAGATTTGTAGCATCACAAAATGGTTTGGGTTGGAAGGGAGAAGGGACCTTTAAAAATCATCTAACTCCTTTAAAGTCCAACCCCCTGCCATGAGCAGGGACACCTTTCATTAGATCAGGTTGCTCAAAGCCTCATCCAGCCTGGCCTTAAATGTTTTGCGTGTCTTCCCCCTGAATAAATCCGTGTGTAGAAAAGAATATCAGCAAGGAGCAGGGATGTTTATCATCTGTCAACTGACCTTCCTTTTAGGCATTTTCTGCTTCCAGTGTAATGCTGTAGTGTTCAGTCATTTTTGCTGTCGAGTTAAGACTCAATTTATGTGAAATATCAAGATATCATAAAAAAATGAAAATTTCTGTCCTGTTTACTGTTGGAGTTTACAAATGTGGTTATACACCCACAAATGTTTATAGTGACCCATTCTGTTGATAAAAAATTGATAGATTGATAAGCGGATTATTTTAGATTGAAAACTGTAACTAGAGGCATTTTGTATAAAATATGAAGTACAGCTACTACCTGCCCTAAGAAATCCTCTTTGTATGTGAAGTACTGCTAAATCAGCTTCTGATTTCAATGTGATGAATGCACCTTTTTCTTTTTTCAGCATTTCAGCACATTTTATTTTTTTCTATAGAATTCACTTGTATATAATTTCATAGTTAAATGAGCAGCAATTATTTTCAAATTATTTTCTTTTTTTTCTCTCCAAGCAAGAGTAATTTTAACAGCTGCTGGAACAGATAACTGAAATTGTATGGCAGAGAGACACATAATATTGAAAAGTAGAACAGTGGAGACCTTTTCTTCTAGAAGGTGGTGTAGCTACACTGTGGGTAGCTACACCCATGCATGGGTTTGTATATTTCCCCACTTTGAATATACCAAAAGAAGGCATTGTTGTATTTTGGCCATCTCCCTATGTGTATTGAAAATTTTGAGAGGACTTTATGGTGATAGATGGGGAAAGCAAAAACAAAAACATCTTAGTACAGCAGATCCTTTGCATTGTCATAGGCTGCTTGTATGCATGAGCATTTTGATAAACGTTTTGTGAGTTTTGCCTTTTTTCTTCTTCTTCTTTTTTTTTTTTTTTTTAAGCAACTGATCAAAATACTCATGTTTTCTTCTCAATTTAGTGGTGTAAAAGACAATAGAAATAAAGCTGGAAACAAAGTAATTTTTTCAAGGCTGGGTCACAAGTGATTGTACAGTCAGTTCTTTACTTTGTGATGTCATGTCTAAAGGCAATCACTTGTCTCCACCAAGATGTAGTACTGAATTGAGGGAAGACAATGTGCAGTTAAAAATTTTATGATGTGCTTGTTCATATTAAGGAACTACAGCTCCTTATCAAGTACAGTTATAATAATTAAAGTTTTATATACCCTGTACATTTCTTGATTTTTATTTTCTGCTTCGAGTTGTGTTTTCAATTTTCTTTCCTTTTTCTAGCAGTGTGGAAAGAAAAGCATTACCACATGTGAGAGCTACTTCACTCTCAAATGATCTTGATCTGCATATGTACAGTAAATCTGATGGATTTCTGAAAGTGCCAACCTAACAACATGCACACATGCGTTCCATCCTTTGCTTTCCCTTTAGGAGAGCAGAAGAACAGACAGAAAGCTGGAATTTGGAGTGTGTGTTGCTGCCCAGTGATTCATGCACCTTGCTTGGGGACAGCCTGTTTCCAGTACACTGCCCAGGCAGTGAGAGGAGGGGGGTGCAGGCTAAATGAGTTGTTTTGGTGGCTGCAGCTCTTCTCTGATCGATGGTTTTTGTCGATGCTCTGTGCAATCCATAATTTTCTTTTTTGGGCTCCCTCATGAACTAAATTGGCTTCTGCCCACTGTCATTAATAATGATCCTAGTGGAGGGAACATCATTGACTTGTTTATAAGGCTCTGGCTTGAATTCAGTGTGTATTTAATAGTCAATGTTTTTGTAGTTTAGTCATGAATTATTAGAAAATAGCTCAACTTTTCTGAAGATGAAAAACCCTCAACAACTTGAAATTGGTTTTCAAGTGTTTAATATATTAAAATTCACACTCATTTCTGCAGGCGTAGGTTATTTGATTTAATAAAAATGGTCAGCCAAGTCCTTTAGTTTTTGAGTAGCATGGGTGTGCTGATATGAAGGGGTGTTTTTATTACTGGGATACAAAGTTTTTGAAGTGTAGAAGAGGCTTCAAGGCTGATGCACTTTCTTCTTCTCTTCCTTTGAAAAAGGAGTGTTGCTATATGAAAATTCAGATATTGTCTTACTCTTTTTTCTGAAAGTCAATCCTCAGTAATTCCTAAAAGTGTAAGGACCACTGCCCTACTTTGGGAGTAGATTTGCTTTTATAACTCTGAAATCTGCTTGTGATTGACATATGTTAAGAATTCCTGTAATATACATTTGGCTGGAGTTTTAAGAACATCTTGTGACTATGTTGTATCTTGACCTGTAGATTGCCATTGATCATCATCTTTTACCTTCATAAAAGACTTGGGTATTACATTTTAAAGTGCAGTTTTGTAGGCTGAAGAGGATAAAAAAGTGTACGTATATTATAGTTTTATAAAGCTACTGCACTTCAGTGTATACATTCTTGTTTAAATGTTGTATAAATACAATTAATAGGTGTTTTTATGTACAGCCACTATCAATGAATGCACAATTTTATATTGATATTTGCATTGCTCTTGTAATTGAATTTCTGTGCAAGCCCAAAGGAGATGAAACTGAGCTAGAACTGAGTTCTCTGCTTTCAGAAATTTAGTTCTTAATTTCTTCCTCTAGTTTTAGATTTGATTTCTATGTGAAGTCTAATGTATTTTTAATTTGCTATTGACAGTGTCTCACCTCCAGGAGATGGCCTCTTCTAAGTCTTTGATGAACTTTCTGACCTTCACTTTTGGCTCAGCAATAGGATTTTTTGTCTGCTATCTTTTGTTTAGCATTATTCTAGAAGAACAGGTAAAGATCCAGCCTCATGTTCTTCACAATGATCCACACGGTCAACACTTAGCAGATATTGACAACAATCAGCTGCAAGGACAAATGAATTTCAATGCAGATGCTGGACAGCATAAAGGTATTTTGTTACACCTGGCTGATTAGCAAATGTCCTTCCTTTTCATGCATTGCAAAACATTGCTTCTTCACTGCCAAGAATTTATATGAATCATTTTCATTTCCATGTTCAGGTTACATCTAAATAACTTTTTTCTCTTGAGGTCTACTGAACAGTGGTTTTCTTTTTTTTACATTTTTTTACATTTTTTAACAGTGGTTTACATTTTTATTACAGCATAAAGTGTAAACTGGAGTGTTTTAGTACCAATTATGCAGATTTCACTGTCCATGAAATATCCTTTTACATGAGTTAAAATCTTTCTGTATCAAGTGAAAATGTTTCTTTGGTAGCTTGAAAAACATTGTTTCACACCTCAGATAACTGTTTATTCTTGTGGACTGCCTCAAATAAAAACATGGTATCAATAATAATAGTAGTTTCATAGTATCCTAAATAACTTCACCTGTTAAATTGTTTCTGGTTTACCATTTGCTTTATGCTTTAAACGTATTTTGCTGTTTTAGAAAATTCATTAGGTTTTGTTAGTTAACATGAATATATATTAAAGAGCTTATTAGCTTTTTGGCCTTTCTGTGTTTTAATGATACAGTTGTATTCATTGTGAATGGCAAAAATATTCTGTTTTTAAATTTTCATTAGTCTTCCAAGACCATAACGAGGTTGCCTCCAAGTAGTTTTTGTGCACAAATCAAGGTTTTCTAAAGTCAACACTTTCCTGAACAGACACCCATTTTGATATGACTCTTACACTCTACTTTATCTTGTGAAATTGAAATAGCTTTAAGAATTTTAATCTCTGAGAGTGTTGTCTGTTTCCTTCCAGAATCTAGCATAGAGTTCATTAACTGGTTCATTTGGAAGCCAAAGCCTCTTTTCTGTCTGTATGTCTTTTCTCATTTAGAAACAGAATATCTGAGGGGAGATTGCTGTTAGTTTGTTTGGCAATCACGTCTAATATGGTTTTACAACTTTTCTCTTTTTTTAGATGAGGATAAAAATATTGCAGAAGGACTGTATCACAAGGTGAAAATACTGTGTTGGGTCATGACTGGACCTCAAAATCTAGAAAAGAAAGCCAAGCATGTTAAGGCTACTTGGGCCCAACGCTGTAATAAAGTACTTTTTATGAGCTCTGAGGAAAATAAAGACTTCCCAACTGTGGGCCTAGAAACCAAAGAAGGCAGGGACCAACTGTACTGGAAGACTATTAAAGCTTTTCAATATGTATATGACAATTATTTTGATGATGCTGATTGGTTTATGAAAGCAGACGATGATACATATGTTATATTGGACAATTTGAGATGGCTTCTTTCAAAATACAGTCCTGAACAACCAATATACTTCGGAAGAAGGTTTAAGCCTTATGTGAAGCAGGGCTACATGAGTGGAGGAGCAGGGTATGTTCTGAGCAAAGAAGCTCTGAAGAGATTTGTTGCTGCATTTAAAACGAACAAATGCACTCACAGTTCCTCTATTGAAGATCTGGCACTAGGAAAATGCATGGAGATCATCAACGTGGAAGCAGGAGATTCTAGGGATACAAGTGGTAGAGAAACCTTTCATCCATTTGTTCCAGAACATCATTTAATCAGAGGATACCTACCAAAAACATTCTGGTACTGGAATTACAATTACTATCCTGCTGTAGAGGTAAGTCCTGAGGAACCTGGTATCCATTTTGTCAAGTTCATCTTACAATGTGTGTGAGCATGTGATGTGTGAATTAGCACTAGGTGACATAATTGAAGAACAGGATTTGGAATATTTTACATATTAAAGCTGGAAAAAAGAGTCTGGTTCTTCAGTGGATTCTTTTTCATTGTAAAGCAGCAATCTATTTTTATACTTGTGTTCAGCAGCTAAAGCTTTTCTGTAGCTTAAACCAGCTGTATGATACTGTATTTAATGTGTCAGGAGGCTGCAGCTTCAGCTAAGGCTGCAGTGCATGGGTGGCTGAGCTGTGGACAGTTCCATCTGTAACTGATTCATAATGGAAATTGCCTATGTGATCCTGTCCTGTCATACCTGTGCTTGGGTAGAGTCTACTCCATCTGGTATCAAAATCAAACTATATTGATGAAACTTGGTGAATATTAAAAGAACAACAGTTACATAACAATTGTTCTCTTTGGTGTCCTTAAATATTTAATCTTAGTTCCAGTTGGATTTGAAATATTAGCAAGTCTGCAGTCAAAGCTGCTGAAAAAAGAAATCCCAGAACTGTGCTTCAGAAAAGAGGTCTCAAAGCTGAATTTGAGCTATAAAATATAAGTTGTGACAAATGTGTTAGCAACGATCCTATAGCTCACAATAATGTCAATGAAATCAAGACATTTCAAACAAAATTCTGCAATTGCTTGTTACAACTTTCTGTCAGTAGGAAGTTAGATACTGACAATATTTGCCAAACTGTATAATATGTCAACAAACACAGGTGCAGGGACACACACGTCTTGCTTATACATTCTGTCTGGATGCTGACGTAAGTAACAGGTGTGTATTGTTTCATATGTTAATGTAGCTCCTTTAGGCCTGCTTGCTGCTTTTGGTGCTGTTTAAACACCAACATCAAAAATTAAGTATGGAAAAGCAGAAAACCTCTGACGTTAATGAGGGCAGCTAGTTTTTTCACTGGCTTGATCAGAGAAGCAAAAGACTTAGTCAGCTTTATTTTGGAAAGATGCCTTGGCAGGTATGTCTGGTACATTTTGCTTACCTAACATTAACTTTTGAAGTATATGTATGACTGATGGTAGTGAATTTCTTCTCATTAAATCAAGTATGCAGATTTAATGCATTTAGACTCTTTGAATTCTCCCCAGATCTTTAATCCAGGGCATTGCTGATTGTTTTGCTTTGTTTTGTGTTTCAGGGTCCTGGATGCTGCTCTGATCTAGCAGTTTCATTCCACTATGTTGACTCTGTGACTATGTATCATTTGGAATATTTGATTTATCATCTTCGTCCATATGGTTATTTGTATAGGTACAATCCTGATTTGTCAAAGAATCCAGAAGAGCAGAGCAGAAATGGAGCATTGGAGGATAATCAAAAGCTAAAGCAGAAAATTTCAGAGAGCTAATTGGACTTTGAAAAAACCAAAAAGAAGCCAGTATAATGAGTAAGAGTCTCCTCAAACTTGTGCGTGAAGCTTATGGACTGAAATTACTCCTGGCAATTCTTATTTCAAAAATCAAGTTGGCAGCACTTCTTGTCACCCTGTGGACAACAGAGTCTGGTGCTGGCTCTGACTGCTTGGGATAGGGTGACCTTGCAGCCCTGCTTACGAAGATTTGGGGCCCTAAAGCTGTGAAATTGAAGGTTGCTCTGATACAATATCTGGAAGAATTTGTATAAAAACCATAGTGGACAGGTTCACAGATGATCGTACAGAATTTCTGTCCCTTTTTCTGTTCTCCTCTATTTCCTTTCCATTAAGTCAGTTCTAATATTAGAAATTGGATGCTGCCCAGTCAAACACTTCATGATGCCTTTCTGAAGTATTCTCAACATCTTGAAGTTACTTTGTGTACCTTGCCCTAAAAGTAAGGCAGGGACATGGAATTAGAGTCTCCAATTTGCTTTGCCTTAACAACAGAGTGGCAGAATTTCACCCACAAGATTTATGTGAATTGTTTCAGAAACAGAATTCACTGCTATGAATTACTTACAAATTTTTAAATGCTGTTGTGCAAAACAATATGAAGTTCTTGGGGAGGAATATCTGGAGAGAAACCTGAAACAGTTACTGTTGTTTAAATTGCTGAGGTGATGCAAGCTGCTTACATATTTGCCTGTGGCTTTTTTTCCCCCCTTTTGTGAACTTATCCTTTTGGTTGAATGGATAAAAAATCATCTTAGCATTTCTCAGCATAAGGTAGATGTTTTTGAAAATCAAGGTCTGTCTTCCATCCCACCTGCCACATAAACCAGGAAGAATAGTATCTTAGTGAAGTTGCATTGTAACAACTTGGTTTCAGCCACACTTCTAATTAGTTTGTTTCTGTTTTAATTTTCACTAGAGATTAACATTTTCAGATACAGAAATGTCCTATTTTAAAACTGCACCAAAGCAAGTTTATTTGGTTGAAGTACTTAATTTCACTCTGCTGAACATTTTTTCTTTCTGTTTAAAAAAATTTTTCTGTATCTGCTTCTTGTTATCTTTTCCAGTACAAAGTGTTATCTTTTTTCACTGTTTTTGAAGCTGAAATACGTAGTTATTCAGGTAAGTAAGCCTGAATGCAGGAATCTTTTGAAGTGCATTAACTTTCTCCACTACTTCATAAGTATCTCTGCCTTTTAACTGGAAACACTTTCTTGGTGTGGGACAAAAGAGGCGTTTTAATTACTGATTTTTTTTCAGAGGCCAAATGTATGTTTTATAGAGTTAATATAAAACTTTCTGGTTTTCTCCTTTTCAAATTGAGTGAATAGCAGTATGGGGAATGGGAATTTAAGCATGACATGTGTTTTTATTCCACACTTGAACAAAAGTTTCTTCATCTTTTTGTTATTTTTCACCTTCATCATATTGATGAATTTGGACATAACCTAATTACCTCCAGTCACTGTTTTGAAAAGGGCACATAATGGTAGCAGACAGCCTTATTTACTACTGCTGGTTCTTCAGGATGTTCCTGGAGGATGATGTTACCATAAAGTACTGGATGTTTTTTTCCAAAGATAGTTCTAGTGGAGATTGGAGTTCTTTCTGTTGTCCAACAGTAAAGTCATGATTTTCTTTCTGGCCATTGCTCTGCAGCATGATGATAATTACTGAAAATGCTCATGGTGTTGAAATGCTGCATATATCTTCTCTGCCTGAATATAGGCCGAGTTCCTCTATCAAGTATTGGTTAAATAGTTCCTGCAGGGTTAAATCTGTCGGTCTTTATGAGCAGCACTGCTTCTGAAGTACTGATAGGGACACGAGCTTTATTTTACATTAATTAAGTAGAACATTATCACTGCATTGGTTTAAGAAAGGAAAAAGTTCCCAGTTTGTTGTAGTCAGAGGGATGCTTGTCCAGAGGACAGTGGATGTTATCATGCTGAAAGGTGCTTCCTTCTGTGAGCTAGATGTTTATCCCACATGCATCTCAAACCAATCATATTGTGAAATCCATATGGAATTGGTAACTCCAATAGCATTGTTCAAACAAGCTGTTAAAATATTTAGGAGTACTTAAGGAAGTTATGAAATGAAATCAAGATCCCAACCTAATCTCTTTTAAATTCAGCCCATGTAGATCTGTTGAACTACTGTACAGTTCCTTTGTTTCTGCTTTTTTCAGTTCATCCATGGGGATTTGAAGACTTTCTACCACAACAGGCAGAACTAATCCTGCATATTTTCTGCAGATTTGTGTCATGTGTTAGCCCTGTGCTGTCCTTTGAAGCAAAATCATTTCCTCTTCATGTTCCTTACTGTCTGAGTATCCTGTCTCTGGCTTTCTGGTTTCATCAGTGTAAGTCTCAGGTGGACAGGAGGAAGCAGGATGTTTGAGCTCCACACAGGTTGTTTGCTGGGATAACAAGGTAAACCAGCCACTGCTGAGCTCAGGGTGAAGCCTTTCCTCAGCAGCAGTTCTAGTTCTTGTCTGCTCCCCAACTGAGGCTTGTGGGTTTAGCAGAGCAGGGCAGGATTATTCCTTTCCACAAAATGTGCAGGACCTCAGAGAGACTGGAAAAGTAAAGGAGCAAGTTCCCTTTCTGAAGGGAATAAAGCTAAGGACATACTACCTTGTGATAAATGGGTGGCCTATCCAGAGAAATAAGTAGCCTTTTGTTCAAACGTTCAGTCTTTGTTTTAAAGTGTCCTTTTGCATAGGCCTCTGAATCTGTTTCTTTTGCCTTTATAACAGCACTGCAAAGATTTTTTTTTCTTTCCAGACAAGCTAGAAAAGTATCAGGTTTTACATTCTGTGACTATAACAGAGACCTGTTGTTCTCTGTTGAATTGTATTGCCATAACCATGAGCTGATACCTCTGGAATAATTAGTTTCTATCTCGCTGCCTTCAGAAGCCTCAGTGGACAAGGTTGGAATGTGAACAGCTAGTATAATTTTCATGTACAATATTACACTAATATTAGTAGCTGCTATTTCACTCTCAGGTCTTTGTGCTTTGAGAAAGTATTTATTGAGTTTGAGAATTTCTGCAGCCCAAGGAGACTGTATTTCAGATAGAGAGACTTCCTGAAGTGCAGCAACATGGGCTTACTTAGGCTGTGCAGATTATTGCTCTGTGGTTTGGTTTCTAAAAGAGGTTTCTTAATTTTATAAAACCTAGAAGCTTTCATTGGCACCATACTGATTTAACTTACCCATCTAAAAGTTTTGAACTGTTTTCGTGAAAGCACTAGGCAGTGGATATGAGAATGTCCCCTAGTGTGACAGAGTAGCATTTTAACCTTGTATTAAATAGTTTAACTTCAGAAAGATTGAGAATGGCAAGAAGTTACTTTCTGATCACTGGTCTTAATCAGAGAAGTATTAGTGCTTGTTTGCAGAGGAGAGTATTAATCTTTGTTTGCAGAAAAAGACCAGTTTAAATCTTCTTTCACTCCCAATTCATTTTTGCAGTCTGTATTTGTGTTATTTAAGAGGTTACATGCTGATGATGTTTATACCATCTCTCATTTTGTGGAAGCTCTTTTCACAGTACTTTTGCCTTTAAGGACACTTTCTTTGTTTTGCTTTGGTGTATATTAAAAATAACTTTTTCTTCAGCTGTTGCCATTTGTTCTGTTATGCTTGCAGAAGAATAAATTTCAGTGAGTAGCTGATAGATCTCTTATAAATGCTTTGTTATTTGAGCAGGGTGTTTTGTCTTTGTATGACAGAAAAGTGTGGGTTATTTCTCTGCTGTACCTGCTACTGATGCTGAGAGTGCACGCACAGATAAAAATAGACCTCTCCATACAGGACCACTGGGAAAGGCAGTTTTGTCTTTTTTCTGTCAAGAAATCTTCTGTGGAACTCCAAAAGTGTAATTTGCTTTGTTTTACCATATTGTATTTCAAATACTCCACAAATGTTATTAATAGTCTAAAAGAATTGACTATTGCTGCTGGACAGTATGCTCCACTTAATACCTGTGAATGTTTCACTTTTTTCAGTTATAGGTAGTTGTGTTCCTAATGGCAGATAAAAATTGGTGATTTGTCTGGATTGGTCACCATAAGGATTTGTTTCTTAAATACCTTCTTTGAAGTGCCTTTGACCAATTTTTAGCATCAAAATTATGTTGAGAATTGAATAAATAAAATAAGTTATCTCATACACAGTTCACATCTGTCTTCATTTACCCTTCCTGCATGCTAGTGGTGTTGCATAGCAGCAGAGTTTAATCTAATAAAAATGTTCTCACTTTTTCTCTAGGGTGGGTACAGGAAATTCAAAAAGCTTTTCTCACTTGTTATGATTCTACAATTCTATATTTATACTATTAACAAAATAGCAAGCTACCCAGAAAACAAAGATAGTAGATTTTTAAAGTGTAAAATGAGTAAGTGCTAGTACCAGATTCATGTAAGCAGGCAGCTGTTTCTGCATTGTCCTGATTCTTCATTGTCTCTGTATTATTACAGATTTCTGAGTGAACTGCCTACATCTGATATGTCAGAAACAAAGCAAAACTGTCCAAAATTAACCACCTTTAAAAAAAAATATATATTTTTTCAGTGAATCTCTTATTTCTGAAAAAAAAAAAAAAAGACTGTTAAGATTGAAAAGTTGTGCTTTCTAACCGAAATGTTTGTGCAGAACAGCATTCAGCAGTAAAAGTGCTGGCACTTAGGCAGCTGGGAGGTGTCCTTACATCTGGAACTCTGCTTGTTGGACAAGGTGTTGGCACAAGCACAGTACAGCTGTGTGTCATTACCTTAAGTACTGTAATAGACCCTGCTAATACTATTAACCTGGATTAATTAACTGTTTCATTTCAAAGTGCAGGAAGCTTGTGACAACCAGTTTAACTGAGCTCAAAAGCTGGGATATTTAAGGGAACAAGAGCCAATTGAACAGACTATAAAAGCTCCTCTCAAGTTTCAGGCGAAGGTTATGCTTTTATGTGGTGCTGCTGCTGTAACTTTCAAATTGTCAGGATCAGACTACATCCAGCACATTGCAGGGCAATGCAAGTGCTGGAGCAAGGCAAAAGCTACAGCTGCTACTCTGGAGACAAACTGTTTCGTAAGTGTGGGTGTGCTTTGCTTGCTTTTTGGGTTTGTTTTTTTTTTAATATTAATATATAACAGACTTGCCCATTTGATTACTGGAAGTTGTAGGCTCAGGGAAATGTCCATAAATGACGGTAAGGTTTTGTAGCCAGCTCATAGAAAGCTTCACTGGCTCAAGGGAATTTTCCTAGAGCTCTTCCCTGTGCACTATTGCCAACTAAAAAGTAAGTAAACATTTTACACCCAGGAACTGCTAAGTTTGTTCAAGCTGCAGGGAAGATAAGGTTCTGTATTGCTCATTCCAGCTCTTGCTCCTGAATGTTTAGCCAGCTTTCTTCCTTTCTGACAATGTTTCACCTTAATGAAGCCATTCCATGGGTTCCTGAAATCTGGTGGTGAGGAGCTTTTTCTGACAATATGAGGAGTAAGTGAGAAAATCAGAGCTCTGCAGTGAACATTTTCATTGTTCTGCATGAAAAGAAATTTAACACAGACTTGGGAAAACAGATGGATCGTGGGATCTCACTTCTAGGTTATGGTGATATTTGGCATTTTTAAAGGGAAAGTGGTTATTCAGAAATGTAGCCTGAGGTCTTCATTTTTTTCAGCTTTCTAATATATAGTCCTTCAAGACTTCTTAAAATGCCAATAAAAATAAAGATGTTCTTGTCATTGGGTAGTAAAAAGAATGTTGCAGGGAGGTTAATTCTGTGTCTGTTTTGTTATCACTGGAATTTGAACCCAATGTGGTTTTGAGCTGTGCCCCACATGCTCTCCATTTAATTCTTCAGATTTCTTCAGCTCCCTGTTCTGTTGTGTATAATGCTTCTCCTTTGTTGCAATACTACAAGTACAGTCCCTTTTTTCCTTCCTCACCCAAAAATGCTCTTCTGTAAGTTTTCCTTTTTTTTGAGAGGCTGAAGCCTCGAGTTCTGGAGTTTGCACTGTACTGGCCAAAGCATCCAGTTTTGTGTTACACACCTGTGAGGATAAGGTGTGAATTCTTCTGCCATAGCTAAGGTGTTCCCTTTGGAGGTGTGATTTGTCTTTTGACATGAAAAATATTCCCATCTTTTTGTCTTCTTTTTAGTTTCCTTTTTCTGTCAGTAGTTGCACTACCTGATCTGCAAAGTGCTATTTGAGGAGTAAATGGTACCAGCTGGAGCTGAAGGCCGTGTATGATTCCACAGACAGACCTGTCTGCAGTAAACTTAGAGACCTACAACAGGTTTCAAGTCAGCCTAAAGCAAATCACTTCCAAAGCAAGAGTTGGAACCAGGTTTTATCATTTAATGCTTAAAATATTTCTCAGTTTGGTAGGATGGATGGGTGGATTGGCTGGAGACTCCAGCAGTTAGTTGTGGGGAGAGGGAATTATTTGTAGCAATATTGTCTGAAAAGGAACATGAGCTTTCCAATTGTCTTGTGAGCATTGCTGAAGTCACTATCTTATTTTTCACTTCTGCACAGAGGTGAACAGTCTTTTGGAAAGATGACTACATGGCAATAGAGTTTCAAAGTTTCTAAATAGAGATGGGAGTTTCTCGGGGGTGTCTGTTACATGAAAAGTTGATGTGAGCAGCTTACTTACTTCATTTAAACTGCTTTACTTGAGTAGGTATGTAAATTTGCAGTACTGTTCTTCAGTTGTACAACACCAAACTGTGACATCTGTGAACCCACCACTTTGGCATCTTGAAGTCAAAAAAGCTGGTTTGCTTCTTTGAATTTCTAACCTGGCTCCCAGCAGCACCTTGGCACCATCTCATTCCTTTCCCCTCCTAAAATAAAATTCTAAGTGACTGCAAGGAAAGGAGCTTTGTCAATAGCTTCAATCACCTAAAGGACTGTATCAGCCTTCTGGTGCTGCTACTTCCCAGTTCCACCCTGTGCTTTTAGTGTTCCCCAACAGATTTGGATCCTGCATGGTCTCAGGGAGTCAAGGTTGACTCTTACTCCTCTGTCAAAGAAGTGAGAAAAAAGACTTAGGAATTAATGTGCATTAGTGCCCTGCACCTTTAAAACCTTGGACTATGGTTTTTGTTGGGTTTTTTGTTTCACTGTCCCACATGAGTTCTTAACTGGGAATCACTCAAATGTTGTGCTGTTAAGTGCTGACTTCCTCCTTCCTGCCCCTGGAGATGGAGAGCATAAGATTTAACATAAATGTTAATTTAAGGCCAAGCGAGTACTTGGCAGAAATCAAAGCAAATAGATATGTCTCTAATTAATTTTTAACATGAATATTTTATTCAATCTAGTTACTCTAAATGTGGGAATACTGTTAAATGTCTGTTCTCTGATTTTCTCAAGTGCAGGATGTGACTGTAAACTGGAGCCTATATCCTTCCTAGATTTGTAATCCAGATGAGCACTCTGCAGGGATTAATCCTAAATCAAATAAAAATCTCACCTGAAGGCCTGAAATTTTTCCCAGCACAGGAGAGTGCTTCACCAGCATTTGACTATTTACCATTGAAAACAGCAGGTTTCACATATTTCACTGCAGGGTCTGTTGAAATCATAGCTGAAATATGGTTAGTGTTTCAAGGACAGATAAGGTAATCATGTCTAAACCAAATTTTGAAACACTATTTAGAAAAAAAACCTGCGGTTCAGAAGCTGGCAGTGCTTCCCTGGGGACAACAAAGCCTTTGTTCCCATTCCAGTTCAATGGTACTCAGGTTTTTTTATAGAGAGAATAGGCGGTGTCTGTTTACCCAGATTAAAAAATCATTTGTCAGTCTAATTAACAGCATTCTGCTTTTAAACTATTTCCCTTTCAGCCAGCTTGGGCTCTATGCACTCTATCTTTCCCAGCTTCCAAAGCTGCATTTCACGTATCTTGTTCAGACTCCTTGAAGGAAATATTTCCCAAAAGGCACTGGACATGTCTTCTTTTTGGGTAAGCTTTATGATGTCTAAATGCAGAAATTGTCTTATCAAATACAGAAGTTGTCTTAACAAATGTAGGTCTGAATATTCACAAACTTGTACTATTCCCAGTGGGAGAAGTCTCATGCATCAGCTCTATCTTCTTGCTTTAAAACTATACAAAAGTAGCATTTGAGTCTCATTAGTAATTGTACAACTGCTAGTACTTTCTCCAGGAGAGTAAGTTAGATTCACAGAGCCTTGATTATTTCATATAAACCTATTCAAATTGCACAAAATGCCTGGTTGTGCCAGTCTGTGTGTTGGCCAGCACTTCTGGTTCAAGGAGTGTCAGCAATACCAACTGAGAGCCAGAGCCTTACAGATGTGTGGTGGCTCTCTGGTTTGATCTGGTCTTTGCATCAAACAGCATCACTGAATTATTTTCTGTTGGTTTATTTCATTTTGTGAGTCAGAGTTGTAGATTTTATGCATATTATAAAAGCAAAAACTTGCTAAAAGATCCACAGGTACTGGTGGTGAGCTGCCACTGTGAATTCTCAGTCCTTGTGAGCCTCAAAGGAGTGGAGGGAGCATGAGTTTCTCTTAAATATAGTGTCTAGGAATTTTATTCCTCACATCAGGGCAAAATGAGGAAACTATTACAAATGTTAAACAGTATAAAAAAAAAAACAACATGAATGCATGGTTGGAAAAAATTTGCTGTGTCCTATTAGCCACACATATTTGTGGGCTAGATGTCTAGGCCCAGGAGAGACTAAGAAAGCTGTTGCAGCATATAAATGAACCAAAAATATTAGCAGGTTTCCTATGGCTTTTGCAGTTAAACAAAGGTTAATTACACATGTTCAGCTGGACCACCTTTGACTTTTAAATATATAATTGTCTATGTAGGAGTAGTGTTTTGAAGATGAGCATAAGGTAGGAAAATGCTGGGATGAGGAATGTGCATATCCCATGCTAGCAATCAATAGTGGAGAGATTCTAAAGCAACAGAAGAGAGGACAATCCCTTTTGATTTTATACTTTTGTAATGTGGATGGCTGAACTCCAAAATGTTTCAGCAGGAGCACCTCATCAAGGGAACACCTTCACAGTAGGTACAGCTGCAGTGCTTCTTCCTGCTGCCAGTCAGCACATTCTGTATTTAATACCTGCCTGACCTCTCCCCCTGACTGCACTTGGGAACTTTAGACTGTTCGAGAGGGTCAGGTTTGAGGATGATTCTCACTTCCCTAGGATATTGGCCTTTATGCAGAAGTATAGAAGCTTGAGTAATGCAACCTGACCTTGTAGTTGACTCTCATTTGAGAGGGAATCCTGAATGGACTGCATGATTTCTGTGGTCAATTCCTGCCTGAATTATCCTATAATCCCAAAAATGTCTTGTCAGCTTTGCATACATTTTGCACCTCTGATGCCTGGAAAGGCTGACCTGGAACAGAGACTAGACAGAGCAAAAGGGATAAAATAGGTATTTATTGAAAGGAT
>JAOTQP010001286.1:25404147-25421550 GCA_026413545.1 Cichladusa arquata
TCTCTGAATTCCTGCTCTCCAGTGCTGAGCATCTCTCTCCCCTGCAGCCCCTCCTCCCAACCCCTGCTACTGAAGGCACATCCTGGGAGCCTTTTTGATTTGTTGATCATTTATTCACTGCTCTGGCAGGTTTTTTTAAGTGTCCTGAAAGCTTTAAGGAGCACCAGTCAAAACAATTCCAGCAGCATTTGGGATTAGCTGAGTTATTTTAAAGCTAATCCAAAACTCTTTGGGGGTTTTACTCACATGTTGAGCTCATGCTTGCCAGATTTATTCTTGTCAAAGCACTTATTGACCACTCTTTTTATAAGAAGTGGTTTCTTTGTGTTCCAGGGTTAACTATGCCAAACCAATAATATGCAAAAAATCTCCCTTCTCCCTCCCTACACATGTAGGGAAGTTACAGCTGCTAAAAGCAGGGATTGTGGGACAATGGGCTCTCCTTCTTTTATTTTAAACATTGCCCTAAAATAGGTCTTACATACATTAGAATGCCAAAATAGAAAATCTTTATGGATTATGTTTTAGAACCTTACCATTTGGCTGAATTTCTGCATATTCCTGGTTAGGAAAAAGAGTCACACTTAGTAGCATTTGGCTTAAAATTTGAGTTTCACTTATTCCTGAAGCTTAGAACTGATTTTGTCTCATGAGAAGATATAATAGTACTCCTGGAAGATAAAGACCCCTATATTTAAGGCAGTCTCAAGCAAAAATTATAGTAACAAAATATAATTTATAATTCATATTTTGTTGTCTATCTACCAAGTATGGTAGCTGAGATATCTGCTTATGTTTGCCTGTGGAATTTCAAAACCTTGATCTGCTGCAGAGTGGCTTCAGCAGCACCTGGAGGTGTTCTACAACTGGGAAGGTAAAAGGAAGACAAAAATGATTCTAAAGAATGATTGATAAGAAGTTGCAGGAGGAATAACAGTAATGTCTGAGATCTCAATGCTGAACCTATGGTTTCTCATGTGTCAGCAAACAAATTGCTCTACTTGCCAGCAGAGCTGGGGTGTCCCAGCCACACACCTGCCCATGAATGCTTTGGCCCTTTCCCTGAGGAGTGGAGGAGGAGGAGGAGGAGTTGTTATTTGTTTTGTTAATAAAAAAGAATAATCAGGTTACCTGTGAAAATGCACTGTAACTCTGTGATGCCCTTGCGAGCTTTGGGAAGGGTGTTCTGTACCTACAGATGACATCAAAAGAGTTCAGGAAGCAACCAAGGAAAAGAAGTGTGGGAATGTGGCACTAAATCTATACTGTCCATAAAATGTTTCTTTACAAGTATGGATATTGGTCTCAGCCATACTATCAATAGCATAATTTTAAATTAATCTTTTTCTTCTTTCTTTTTCTTTTTTTCTTTCCATTTTTCCCTCCAAGGAATGTCTTTGATGGCAACTTCCAAATGAGAAAACATGTTAATCAGTTTTCCAAGGATGTTCAAAACTAGAGTGCAGGAAATATTGCATAATTTCAGTCAATTTAAGGTAACAGAGGAAATTTGAAGATGTGATAGAAATAGAAGAGTGCAGACAGCAGGATGATCAATGCAGAGGTAGTGTTCAATGTCCGAATATCAATGTCTGAATGAATCCTAGGGACAGACAGTGAGTGAACTGGGTTAAGGCAAAAGATGAATTCCATTTATAGTTGTGAACAAGAGACTGCTAGAGCTTCGCAAAGTGAAAAGCTGCTGCTGTTCTATGCTGAGGAAATGGAGCACTATTTTCCTGTTAATTTTCTGAGTCTTTATCTGAACTCTTAGAATAAAGGATGCCAGAAAAAGAATTTCTCTTATAATTATCAGTTCTATAGAAAAGTCTCTGTTATTCACTACTCTCAGCTTTCATGGTTTCTAGCATTTGGCCTGGTCTAGCAGAAGATTTAAGGATTTAAGGATTAAACTATTTTTGTTTTTAAAATTTGCCTGTGACAAAAATAAAGGGTTTGTTTGCCAGTGAAAACTGTAATGCTCTCAGCAATGATCTTGTATGATTTTACACTAGATGGGAATAAAACTGGATGTTTGGCAAACAGGGCCCTCTCCTGGTTCATTGCCCCATGACACCCTTGAGAAGGCAGAGCTGGGTGAGGAGACATTGGAGTCAATGCTGCCACTCATTGCTGATGCAGATTTAAGGAAGAGTCCTTTCAGGAGGGATTTATGTGCTTTTCATGGTTTAATAAATATCAGAGCATACATCCAGAGTTTGAGTCTGGAAATACGCAGAAAGACCTAAGCAGAAAAGGATGCTCAGGATAATCTGATTTGAAGAGCATACAACATTCAAAACAACCTTATATCCTTCACTTCTCCCTCTTTGCTACAAAAGGTTTAGTCAACTCTAAATGGAAGCAGAAAATAAAGCAGTGGTCTTTTGTAAACATTGGTTTAACTGCATTAAAATGAGTCCTTGTATGCATATTAAAGAGTAACTGCTTGTTTTATAACCTTGTTAACAAATGATGTCACTATTTGTACTTACTAAAGCTCTTCAGCTTTACCAGAAAGGTTTTCACTAAACATTATAGAAGATATTGCAAACCCATAGCCTACAACTTTACATTCGTTCCCAAATTCATTATCCTCAGTATTTCTTAGATGCATCTCTTTGTCTGGAGAGCTGGAGCTGCACACACAGCTAATCCTATCCCTGAAGCAACTGCCCAAGCACACAAGATTAGAACAGATTTGAAAAGTCTTGCAGATTCCTAGTCTCTCTTGCAATTCCAGTGGGCTTTGCTGCTATCAGTTTCCAGGTGCAGCTAAATGTAAAATGTTCCGGGTAGGATTAAGGGGATCTTCATAGTACAAGGTAATACCTTTCAGTCTTACTGTTCCATGTTACACAGAAATTATTTATAATCATGTTATTATAAGTATATTATGCTCATTTTAGTTCTGAGTATAAGAACAGAATATTTTCTGGGGCTGGTCTCAGGGGTGTTTTTTCCATTTCTAACTTAAAACTTATTTTAAAAGGCCAGGTGTTTGGGAAAAAATATTCAAAACTTTTAAACTCTACTTCAAGCACAGTTTTCCACAGAATTAGGTTTGCATCCTATTTGCTGCAAACAAGTTCATTTTGCAAAGTACATCCTGTCATTTATTTACAAATTGTGAAAGAAATTGTCTGAACATTTAAAGAGTTGTCCATACTGCCTGTGTAGATTCTCTTCTTTTGTTTACAAAGAAATAATGATGCTTGACTCTTTATCAGGTATTACTTCCCATTTTAATCAGGTTTGTCATTTTCAGTTTTAACAATGTGCTCATATAGGGTTATGTCTAAAAGTAGAAAGGATATGAGTAAACATTAACATACATCTTTCAGTGCTTTTTCCTTTTTTAGTTTAGTAGCATATATTAGAGTATTAGAGTGAAATAACTCTTTTTTTTTTAATTTATTTTTTTATTTTAACCCAGAGGTCCTGAGAAATTGAAATGTACTGATTAGCCTGAAGGACGTGAAAAAAACCCCTCTGTTTTTAATGTAATTCTAAGTGAAAGTCCAACCTTTATAATTGAAACTATTATACTGATGTTAATGCAAGTGTGCTTTAATAATGGACAAAACCCCTCTCTAATTACCCACAACTGTGTTACTAACATTCCAAAGAGGAACTCTAATCAATGGAAATCTTTATTTATGTCTCTACATGCTGTATTAAGAGTGCTAATTTCAGGAACCACTTACTGTTGCTTAAAGCTAGAGCATATTTTATTCTTCCATGACCTAAGAGACTTCTGTCATTAAAAGCTAAGTGTAAACATTTTTGACATTTTAATCCTAAAAATAGAATCTCATTATTCCCATGTGCAGTAGTATGAAGTTACTGTAAATTTGGAGGGAAAATATATCTTCCTCTGAGTGTGTATGTGTGATTGCAAGTTATTGCAATGGTATATGGTTGCAGTTAAGATACATTATACAGGAATCTGGTTAATGTGCAGACCATAGTAGGGAAAGAAATAAAGCACAGCAGTAATAATTCCAAGCTAACACATCATTTTGGATTCTTATCAGTCAGTTCTTCCTCAGTACATATGAACTTCCAGCTTCAAAATTCCCCAACAGAAGTAATTTCTAGAATAAAATAAGAAATCATTTCATTTTTCTCAAAAGTTTTGAAAAACACAGTCTGCAGTTTAATAAAATTTTCCTGTACTGAAAGTTGAAGTAGTGTTTAAGGCAAGTTATTTGGGATGAGTTATATGGCTTTTGTAAAGGCAGCTATGCACTACTGACAAGTAACCTCTCTGAAGGCCATGCCTTACTCACTAAGAATATGGATCTAAGATAGTATTGTCTGACTGGATTTCCCACCCCAAAGGAAAATTATATTGATTTGAGAGAGACAGTCTTCTAAGTTGTGAAAAGAACAAAACAAAAAAAGGGAATAAATGGTCAGTAGAAAGACGTCACTGAAGGATGGATGCCACCGTCTGTCCTACCCAAGATAAGTGATCTAGAGAAGGGAGTAAATAGGGAGGTGACAAAGTTGGAGTTGGTGACAATATTTTGTTCCTCTGAAGTAGCTAAGTACCAGTAGTAAAGTAGTAAAGAAAAGGAGTGACTGCAAGAAATCGCTAATTTCTTAGGAAAGAAGGACTTTGTGATATTGACTGCATAGGCTATGAGTTGAAAACTGAATTTTGATTAATGTAAAATAAAACATAAGCAGGAAAAGAGGTGATTGAGGGAGGACCTGAAGGAGACAACTTACTTGTTCATCAATCAACACAGGTTTCTTGACATTCTTTTTCTGTTTCAAATCTATTGTTGTTACCATTACAACCTCCATACCAGAATTGGCCACAAGAATTGCCATTCTTGTCATAATACCATTTCACCACGTAGTCCCAACAATCCCCTGGTTTCATAGGTTCCAAGCACCTTGGATCTGAAAGAGCATCAGTAAAAGTTAGCTTGGATTCTGGGAATAAGTTGTGTTATCTTGGAAGTGCTGCCTACAGTAAGAAAAACACCCTTTTGTTTCCTTTCTTGTAGTGCCTGGCCAAATTCCACTTCCATTAATGACTTACCTGAACGGCCTAAAAAAATACAGGATCAGTTGGAAACAAGACTGTCTAAATCTTGATGCAAGAATCAAGCTGCTATTTAAATACCTAAGCATGCAGTTGGTACACAAGTGTATCATCTGAGTCTGAAAATCTGCCTCTGATGGTGTATGATGTCTGCAGGCAGAGCACTCAGAAATACAAAACATAAGAAAATATAATTATATTGGAAGAGGGAGTGGGTTTTGCTCATCATTTATTTTTTTGGTACAGACTTGTTACCTGGTATCTGAGGACAGTATTTATCACTCACTTTTTTGGGTTGTTGCTACGTGTGTTTGCCACACAGCTGGCTGGTGATTTTCAGCAGCAGTTCCACCAAGGAAAGGGTTGTCAGCTGGACTCAGGGGTCTGATTTCAGACACGTTATAAACTGGGGGAAGTATCGATTCTCTGTGAGCAGAGGCAGTCACAGTGTGGTCCTGAGCAGATGGCAGAGGCTCAGTGTATCTGGATGGTGATGGACTATCCTGCAAAAGGAGTCAAAATCTTAAAATTCTGTCTGGGCATAGATGCTAAGAAAAAAAACAAACAAAAAAAAACCCCAACAGAATTACGCAGGAAACTTTTGCTAAGCAATGTGTAAAAAAATACTATTAACAGCAGGTTGATTACTGTGATAACTCAGCATGGAGTCATAATTTTCTGACAATGAAAGCATAATGAAAAGGCAAAGTAATGCCTTTGATTTAGCCACTGAGCTGAATTCATTCAATTTAAGCTAAATTCCAGTCACTACCTAGTCTGCAATACAAATAAAACAGAAAATGGGAGTAATTTTTGGGTAAATCACTGCTGCTTAACATCTAGTACATTCATTGGGCATGATCTGACATCTTCAATCTGTCCTATTTCTGGCTAACAGAGAGTTGCTAATCACTAGAATTTCAGAATTTACCTTGATGGAAGTGTTAAGCAGTCAACCCCGCTCCTCAAATTGCAACTATTATACAAAGATTTGCCTAATATTTTAGTATATTCAAGAAGATTTGTAGGGTTCTTAGTCAGTACAGTACAAACAACTTCCTTAATCAGACACTGATTGCCTACTGAGAATAGAAAGGAGTTTGATACTATTCAATGTCTTCCCATTTACAGGCCACCACTGACAAAGTCAGTTTAAGAAAACTCTTCAGAGTGATTAGAACTCAGGCCAGGTGAAATGTAAAGGTGCAGACAACTCATCCAGTCCTTTGAATTTTGCATTTCTTCTCTAGGTCTACAAAAAGACTGTGTTTATTTATGATAGTAATTCAACAGTTTGAAGATTTAACCATAACAACAACTAACCAGAATCAAATGTGTGTGCATCTAATCCTATCAGATATATCTAAGAACCTACCTAAGAATCCTTTCTGATTATCACATGTTTTATAAAATCAGCACCTATCTAGGTTTACATTTATTTTTCTTAATAATACAGAATGTCAAAACTGAGCCTCAGTGTTTCACAGATCTGTCTAGAGGTATCAGAAGCCCAAAACTTATATCAATCACAGCTACTAAAGGAGCTCTTATTCTTGGAAATTAACCTAGATTTTGAAAGTTAACTATTTAATTATGAATGATACTATATAAACAATACTACAAGGATTAATAGTAGATAATCCATTGGCTCCTCCACAGTAAATCAGTAATATTTAATTCTCTCTAATCTGTATTCAGTTAATATTTGAATACCAGTATCATGGTCTGCTATATCCATTCCATGCAGCTACAGAGGTTTGTACATCATCTATTTCAACCAGTTTATCCATCTGGTTACAAGGGCAAGCAAAGCTCATTTTGTAAAGCCCAAAATTTTTAATATCTACTATTTTAGGCAAAGCAATAAAAATGCCCTACAGTTGATAAATATCCTAATCCAATTCTCCAACAGTGGCTGAAAAAATTGGAGACCTAATAAGGGAGCTAAGGTAATACACACCTGAATATTATCTATTGCATTAAAGCTCTCCCTGTCTTGTGTGTCTGTGCAGCAGCACTGTTTTGGAGGGCAGAACCTTAGTGCAAGTCAGGAGAAAATTAAAGCTGGAGAATAAAGAGTAACAAATAAGGAGTCCTAGAAGTACAGCCCAATGTGGAAAGTGAAACAACACCAAAGGCTTAATAACTTGGAAATATGGCTGGGAACAACTTGGAAAGTGCTTGACCATGGCAAGAAGCATTGTACTAACAATCAGCTTGCACATAAATAAATGTCTTTTCCACTGTGTACCTTCCACAATAGAAATGTAAGAGTTTTAACTCACTTCTAAGATGAATAAGACCTACGAAAAAGCATGAGGAGTGTTAGCATTTATTGCAATCGAGAGGCAGTATTGCCCTATTTCTTTTGTAAACATTTGTTCTCAACAAATAAGTTTACTCTAATTTTAAAAGTTTTTTTCAAACACTTTGGTCTAATCCAATGACATGTTATTTGCATATTAAAAGGCGAATGATGAAATAAAGATGGTAAAACATTTGAATTCAAATAAAGACACATATTTTTAAAACATTTGACAACTGTTACTTCTTTACTTACTGTATAACTAATTCCTTCTGTAGGAAGTATATCAATCTCTGAAGTGGTCATTTTAGGTAACTGGCTATTAGCATCTTTCCTGGCAATTTCAGGTTCCAGACTTGGAGATGGAGACAAAATATTGTATTGTCTGGTGTACACTGCAGACTCGTTGTCACAGATTTTTGTGATCAGTTTATTTTCAAGTGCTGAAAAGATTAATGAGATAATGACATTTTTAAAGGGAAAAGAAGTCACAGTGATTCAGAACAAGCTTTTAGTGCAGTATTAACCCTAAATCTTTAATCACAGTGACTTGTGAAAGACCATCTTCTGTAGTTATGTCAAAATGCAAATGATAAGTAATAAAGTAACAGAGTCTCTAAATTATTTTATTTTAGTGCCATGCTGTTTTTTTAAGAGGAAACAGATAAAAATACCACGTCCTTCTAGGAAGTAGAAGTCATAACAGAGAAGGAAAAAAAACAGTCAAAAAAATGAGGGTGCAGGAAAGGAAGTGTTTATATGTAAGAAAGAAAAACTGGGCAACAGTTTTCTATTTATTTGTAAAAACAAAAAATACCAGGGACTGGGAATATTTTTATGTTGAATGCTGGAGTCTGAGTCAAAGCCTTAAATTTAATCCCAGCAGGAACCAGACCTTAGTTTGGATTCTTCTTAATACCTTCAATCCAGACTTCATTTACAATCTCAGCATAGCAAAATAAGTTTATGCTCAGGAAAAGTATAGGCTGGTCTACAGTTAGTCTAGACCAATGTACCCCTTTTTTAATGGGTCATTATAGATTTCCTCTGGATTTTCTCCTGATTTCACCCATAGTCACAGATTTTTTTCAAGCCACATACATCAAAATATACCACATCTATCATATTCCATTCCCTCGTTTGTGGGATTTTTTTCCCTGGAATCAGGGTGAAAGCATACGTTTTCTTATGGCTTTCAAAACCAAACAAACGAACAAACAAACACCAAAAAAAGAAAGAGTGATTATAAGAGACAGTGAAGGGATTCCAAGATTGACAAGACAAAAAAGAAAGAGAAAGTTCAAGATGTTACATCAAAATGGAAGGAAATCTGCATCTCTCAAGGATGAAACAGTGGCCAAGCACAGAAGGACTGTGAAGGAAGGCTGATGCAATCTCTCACAAAAGAGGAGTAGCCCAAAGAAGGGCATAGAAAGCTGATGTTATCGTGGTTTATTGTTTCTCCAAGAGGTAAAAATTTGGCAAAGGTTTCATTTGGCCAGACGATGTGAAACAAGAGCGAGCTTTACCCAAAAGAGAAATAAAAGCTGCCACTCAGCAGGCTGCCTTGCCTGGCCATGGGACTCCCTTGTGTGCTTATTTCCAGTTTCCTCTTACTGAAACAGCTTCTTTTACCTGAAAGTGTTATGAAGTCGTCTATCTGGTAAACATGTTCTTCATCAGGGTCTGTTGCGATGAGCTGCATTTCTTTCAGGAAATCATTGTAATGAGGATCCGTCCTTTGAACAATCCCAATGACAAACATCTCAATATACGCAGCATGGGCCTCTCTAACCACAGCATCCAGTGGAACTTTATCCCGACTGTCCGCCTGTCCATCCGTTATTACAACAGCCACCTTCCTTACAGCCGGCCGCGCTGCCTGGAATAAGTGAATGGCTTCCTGGATAGCTGAAGCTGTGTACGTGCCTTCTCCTAGGTAGGGCATCTTGTCAACAGCTGATTTCAGGTACTCTTTGCCTGTGTATTGCTTCAGAGAAGACACCAGGTCCACTCTGTGGCTGAAGTTGATAATGCCAATGCGGGTTGTAGCGTGGTCAGCCGAAACCTTGTCAATGAATGTTTTCATAAAGGTTTTGATAATATTGAAGTTATCTGGTCCAACGCTTTCTGAACTGTCAATGACGAATACTAGTTCCAGTGGTGTTACTCTACATTTGATACCACAACCTAGAAGAATAACCATTTCAGACATTTTATGAGAAACCATCTGCAAAACATGAATTGAACTCATACATCAGATTTACAGTCAGTTAAAATTCAGTTAATGAATTAATTTCTAGTTACTGGCACTGATCACAGAAACAGAGCTGGACTGAATTATTTTAGGTATAGTTCTGGTAACATAGTGAGCATTGTTTTTATATCAGTGGTGTCCTGACACAAAAACATACAGAGCAAGAATCCACTCAGTCTATATAAATTCACTGTGTTTTATCAGAACTACTTTTTTTCCATACTGAAATGCTTACCACATATTTCATTGATAAGTCTGATAATGTCTTCTCTCTGAAAAAGAGTATTAATTTGTTGTGAGTTCTAGTGCTAAGAATGCTGAAATACTTATTTATTTACAAAAATGCAAGCAGTGAAATATCTCATAAACAGTCTTGTGTAAGATCACATAACCTTTAAATATTTTCCCCAGATAAACTACTATTGCTTCAAATAATTTATTTACCTACTTACCGAAAGACCAGGTTCACCTTTTCTTCCTCCAACTCCCTGAAATCATGTAGAGTGATAAAATTAACAAAAGCTAAATTTTTCTAGTTTCTGCTGTGTAAATTTAAGTAACATTAAAATGTGTTTTACCTTTGGCCCTGGAGGTCCTGGGTCTCCAATCTCTCCTTTGGCACCTTTGCTCCCTGGATCACCTTTATCTCCATAGTCTCCCTAATTTAAAACAACTGTATTATGTACAGTCATAGCTCCAGTTTTGTAGATTGTCAGAGCTGAAAGTAAGGTTCACTGAGCTTTAAAGATAAATTTTTTGACTCTTTTGGCTTTTTTATTAATGGCTTCTCTTGTATGTATTATGAGGAGAATATCTGAAAGCAGGCTCTCAGAGATAGCAAAATGGGCAGTAAAAGTTTTTACTATTAAAAATTACCTTAGTTCCAGAGGAGGAGTAAAGACATTTGTATGCAAATGTCAAGAATATACAATACTTTCTGTTCTTTGATTTTCTTGAACTCTAAAACAATGTTTATACTGGACCTATGCTAATTTAGACTTACAGAGAGATATAATTGCATCAGACAAGCCACTGTGCTGAAACTCACACCAGCTCTGTATAAAAGCTAAATGAAAACCTGTGAGCTTTCAAAGGACAAACAAAGAGGCGTGCTTGGACTGTTAAATCAATTGGAAAAAACAGTATTTCACATTTAGAAGAAATTTTGCACTTTTTCCTTCAACTGACTAGACTTTTTGACTTCTAAAAAGGGAGGTGGTTCAACATTTTGAGACAGTTTTCATATAACGCAGGTATGAAACGTAAATAAGATTCAGGTTCTAAATTAGACATTTTTTTCAAGAAAAATATTGTGCAGGACAATTTTTTACTTTTCTGTGGAAATTACTAACCATTTTACATTTCACTTGAAGTTTTAAAGCTTATGAATTTATCTAGATTTCTGTCTATTTTGATATTATTCCTCATTATTATCCAGCCAACAGAATCACACAGGTAACTTCTGTGTTAAAGCCTTCACAGTGGTGATTGTTATGAGTTTTAAAGAACCCTTTTGACTTTATCTATCTGATTCTGATCTTATTCAAACTGGTGTAAATCTGAAAAATATACATAGCTCCTCTACAGCATTAGGAAAATCAGTTTCAGCTAAGTAAAGTCTTGGAAAACAGCTCTTATTCTATTTCACAAAATCATAATATCCAGCAAAAGATATTACTTTCCATTACCTGTCCATGAATCTAATGTCATCGAAGATAATGCCAGCATTAATAATAATGGGAAAGCAAATATGATTTGCTGACTGTGGTAGTGTTGCTACTTTCTTATGCTTAAATATTATAAAACCTGATCTTTTTGGTACATATACGAAATTCCTGCTGAACTAAATTCTTTTTCAAGTCTGCTATAGTAACAGCAAACAGAAAAGTGAGTATTTGGAGAGATTTATATGGGATCATAAAGATTAGTCGATATACAAGATGAATATGACAAACAGTGAAAATACTGCAGTTATTATTGTAATATTATGGCATTTGGAATGTGAGTGAAAACAGAACTAGGAGGCAGAAATTTGAATCTGTGTCAAAGAGCTTGATATTTGCATAAAACTCCCAAGCTGTTAGATGTGAATAGCTAAGTGTAGGAAATTCTCACAATTTTTATAACAACCAGGAAGTTATTCAGTTAGGAAAAAATCAAGCTTGGGCTTCAACCACTGTAGAAAAAAAACAAGTCAAGTAGAGCAAAGCCCTTAAATGACATTAATCATAAAGCAATTCCTTTTTTTTTGGTCAAAGCCTGGCAAATAAAAGGACATTTTGTAATACCTGAAAAATATAAAAAATAAATGATGACAGAATTTTAGTAACTTAGAATTATTCTCCTGCTAACAGGTATGACCTCATTCTAGATCCTACTTTGTTATCTGATCCTTAATGACCATTAGGATTTTCACAGACTTCAAAGCTGACCAAGAGTAGTAGGTACTTACCTTGCTACCTATATAAGGTAATGTCTTTGCCTTCTGTTTCTCTTCAAAGACCTGTCACACCAAATAACCAATAAAGGAAGAAAACCCCCTTCTTTTTCCCTACTGCAAACCTAGGATTTACCTTTTGTCCAGGAGGGCCAGTTCCTCTTGGTCCCTTTGGTCCAAGAAAACCTCTATTTCCTTTTTCTCCCTTAACAGAATACGAAACTTAAGTTTAACTGAAAATAACGTAAAATCTATGCTGTTTATATTCACTTTTACACTTTGCATTATAGAGAAAGCCAAATATTTGTACTATGGGATGAAACACACAGTTTTCAAGACTAAAGTAGTCTAAGGTTGGAGAAACAAGCAATTGGCTATGATTCAGAAGATACATGAGAATGTTATAAAGTATATAATGAAGACCATATTCCTGATTAATTAAATGAAAATTTATCATTCCACTGAAAGAGATGAAAGACAAAAGTAACCTCTCAGAGGCTCAGATAGCTATTTATTCTGTCTACAGCAATAAAATGAGGTCCAAACCAAAATTTCTCTAGAAATACACATTCATGACCTCTCTAGGGCAGACTTTTTTTCCTGATCTTAAGTAAATAAGAAGACATCTCTACTCTTCACCGTGTAGAAAGCAGAACACTTTCCTGCTGATACTTCAAAAGACAGTATCAGTCCATTTACAAATCTCAAAATTGTTTATAAGGATTGCTACACATGCCCTGCTGCACGTGCTTAGACTTAAAAAGCATGTCCATGCTAGCAGTGTGGGTACACAATGTTATAAAACACAGCTATTATATACACACAGAAAATTCTTCATGGCTTCTGGCTTCTAGAAACTTTCTTGCTTTATTTAATAGGGTAACACAAATATTCTCTTCCCTGTACCAAGGGCTCCTGGTTCCCATGAGTTGGGAATTCACCAGGAGTTAGGTAATGAGATGCAGCTCTTCGAAGACAGTGTGTGACAAGTCATGTCCATGGATGGTTTTCCCTGTCCAAATCGCAGATCTGAGTGAGATCCTGCTGAGGTAACAGCTTCTGCTTGCACATGGGTGCATTGAGGTCTTGCCCCGTGCTAGGGAAAGGTATCCAAGGCACTCCACCATTCACATCTCCACTGGAGCACTGCTCTCACAGCCTTGCCCTATGGGTGCCTCTTGGTCCACTAGCCCCAGCTTGAGGAATTAAATGTTCTGCTTGCCACCAGGGCTACCTATCCCTGACCTGCTAACCAGTAGCCTCCTGTCTCTGCAAGCAGAACTTCCTCTCTCCCCAGTTTCTTATAGCAGCACATATATATATTTAAACACAGTGAAACGTGGGCCAGTTTGTTTCAAGGCTTGCTGTTCAGCACTGGGATGGACTCTCCTTCCCGCTTGGGTCATCACAAAGCCCCCTGGTTAACACTTTTGCAGGTCTGCAGAGCACATACGTATGAACCAAACTCAGGACATGCTGTGTATTCCAGTGGTCCTTCACTAGCAATAAATGTCAGACCCAACAAAATGGTAGATTTATTGCTGCCATTCGTTACTGCCCATTTGACACTGTTAGGATGGTATTCAGGCAATGAAAACTGAATGGGACCTACTGTTCTAAGAAAATCCATACCCATACAGCTGACATTTCTCACAAGCACACATGTGAGTTTCATCCTTTAAAGCATCAACTGCAGAACAAAATCCTCCTTCCTCTACTTGTACAACATGCATCAATCAACATTAGAAGGGTTTATCGTAGATTCCAAATCAAGAAGTGTGCTGTATTGATTTAAAAATATTTATGCCTTTGACAGTTTAATTCATGTACATAATAAATTCAAACCTGACCACCAGTATTATGAGAATGAATTGAGTGCAGATCTGAGAACGTCTAGACTGTGGTTTTGAAAGGGAACCAAGCATTAAAAAAAAAAATCTGTGAATATAGCTATCAACATAAAGTAAATTGAAAACCAACTCATTTTTGGCATTCCATTCTTACCATATGCAGACCAATATCTCTCTCTTTATATTAAAAAATACTTGGAGTGATATCGATAGCTCAAATGCAGGAGTAGAGTAACTTTAATCTGATGAAGAGTGGAAAAGAATGAAGTTTAATGTGTGAAGAGATAGAAGGACAAAATAGACAGACAAAAGTCAACAAGCATTAGTGTGTTGAGGAAACTGGCACTACCAGAGCAAGACAGTTGCAGAAGTTGCTCAGAAATAAGCTGTTCCTAAGAATTATATAAAAATAATCATAATTTTAAATTATCTCTGTATCATTACAGTTTTGTTTTCAAACCCGAAGACATTTCATAAGCAGGACACATTACTTTCCAACATCTCTAAATTCCACATCATTGCATTAGAAACATGCCTTTGTTTGACAGTCTGTCAGTGAACTGTGTTCTTCCACTGGAAAGCTTCCATAATGAAACTGAGTTCTCAACACCAGTAAAATATCCTTTAGATATTTATTCATAGCAGTGCCAACATAACATTCAGACAAGCATCTGTGTATATCTAAAGATATATATATAGAGAGAGGAGGGAGGACACAGAGACAGAGAGAGAGACAGATAGGGAAGTGGGGGAGAGAGAGGTGTACATGTGCACACTGAATATATTTTGGGTAACCCTTATCTTCTCATAGGAATAGAAAAATATTGTGTAATCTGCATATTTTTTAATGATGCACTTGATTGCTGAAATATTTTTGTCCAGAATGGCAATTGTGCTTTTATAATTAACCTCACATACCTGTTGAATTGACAAAGATATATCCCAAATATTAGATTCTGGAAACACAGCAGAAATTGTTACTAAAGGCAGACAGGAAAAAGCATTCCTAAATCATAAAGTGATAGGGAGATGGCAAGAATTTTTCACAAGACTAGAGGAATGATTCAGCAAACAGGATGAAGAGAAAAGAAAATAAGGAGTTTCTAATGTCCTCACACTAAAATATGCATTAGCTTTGTGATTGCTGATAACAATTAATACAGAGCTAAATTTCAAACAGATCAGAAACAAAGGTCTAGACAGTCATGACTCTTATCCATGTAGAGATCTCTGTCTAAGAAAGTCTGAAAACAGGATCAATCAGAACCATAAAAGGAAGTTATATAATAAGGAAAAAAGAAAGAACATAATAAAAAGTATGTTTTTATGCTATGAAACACCTCAGTGGAAAAAAAGGAAGAGCCTTCTGCAGAAACCAGAAATGATGGAACACAAATATCGTAATGGAAGACATTGAAGACGTAACCAAAGTAAGTACTGAACAAAATAAATTTCAAGGGAATCTGTGCTTTTCTGGTAAAGCTTGCATGAAGTAATTCCACAATGGAAGATTGTGGAAGATTGTCCTCTGAATCATTTTGCAAACAACATACATTTTCATAAACTTGTTTGTTTCAGAATGTCTGTTTTCCAATGAAGACCTGTTGGCCAGTGAATTCTCTGATGGCTTTAGCATCTACAGCCAAAATTACAGCATGGAGGTACCTTTTATAACCATGCTAGAACACTGCCCCTTTTACTGCATCACTGGTGGTTGACCACTTGGAGTTGCAGACCTGAGCATAATACTCTTGATCCAGGGAAATACTCAATCATATACTCAATTTTAAGCACACTGATTTAAGGAAACCAGGAGAAACTTGGGCTGCCCTCCACTGGAGCCTCCAGTTTTAATAAGTTTTTCCATGCATGTTAAATTGCACAAGGCAATTTAACAACTGAATGCTCAGAATATGTTATCATGTTTGTGTTTCTCCTTTTAAGCAGAGAAGTGTGGCTGGAACTGAGCAAGTAAAACCCCATCCAATTAAGAGTATGTGGGAGACTGCCTAATTTCATTTCTATTTCTACATGTGTTGTTTTAACTTACTTTGCCACAGTAGATCTCTGTTACTGCTTTTTACAAGTGCAACCTGGAGGAAACTATAGGTCTAAGTAAATCAATGAGATGTGGCAGAAATAAGCCTTTTTTTCTTCAGGTTAAATATATTTTTAATGACAAGAACAATAGGAGAGAAATTGGGTGCAAACAATATTGAAAATACAGCAAACAAAAAATAAATATCACATATCTTATGAATAAAAAAATTAAATGTAAAATTAATATTTGCAGGACTTTACTGATTTGGTGGCAAAGATGGAGAGAAGACGATAAATCACTTTAAGGAACAGTTTTAGAAGAAACTGAAGAGATATCACATTAAGCTGGATTACCTTGTCTCCTTGTATGCTCCTGCCAGGGGGGCCAGGTGGGCCAGGCAAGCCTTTACGTCCCATAATACCCTGTAATAGTCAGTGAGACCAAAAAAAAGAAGAATTAGGAGGTAAACTCCCGGTAACACGTAGGAAATAATCCCAAAGTCACTGCAGGCAAAAGAAAGAAAACCATGTCAAAGACTCTAGGTCTGACTCTTCTTGAGTTTACGTTTTCTCACTGTGAGTCTTATTAATTACCATTGGCAAATTCTCAGGAAAGCAAAGGAACAATTAATTTGAAAATAATTAAAGAATAAAATTTAAGCATGACACCGAGTGATACTTTCCTAATTTTCCCTATATAGAAGACAACAGAAACCATGTTTACAGAACAGCTTCATGCAATCTCAAAAGGGAGGCACAACAGCAGAGGCACAAAGGAGTAGAGCTACAAAACCTAGTGTAAGTAAATCTGCCAGGCATTTTAGCTAGTTCTTGGGCACTATGGGCATATGCCAAGCCCTGTGGTGCCACAGTCTCTAGGAGCAGCAGTTGTTCAGCAAATCCCGCGTGGGAAGGGATGAGAGAAAAGCCAAAGCAGCACACGATGATTTGTATCAATAGAAAGTCAGGTAGAGCCCTTCCGTTTGCATGCAGGCTAATCTAACAAAGAGAAGTACATCCTTTTGGTTACATTAAAACTACGTGATTGATTGTCTTTAAAAAAAAAAAAAAATTTAATTGAAAAAGTTTCCAAAATTTGATCAAGCTTCATAAAAGTTTCTGTCAAACTCAGGTTGGACTGTCTTAAAATAAATAATCACTGTGCTCCAGTACAGTAAGTGAAAACCATTCAGTGGTATGTATGTTACCTAGACTTTGTATATGTAGAACACGTAGGCAGAAGTACAAGAAAACTTGGTCATCGTGAAATGCGAATTTACAGTCCTAAATAATGAACTTCTAGATGTGAGCAAAGGTTGAATGTTCCCAACCCGGAAGTAAATTTCCAACCCGGAAGTAAATGCCCAACCCGGAAGTATATATCTATATCTATCTATATCTATATCTATATCTATATCTATATCTATCTATATCTATCTATATCTATATCTATAT
>JAOTQP010001286.1:25423616-25481877 GCA_026413545.1 Cichladusa arquata
AAGGAAGGAAGGATTCCAGGAAGGAAGGATTCCAGGAAGGATTCCAGGAAGGATTCCAGGAAGGAAGGAAGGAAGGAGCCCAAAATACAGGCACCCACATCATTTAAGCTCTAGGTGAAGAACATAATTTCCTAAGCAAACATCCATGTGATCAGAATCACCACAGAGTTAGGACTCTGCAGGCTTATCAGATACCAAAAAAAAAAAAAAAAAAAAAAAAAAAGGCAAACCTATTTGGAAAAACCCACTTGGAAACACCACTGTTTTCCCATCACATTTTGCAGGGGCTTACCAGGATGCACAAGGAGTTTACTAGTGGAACCATGATCACAATGCTCTTTATTGAAACTGTGCTTGTTCTAACACTAGAGACATTTAATTTCCAGAATTGTCAAATTTAAGTATTTATGTAAGCTAAATTAATTTTAATAGCATCAATAAAGATGAATAAAAAGAACAGCACCCTGTTCTTTTAAAAAGCCCTAATGTACATATGTTTACCTTGATTTCTGAAGGAAATGAGGCTTAAGTGATCTACTCTGCCTATGCTTCTGCTTCTCTGTGTTCATTCTCTTTCTTCCTTCCAGTATATTTTGAACTCATGACTTGATTTCACCCAAATTGATCAGAAATGTCCAGGTCTTGACCATAATAATTTTCAACAGTTTTTGGTGATAGTTGGAGGTTGGGTAATGGAGAGACATTCAATTTATGCTTTTACTGAAGAACAAACAAAACAGAGGGGACTCATCCCTCAACCATCAGGCAGAGAAAAGGCAGCATCTGTCTGGTGAGGGGAAAATGAGTGTGACAGAGAGTCTGGTGCTGTCCTTCATGCTGCAGACAAACCCAGAAAAGGAGATGGGGAGTCAGGGGACATTAGTGATAGAGGGAATGCACAGGGACGGATGAGGCAGTTTTGTTTTCCCCAGACTGGGATTGTACAAGTACGGGAATAGGCACACATTCAGCACATCATTACTAGAAAACCCCTATCCATTCCTTGAAAAGAAAAAAATAATTCTACAACTGATAAATTACAGATGCAGAATCTTCTGATTTGTGTATTCCTGCTCAGGCAAGTACAAATAAAGAAAAACACCGAGAAGCTGTTGATCATCCAGTATATTAAAAATAGAGCAGAAGAAATTGTATTTCTTGAGAAAATTAAAAAGAAATCTTTATAAAAGCTATTAATTGTACTTAGTTTTGCACTTGGAAAAGCTGTAGAAAGTGCTGTGCCTGTAGAGGGAGCATTTGATCTAGGACAGGGGTGCAAGTATAAACCACAAATCACAGATGTCACTTGAGTTGTGGTAGGTGAAATGAAACAACATATCAAACAGATTAAAAAGGAAAAATCAAATGGAATTTTCTACTGATTTTCTTTACATTCTGGGAAGAATGTGTGCAGTCATCACAGTGACTGCTTTTAGGTCACTAAAATTCCCAAGACATCACTCCAATCTGTGTTTTTTAATCTGTGGCTATGACACTCTCATGGTAAGTCCCAACATATGTGCTACTTATGCAAACATACTAGGGCCCAAACTATGCTCAGTTTTGAGGGACTTGGAGAAGTGGGAACTCTGATTACAAAGGCTAAGGCTTAGACTAAGTTTATAATGTTCTCCTTCCTGATGTAACATTCAGCTTTTGAATTTCATTTCCTGTTTCATCCAAAGCACTGGAGACTGGCCAATGAGTCAGGACATAGGCATGGTATATGGATGCTCTTAGCTGTGTCAGGGTGGCTGGGTGCCACCTAAGTGCTATGTTCAGTCAGGAGGAAATTCTTCCCTCAGATGACCTAAAGCTTGTGTATCAGACCTTCCTTGCCAATGCAAAGAGCCAAGATATTGGCAATATATCCATCTTCCTATCTACTACCTTCTATTATCAAAGGAATACTTATTTAACCCAGTATAATCTTAAGCTGTTTGTAGGACAACTCTTCATGAGCAAAAGTTGTGCAGAGCAGCCAAAGCTTGCCCTGTCCAAGTCTCTCTGAAATCTGCCTGGGATGCCAGAGTTAAGATATTACTTTACAGATGTTACTTTTAAAGGTAATTTGTTAGGAGATCCTAGAATGGTGTGGCCTGTAAACAGCCTGTGAGCTGCTGTGATGGAAACTGAATGGGAGGTTACCAAACATAAATGATTCCTTATGGCTCAGTACCCAGCACACCTACAACCTGCTCTTAGACCTGCCCTGACCAAAAACAGCCCAAGGGTGACCTGAAGTCATCTGTCTCTTCCTCCCATGGGTAATACAGTTTTCCACAGGGTCGTTGCAGGTGAAGGATTGAATTTTAGCCTCACATGCTTAGTTAATACCAGATGTCTCATTGAAAAGCTCTTTTGTAGAGCTTTATAGTAATCCTCACAGTTTCTGTATTTCTCGGTTTAAAGAAAAAAGACTTCTCTTTTGCTTTATGAGTTGTGAAGTGGAGCAGTTCTTTTTCCTAAGGTGTCATACTAAACTGTCCTTCAGGGAATTCATTTCAAAAACGATTAATACTGTTCTTTGATGAGTTCTAATTTATTTCCTATATTTGCCTGTAGACAGGCTTGACACCATCAGCAAAACAGTGAACTAGAAAAACACCACTGAAGCAAGAAATAAAGAGCTGAGTCAAGACATGGCAAAGTGTGGGATTTCAATGTCTATTCTGTACCTTTTATTACAGAAAAAAAAACATTAAATGACCTAATGGTCAACTCAAGAGTAAATCTTGGATTTCTCAATATATATACTTTTTACCGTGAAGTATTGTACTTGAAACTGAAACATACCGCAGACACTGCAATACTCTCTTTAGTGAGAGTTAATGGAAATAACAGTATTTGTAAGAACAACATATTATTAAAAAAGGTATTATGTCTCTACTTTCCACCTTTTAGTTCAAGTAGGCAAGCCCCAAGCTGCAAAAGTTGTTTATATTGCAACTGGATCCAGCCCAAATGTTCATGCACTGGGGACTGTGCTAAGGACTTTAATAATCTTTCTGCTATCCAGTTACTTGCTTTATTTCTAGTGCTGGGCTCTTGCTGCCCAGTAACCTAGTTGGCAACAGTGCTTCTAAATCAAATTTTTATTATATTCTGACATTATGTGCTTCTGTTTTAATGCTATAGAAAATAGGGTTCTGCCAGGACTGAATGCATCCCACATGTTCCAATTTTGTTTTCATGTGAATTTGACCTCTGATACATAAAATTCCTGTCTAGCAGTGTGCACATATGTGAGCCATTTCTGAAAGCAGAGAGAACAGAGCTTTGATTCAGATGAGTGGAACATTCCTATATAATGATCCTCAAAGGAATTTCAAATTAACTAGTGTGTAAATTTATGAGCCTCTTTTATCACATAAATGTTCTTTTTTTATATGCAGAGATTGTCACTGTTCTTACATTCTTTTTTTTTTTTTTAGTCTTTTTCTTTTTTGGTGGGGGAGTGGGGTGGAACATATAACAGGTAGTCAATGCATTTACATTTCATTTGAAAAAAACAGAATATTTTTCGTTTTATGAACTAAGTTCTGGCGGAATTCTTGAAATTCAACTGAGTTGTTTTTCCTTGTGGCACCTTTGCTACCAAGGCATTAATCAAAGATTAAAAAATTAGAATGTAATATGGACAAACAGAAGCAAAAAATCAGGGAATGAGAAGAGACATTTATATATTTAGTTTCTTTTTTTCCAGTCCACTCTTCCCTATGTCTGGTGTGGATAAAGAGAAGTAAATCAGTCATGTTATAGCTCGTTAGATAATGCTTGCTTTGATGCATCATTCACACCACAAAAGCTACAGCTGCTCACTCTGCATAGAACAACAAACATTTCACTCATCATGACTAACACACCAATCTAGGGGCATCATCAAAAAGAAGCCTACTTGTTTTAAAGCAAAAAATACAAATTAATTTTTTTACCACGTGTTTTTAACTCTTAAAGTTTTTTATTATCCTGACAGTGTTAGATCAGCACTACTCTGAGCAGGCAGGTTTGGTGGGCAGTATCACACTGTAACGCAAATAAAACGTAGATCCATGAAAACTTTTCATGCAGAATTTGGTGTAAGCATGATTTGCCCTAATTGTGTTGTGTTACTTGCAAAGACAGCTACTCTGCAGGTAGCTGAACAGCAGGCTTATGTTCTTCAACAACTTGGACCTCATTCTGACAATTTTTGTGGCAATGGAGATGACTTGATGGAAATAAGATACTTTTAATCCACATGGCAACCCCTGATCTAACCTGGAATTGTCAGGAAATACAAGAATAGTGACAACTATTTGTCAGTTTGGTTTTGCCTAAGATAAGGATGAGAGAAGCTATTACTAGACATTCCATGGTATTATTAGTAATATTAAATATAATGAAATTATTAGAGTCTCAGATCCTGGTCTCAGCTCTTTCACATTGGCTTAGTCAATTTTGGGTCACAGTAAGAGGCCTTTTGCCAAATTTATTATTAATTGATAATTTCCACTATCACAATGCAGATCATATTCCCTCACAAAAAGATGCTACCAATAATAAATCCCCTTTAGTAGCACCATGAATATAATTCACTCCACACACCTTGAGGAATGGTGATACTTTTAATGCTGTTCATGGGTGGGGAAAGGACCAACAAATAAGGATTTGATGTCTTTATAAGGGAATATGAACAACTCTCTTCAACTGGCAATGATTAACATTAATTAAAGTTAAAACTGGAAACTCCAGGTACTACAGAGTCATAGAATCACCAAGGTTGGAAGAGAACCTTAAGTTCATCAAGTCTGAATGTCAACCTGGCAGTACTGCAGTAACCCCTAAACCACTGACCAACCTCACCCAGTGACAGATCCAGACACCTCTTAAACACCTCCAGGAATGGTGACTCCACCACCTCCCTGGGCAAACTATTCCAATGCTTGACCACCCTACCAGTGAAAAAATTCTCTCTAATATCTAATCTGAATCTCCTTGTCTCAGCTTAAGGCCATATAACACCTAACCTATGATTTAATTAAGTACATACAGTTTTTTGTCATAAGACTTACAGTGATTTAACAATAACGTATGTTATTTTGCAGTGCTCAGCACTGCAAAAACTGGGCATATTTACTTTTAATTGACACCTTTTACCCCTTCATCCTCAATGCATTTCATGATTCCATATTTACTTCTATCATTCATGATCTGGATTGGAACTTTTCTGATAATTATACAGCTGAAGATTTGCTTGTCAGAACATGAACTCATGGTTGTAAGAAAAGAATGGACTTGTGTCCCACTTTTGAATCTCTGATATAAAACAGGCACCATGATTTTCCTAAGTACATTTCTGCATAGTTGTGTATTTGTGATACTTTTCAGAAACACAGTCATGAACACTGATTTCCAGTTGTGAGAAATTTCACTGCAATTATTCTAACGGTTTCCATTCCCTTAAAAAAAGAAATTACTTATTTGCATTTTGGATTAAATGAAAATTTATTTATACTACTCCCCTCTATTCCCACTGAAGTTGTGATGTATATTCCTGGACCTCAGAATCCTTCAACCATGGCATCATAGTGGGAGACCATCTTTTTTGATAATGTGACTTTCAAATTCCTTTTCTTTAGGAAACACTACTTTCCAGAATTATTCAAACATAACAATGCCCCTAGACATCCTGCAGTCATAAGTTAAATCTTTAACAATATCTGCCTTGTTAATTTCATACAAGATTCTAGGATTTTAATGAAATATTCTTCTGTAGTATCAAGAAACATGTATTATAAGACTACATTATATCAAGCCTAATATTTCTATTTGGAAAGATACAGTCTCATACAGAAAAATCTAATCGGTTTAGCCATGTGCATTTTTTGTAAATTTATATTGAATAACATAATTAAATTACTTTTAGTTCTTGCACTACATGATGTGAAATGCCTTGTATTGATAGGCAGTAATTCAGAACAGAAGTATAAAGCCAGGTTTTCCAGTTCACAATGCCATTGTGGTTATTCTGTAGTCAAATCATTCTAAGAATGAATGTCATTTAATTTTTCCTTTATTGTGGATGTTTTTGAGAGGTTATTGCAGTGCATTTTAAATGTGAATTCTCCTGTTCAGAGAACTGAAGTTGAAAGTTCTTTCTGTTTGGGGAAAAAAAATTTGTTTGGGCAATATTTATTTTGCTTCCTCCTGCAACAGGCTGCCTGCTTCTTATTTCACATATGCAATGAGGAAATCATTAATAAAACCACTCTGGGATATTTTAAAGCAATTTGTTGTATGCTTCTAGTCTTAAATCTCTTTTTCTGACTTTTTATAACAATTACTATGTGACTTTTTAGGTGAGTTACATACTGCTTATAGTTTCATAAGACTTTAGCTATTCTGTATTTTTTGAAAAATCTTGGAGGTGTTTCAGTGTTGTACTTCTAATCCCTTTATCAGTTTTTAAATTTATTTTTGTTTTTTTGTGACATTGCCTCTACACAAATACTAATTTTAGATAAAGGTTTATACTCTTCTCTTAGGAATCCAGCTTAAAAGATATCTCAGTAGTTCCAAGTAATCCTTAACTCAATTTTTGGCCTCATGCCTCACACTTCTGGCAGAGAAGGGAAAGGCATAACTATTACGCAATACTGTGTTTGTGTTGGATCCTGACTTCCACATGGAAACACCAGCATCTAGAAACATCCTGGAATTTGGATGTATGGAAAACCTGCAGATTTGCATCCAGTCTGAGGATAAAGCAAGAATTAGTTTCTGTCACATCAGAAAAGTTTATCACAAGCTTTTCTTCTAACAGAAATGGAAAGTGGGAGATAAGAACTCAGCATTTTGTCATATATTTGCTATTCTTATCCAATGCTTTTCTTGGAAGATGTCTACCTTGTTTACAAGTCAGGTGCATTGGTCAACCATTGGACAAATACCTTTGGTCCAGCATCTCCCACGCCTTTTGGTCCTGCTGGTCCTTTAGGGCCTGCTGGTCCTGGAGGTCCCTGGTACAGCAGAGGAATAAAGCATGTCAGTAGTTGTCCTAAGGACTTGTGCTCTTCAACAAAGAAGAGAATTTCTTCACATTTCTGATGTGTACTGAGCAACAGCCATCCTCAGCCCCAGATGGAAACTTAAGAAGATTCAGATTGGTGGAAAAAAGTACAATTCTTGACTTAAGAGCATTTTTCTCAGCTCAGAGAAAACAGTGAGAAAGCAGACATTGCTCCATGATTCATATTGGAAGCATTAGACAACTGAATTACCAGAGCTAACCCATCTAAATTTGGGGGTTAGGTAACACTAACATACTTGTGTGTATTTGTGGCTGGTAATCTGTTCTCCTGAACTCCCTGCTCAATTCATCCACCCCTTCAGCTGCCTTTCACACTGTAGGAGGCATTCTCAGGCTCCCTTTCAGCATCCATAGGGCAGATGGCTTTGACCCATCCTGCTACCTACTTAGTCACATAAATCTTGTCCATGTCTGACAGTGCTTTATTAAGTTGGTCTTTCCAGCTCACGGGGCATGGAATTGCAGGGGAAAGATGTTACCATGAGACAGCCCAATAGAACCATTGCACATTACACAACATGAAATGTGTCAGGTACATGACATTCCACCAGGAATTCTAAGTGAATGCCTTAAGTATTAATTCCGATCCCAAAGGATCTTCTCAGCGTCAGTTTGAATGACAGGAAATTGGAGCTGAGTAGGAATTTGGAAGCACTCAGACCCCACCTTGGTGCATTTGGGAGTGCTTGCAGGGCTGCTGTTTGAAATAAAGCTGGATTAGACACATAAAGAAAATAGCGCTAGTGGAAGTTTGACATGTGGTGGTTAAAAGACAGCAACAGTATTTCCCCTTTCTAGTGGAAAAGAGAGAGGCTGGTCAAACTGTTTGTGTGGTTTTGGGTGACTGAAATTTAGGACAATATGTCCTTATAAGGGAATGTGCCAGCTGGAATGCTCAGGTATTAATTGTCTCTGAAGCCAACCGTCAGAAAAGCAAAAGGTGGAAAATCTTCAAATATGAGGATTTAACTTCCCAGTATGAAAAACAGCTGAAAATCCAAGGAACTGAAACTGCAAAGTTTGGTCAAGCATATGGTATTAGAAATATTGATCAGAGAAGAGTAAAGAAAAGGGAGGGAGTAAAAAGAATTCAAAGCAGTGATATTGAAACACATATGAGCAGCCATAAATTTTATGGATTTACGTGGTATCCCTTTCATGACAATGAAATGAGAACCATTTATATCCAGTTCCAACTGCTTGTACAACTGGTATCTAGGAAAGGGCTTCAAAATATCCATGAAACATTTAAATTAGCTGAAGGATTAGTTAAGTAACTAAATCTAAGCAACTAAATATTGAATTATCACATAGGGTTTTTTTGGCAGGTGTGTTTGTTTGGTTTTTTGTTTGCTTGTTTTAATTTTTGTTGTTGAACACAAAGTACAGAATTAAAATTGTACTTACAACTTCACCTTTGCCACCTTTGTCACCTTTTGCTCCGTGAGGTCCAGGTGGTCCAGGTGGCCCTTGGTCCCCCTAAACACAAAATAGGAAGTCAGAAGTCATGCCATTACCTGGACTATCACAGTGTAATGAATATTAATAAATATGTAAAGAAGCTATTTAAAATCTTTTTGGAAATACAGAATAGCAGTTACCAGCTCTTGAAATTCATTCACAAAATTCAGGAATTTCTGTGCTTTTTTTTTTTGTGGTTTAAATTGAATTAATCAAGATCTTAGAAGAATAAGAATTCTTATTAGGAAATTGTCAATTTCTGGATTTGTAGCTGCAGAGAGAAATTTTCAGAGCATTGACATTATATTCAGCCCGTACAAAGTTAAATTTATTTTCAAAGCACACTTCTATCAGTTTCGGGTATGTTTGACCAATAGGAACTGAATTCAGAATACTGAAATGTGATATGCCTGCCTTAAGTTATATGCTGCACATTTTGCACTTCCAGGTAATCACATTGGTTCTCTCATACAGTAAAGCAAAATTTCATTCTACAAGGGAAAGTAGGAAAAGAAAGAAATACAACAGTTATAAGAAAAAGGTCAGCCTAAAATGCTCTCTTACCAAGAGACAATCACTCCTCCTGATGACCCTTCCACTGACTCCCACTAAAGGTTTGTGCCTCTGCAAAACCTCAATTCTTCCTTTCATGGCCAGACGAGAAGCAAATAGCAAACTTTTCCTCTTTCCTCACCCCAGTGAGAGTTTTCCTGACATTTTATGAGAAAACTGAGTTTGCAGTAGACTGTTCACAGAACCCAGAAAGAAAATATATTGCTTGGAGCCAGCTCTGAGGGTACTCTGTTGATCTGTGCTGTAGATGCCAGCACCAGCAATGGGAAATCACCACTGATGCATGCAGGTCACACACCCACATCCCTCTGAGCATGGTATGGATATTGTGGCTGCTCAAAGAGAACTGCATGCCCTTCACTTCATCCCACAGAACCAAGAAATGTTAATACACTCCATGAAAGAGTGTTGTAGAGTGCTGTCAGCAACCCCTTGAATGTTGTTAATGTACATAGGTATAACATATCCTCAAGAATAACTACACACAAATAGATATACTTCCCTGTCTACTCTAGTAAAAGGAAATAACAAGGAAAATGAAACAACAAGGGACAGAAAACTGCTGTTGCATTGTGCATTGTGCCTGTAAATGTCTACAATCATATAATAGTTCAAGAAACCAAGAAGAGAGTCCAGTTAGCAGCTCAGACCTCAGAAGCTTGTCTGTCTGAATACAAGGTTCATGTCTGAACAACAAATCATCTTGTACTCCAGCTGGATATACAACTAAAACAAACTTTTGGCCAAAATCTCCTGTCCCATAAATGTCTCTACTATAGAGATAAATAATCTATTCTTATTAACCAATTTAGACCTATCAGAAAAATGGAAGAGATGCTTTGGGTCTCCTAAAGATATAAATCATAGATTCAGGCTAGCAGGTAGGTAAATTAAGAAAGAGACTTCTTCAAGGCAGACTCAAGGTTCTGGTTAAGATGAAACCCTGAAATCACTGCAGATGAAATGTGGATAGTGATGCAAGCATGCCTTATGCCTAAGTAAATTTTGTATAGTAGGTCATTCCTATATGAATTGCATCCACTCTTGAATCCAACAGGACAGTTTCACTGAGAGACTTTAAACAGACCCTGACCAACACATTCAAACTGTGTCAGCTCTCAAAGATGTCTCTTCATGACTCCTAATTTTCAAATGATGGAATTCTGATCCACCTCTGTAAAAATTTAAACAACCAGCATGCTTCTAGATCATAAATAGCTTTATAATGGAAAGTCAATTTCACCTCTTCCTGATTCTTAATATCCATAGTTCTTAAACTGTGGATAAAATGAGAAATGTTTTTAAAATGTTTCATAACACTTTTATTTAACAAGAAAGAAAAACACGGATCATGGGTTCATATCTGTTTTTACTTCTAATCTCACTACAGTAAAAAACAGCCAAACAGGTGTTTTCATTTAATCCTAGGAGGCTGCTGTAAATACCAAATACATATTGACACATTCTCTTCTGTGAGAATTGGGATTTTGTGAAGTGTCTGGGTTTGCTATTAGTAGAATAACTATAAATGCTATCAATCTACCTAGGTCAAATCTACAGCCAAATGTTATATAAGAAACAGTTCTCTAGTCCAGATTATTTTGTTGGGAGTTTTAAACAATAACACATGAGATGGCTCAGGAGCAATTCTGTGATTACTGCTTCCCACAGTTGTGTGGTGTCTGGAAGAGAAAATCACAGTGACTCACTCTAAGTCAGTGCACTGGTAAGAAAGCAAATGGCCCTGGTGCCACAGATAGCCTGCTAAATGAATAAATCTGCTCTTCCAGCCTTTCCAGGGCAGGTTCTAAAGCAGTTTTCCAAAGCAGTAATATAAAGATAGTTGCTTCTACCCACTTTCAAAATAAGAACAAAAATGTATATACACATAAATCTTGCATCCATGCTCATTATAAAGAAAATAAAACAGCTGTCATAATCAAAACCCAATTGATAAAGGATATGACTGGACAATTAAGTCATGTTCATCACTTCTTTTTATAAGAATAATAGGGTGAATTAATTTCTAGATAAAAGACAAAAGAAATTTAGAGTTTTCAAAAATCAGAAATAAAAGTTACTGAATGGTCCAATGTGCTATTCAACATCCTCTGGTAGGGGTACTGGTAGAACTGTGTCAAGCCAGGAGTAAATACCATTATTGGTGTATTCCTAAAATGTTATCATGCAAAAGATTAAGTGGCTATATTTTGAGCTACATTGTGTTAGGGAGACATAAACTAATTGGTTTCTGAATTTGTGTTTATTGTCTATATTTTTACAAAGTGATGTGATGGAATTGAGTGGAATATTTTATGTGCAGACATAGTAAAGTAAAAAGAAATAAAAAGATATTTCTGAAGATTCCCAGTTTCAGTCTGGAAAGCAGATCATGAGAATGGTACCTTTCCCTGAAATACTCCCTTATGAGCAGTGGCAGAAGTCTTAAAGAAAGCTGCAACCCAGATCACAAGTGACAGAAGTACAATATGATATAAAGTGTGTTAGAGGGGAAGAGGTGAATTTGAAGAGCTACCTTCCTAGTGAAGACTTCCTATGGGAAGTTTGCAGGGTGAGGTACACTGGACTAGTTATATTTATAATTTTGTGTTTCTTCTTTGTAAAGATAATATGCTTATTTTAAAAATAGACATAACCTGGAATAAGGGAAAAGTTGAAGAACTGGTGAATTTGTCTGCTTAAAAGGTTCAAGTGGTGTGTATATTTTCACAGGAGTCTTGCATATGTCTCACATTTATTTACTCTCTATCTTTTGTCTAAAATACCTACTGTTGGTCCCATTATTGAATTTCCAGGAAGTCCATCATCTCCTGGTGGTCCCTTGTCTCCTGGATCCCCCTATCCAAAAAGAAACAAATTCAGAATTATATTAACTTACAATATTATATTATTCAGTTATAGCTTTCAAAGTTTTACAAAAAAGAACAAGTATTTGGTTCTTTCTTACAGTGACAATTTTTGACCGAGGTAACATGAAATCAGTTTTTCTAGAGGAAGATTTGACCACCTTGATTCTGACTTCTCTTAGACTTCTGCTTCTCCCCAGCTGTGTAAAAGAGTTTGCTCTACCTTGACAAATAACTTGATGGCTTTAGTTTTCAGATGAAGGTTGAATGCCATAATTCACTTTGAGAGGCCAGATGCACCTGTGGCTCCTGCCTGCTTTTGCCCACAAGCAGGTTGCATAACCTTGTTTCTGCCAGAGCACATAGAGAGCAGCAAGGAAATTCAAAGACAAGTGCTGAGACAGGGTATGTCTAGAAAGCCTACAGATGCAATGGCACTGCACTTCAAAATTGCAAGTTCCATAGTCTGAAGTCTCAGAGAGAAACTCAACTTTTCTACAAATATTACACAGCACAACTCTTTTGTAACAGCTCTGTCAGTGGCTTTCCCATAAAGCAATAAGGCTTAGAATTCATGCTCCTTATGTTAACCCTTCGTGAAGCAAAATTTGGCTCCTTCTCGTGTTTGAACTTTTGACAACAGATGTTTCACTTTACATCAAGGAACTTACAAAGAAAATCTAAATTTGCAATGAAACATTTGCAATTTCTCAGAGAGAAGAACATGCAATATTTCAGGGAAATGCAATTAAATGCTCTAGGGAATGCAATTAAATGCTCTGTCAAAACCACAGAGCAGCTGTAACCATGACAAAGAAATATTAGAAAAAACAACTTTCTAATGTTACTGTCCCCATATTAGTAAGAGCATAATGATTGTTAAGGGAAATAAAACTCCAGTCCCCAAACGTGGGTGTAGCTTAAAATAAATAAACTCCCAATGGACACAATCATGGATGCCCAGGACTTAAGGCCATATTTTAAGAAGCAAAAAGCACAGCAAATTTGGAAAAAAACTACTTCAAAACTATTAATTTCACAGGAGGAACCAAACTAAAACAGAAATCTAGGAAGTTGTTTTTTTTTTTAACAAATGGCTTCAGGAGGAAATAACTATGTACCAAGTTCAGCATGCTATTAAAGGGGCTGTCCTACAACACTGTCTGTTACTTTTTAATACTTTTTAGTCCTTATTTCTGAAATTCAGTATTTTTGTTCCTACAAAAAGGAATTTTAAGTTCTTTAAATCAGATCCTTTTAATTTTACAGAAATACACACCAGAAATTTCCAATCTCTGATCTCCAGGAAATATGTATCAGATAGTCACCTTTGGTCCAGGAGGTCCCCAAACAGATGCTCCAGGTACACCAGGGGGTCCTCTCTCTCCAGGATCACCCTGTAATCAAATGGTATAATGTAGACTTAAACAGACAGTTTGACTTTCTGAACTAAAAATATCTACAGTACAGATCTACCTGTAAAACAAGCAATACTGTGAAAAAAACTTAAATCAACATATTTTTCTTATGAAAGGTAGTCTAAGTTTCATGTTTTAAATAACTATTGCTTGAACTGTGTATTTGACTTTTTTAGTTTTAATTAATTTTTTGTGTCTGGTTTACAATCCAATGGAATAACAAGAACACTTATTTCAATTTCCTTATAATTCATTCAGAGCAACACTTACAAAATATTATAAAAGAAAGTTAATGATTCAAAGTAAAAATCTACAAAATACTCATGGTTAGAATCACTTGGACAACTTTACCTTATCAGTGCTCATGCATAACTATACATACATCTTATATATGTTATATATAATATAACATATCTTTATCTGTGTCATTTAGGACACAAGATGGAAATATTTCTGCTTTCCCTTTGTTCTGTTAAGTATCTAAGCATCAGATGGTTGAGAAATATTTACAGTGCCTAAACTCTGTATTTTTAAATAAAACACAAAGAGAAGGATTACCATGGAAGAACAAGCTTACTTTCGGTCCAGCTGGGCCTTTTAGTCCTGTAAGACCAATCACTCCTTCGGATCCCTTTTCTCCAGGGTCACCCTGAAGAAAACAAACTTTTTTTTCAGTCACAGCAAAGATTCATTCACAGCTCCAGCTACACAAATAGCCAAAACCACAACAATAATTATTAACCAATAACTAGAGAGATGTTTAGATGCTCCACTCCAACTGAAATTCTGCTCATTTCTAGAATGTGCCCCAAATGTCCTAAATTATACGAAATGGGAGATAGAAGTTTTGTCTACTAGCACATCTTTCCAGGCTTTTAAATTCATATTAAGGTATCTAACTATTCTCTTAATTTCTCTTAGCTTCTCTCAACAGACTGAGCTAATTTGTAATTGAAATTTAATGAAAATTCTGTACTGAATTTTTAGGAAATCTCTACTGCCTTATTACCTTTAGGCTCTATGTTTAGAGTCTGATTTTGTTGTACTTGTTCAGGCTATAGAACACATTGCTCTCTCTCTCCTAAGTCCTTTAAAGTCATCTGCTAAAATAGAGCTGATACTTACGACATAATGAATGAAAAAGTAGGTCAGAATCCAAACCCTTACAAAAGTCTGTAGTATTTCCCCAGCATGCATGCCAAGTCATACCTTTTGACCTACAACTCCTTTGCCAGGGGGTCCTTCTGGGCCTCTTGGACCTTGATCTCCCTTTTCCCCCTAACAGAGATTAAATGATTAATTACTTTTAATGTAGTTAATTTTACTGATAGACTTATGAGAAATAATGATTGCATAAAAACTTTCCTCAAAAATGTCAGTAAATATCTGGTTAATTTTTTTCCTACAAAATATGAAGTATTCTGTCTCTTAAAGGCCTACAATCTCCTATATTCATATTCCTTATTTTTGCAGAAATTTGTAATAGTGACATTTGCAACTGCATCAATCTTCTGTAGGAAGGATTCCATGCATATACATATAAGAGGAAGAGAAGTGCTTGCAAAGTTATCAGAAAATGTCTTGGACCAATTCTGAGAAGTAATTTTAGATAAGACTGTAGCCAATGGCAAATCCAGCCTGAAAATATTTGTCAGGAACATTGCATTAAATAACTCACAAATAACACACAAAACATTATATTAAGGAACATTACCTACAAAATACTTATGCATAATACAAGCCAGATTAGTATACTAGGACACCTGTAGGTAATTTAGAGAGTGAAAGGTAGATTAAAATGAGGTCAAAATCCATTTCTGATCTGAACTGTTGATGAAAGCGATATTACAGAGCCTGTTGTTGATAAGCATCAGTCTGGACCCCACTTTGGTGAGACATTGCCACACCTGCAGATACTGCTGTAATATCACCATGCTACTCATTGCAGGCATCCAGCTGCTCTTTGCACTGCCCTGAATACCTAGGGTAGCTGCTCAGTACTACTATTTTTACCTTCAATGGGTTACAGGCACAGAATTAATCACCAGAGTAAAGGCAATATGCAAGAGAAAAATACAAAAGCTCAGCATGACCATCTGTAAGTTTAACCCAACATCTACTCTTAATTCTGATGCACTTCTGATACACTGCAATCTTACTTTTTGATCGATGTATGATACAAATTTTAAAAACAGAATTAAGTAGCAACAGAAATGCTACATATTTTCTCACAGGGGAAGGCTTACTGCTTTAGGCTGGAGCTTGTCCAACTGGTATTTGCACTTTTAGGTGACAAAAATGTGAAGTTGCATTCTTAACAGACATTTATTATTATTCAAATATTTTCTGATTTAAATCACACAGTGAAAAATGCTGATTTGCTTTTTCCAAATTATGTTTAGTTTATCAATTCTACATGTCAGCCAGCTGCTAGCCTTATATATGAGCTGAACAATAGTGGTCTGGAGCTTTCATTTAATTTGCTCCAAGTTTCTATTTACTACTTTGGGATCCTGTGAGATGTCCTAAGTGACACTGATGGAGCTTTACTTCTCAGTGTCAGGAAAGATCTGAACAGGCCACAGGGAACAGACTAAAGACATGAGCTATCTGCTCTCCAAGATGATTGTGAATTTTAACATTAGTCAATTGCCCACAAAAGGCAGGGCTGCTTGCCTGCAGCTCAGTTGCTCATTCAGATGGTAACCACTGTTAAGAGTTTGTGGGACACATCTCACCCAGTTCCTTATCCCTAGCAAAAGTATTGGCATATTGGCTTTCCTCAACGATGAGCTCCTTACCACTGCAAACCTGCAAATAATCTGGTTCTTCCTTCATCACCATTTTTGTACGCCTTTCACATGTGGTAAAATAGATTTCCTTACCTTTTTCCCTGTCAACCCTTGCTCTCCCTTCACTCCTTTCTCTCCTGGGGATCCTGGTAGACCTGTATCCCCCTTAAAGAAAAAAAAAATGGTTATGTCTGCATATTTCAATAAATTGTTTCTTCTGTAAAATGGATCCAGCAGTTTGTGAAAATATTAATTAAAGATAAACAATATTTTTCCTCAAATAAAGATTGTTATTTCCAGTAAGTTAAATAATAATTAATACCCATAAAATAAGTATTTTAAATTTCTCTCCAAGTTCCCCACCTACTTCTTAAATCTTGGACTTGTATTAAACAAATTTATATTTATTCAGTGAATAAAACCATGACTGAATGCTGTTATTCTGTGCACATGAACAATATTATATGAATGTAATTTACTTGCTAAGACAAACATCTGGGACTTAAAGGATGGTCAGCCAAAAATATCTCAATGGTGTTATTGACTGGACACTAACCCTTCACCATTTGTACAAACTGACCAAGACAGTACTTTTAACATTTACCACAAAGAGTTGAAAGAATTCATAGGAAACAGTCCTGCCAAGCACTCTTTCGTGATCCAATTAAAAATAATTAAAAACAAGATGTCTGTGCCACCTTACCTGATTTTGGAGGCCCTACTTAAGTCATTAAAGATATGGTTTACAGTCTTCAAATTGGCATCTGAAGCCAAATCTTTAAGTGTTTAATGTCTCTTCCAACACATAGGCAATATGACCACTGTTGTCACATAAATTGACTTTTTTCCCACCAGAAAAAACAGGGGGACAGAGTTAGCAACCTTTCCAACAGGCCCTGGAAAGACCTCACTAGTTTAGAAAAGATTAGGGGAAAACTTTGTTCCAGATATGGTAGTAGCAATGCTTTTACGACCATCACTGAAATACCTTCTTATTTAGACCACAGTTAATTTATACAAAAAAATCTTCTACTTGGTTTAGCAGGAATTAGTGGAAGAATTAAAAGACAATGTAAAGAACAGTTAAATATAAAAGCAGGCTCACTTTAAGTCCTGATGAGCTAATTCCTGGAGGTCCTGCTTCTCCTTTTTGTCCAGGTTCACCTGGTTCACCCTAGCAACAAAAAGTCTTTAGTTTAATAGAGAAACACAATTTAGCTTCATTCACTACTTGCACTATTTAATTAGCTGCTTACACATAGTGTGATGACATTCTACAATCCTAAGTGGTCAAGTTTTCAGACAAGCAGTTTTCAACTGGAAAATTCCGTATTTTAAAACCCCCTGTAACTTGTAAGACTACATCTATTTTATTTAACCCTGCAGTGGGCAGAAAGTCTAAGTGAATCACTCCAACCTTCTTCCTTATGCTTTAATGATATTTTTTACTTTACAGGACTATATCAAAAACTCTTTGGTCCCTGAATAAAAAATGAGTCCAAATATAGAAAAATCAGAGATCCTGCTTGAAAGAAAGTTTTAGCTTCATAATTCTTGCTCCTGTAGTTCTAAAACAGTTAAAAAGATTAAACAGTTAAAGAGTTAAAGAATTCCATTTTTCAATTTTGTTTTATCACCTTAAGAGAATTGGCCTACCACGTTTCACAGGTACCCATTTTTCTCTATTAATTATATTTAATATTAATATTAAATATTGCTGTTTTAACTGCTGCTTACATGCCAAAGTTATACCCAGAAAATTATTGATTTTCTCACGCTTTTTCTACAGTGACTAATATTTTCCTTTCATAAATCAATGTGATTACTATGCATACTTTCTGATTTACAGTTCTTCAGTTCATTCCACTTGCTCTTGTTATATTTCAGCAATTCCCCTTTCCTCGTCTGACAGTGCTGACCTGACACTGTATCACTAGGGGCCTGGGTTTTGACATCAGTAATTGTTTTCCTCACTTTTGTGTTTTCTTCCTACTTCCCCTCCCTCTGCAGTGCAGAGCCCTGCTAAGTACACTTCAGCTCTCTTTCCTGTCCTAGTTTTCTGTCTTTGGTTTTGGTTCTTTCTCATGAGGACCACCAAAGGCTGAAGGTGTGGTGGGATTAGCCTGAAGTCTCAAAACCATCACTGAACTAAAGCTAAACTGGTGAAGTTATTTACTTGAACACAGCATATATGTGGCACCAAACTCATTGGACCCAAAGATGTCTGAAAGATTTTCTTTTTATAAATATGTGTTCCTTTAGAACCAGAATTTCACATTCACAAAGATTAAGGGCTGATGCTAAGCAGGCAGAAGCCATATGTTTCATTTTGGGAAGATCTTGATAATATGGATGGCTTTCTCACTAAGATTCAAAAGGAATTGTTATCTCCAATCAAGTTGCATTTCATCTCATCAAACACACTTCTGAAAAGCCTGGCAAAGACACTTATTGTTTTGTGACAGGGTTGCTTTTAAAAAACAATGTCTGAACAATTACCTTTGGTCCTGGCCGACCATAACCTTGAGAGCCTTTTGCCCCAGGGTTTCCTTGTGGACCCTGTATACCCTACAAAGCAAAATAAATGAGTTTTAGTGCATTACACTCTGCCACCTCTGAAAATCACCACGTGCACATCTTCCAGTTAACAATGATTTTATCTTATTTTTATAAGAAATCTTCTTTCCAAAATTAACAGGACCCAGAAGATCTTTTGGAACGTTTCAGTTTTTCTTTATCTAGCTGCTAAAGGCTGTGTTCAAGTTCCAAAGCGCTGACATACAGAACTGGTAGGTACTTGGCCTTGTAAAATTCTTATGTATAATATATCACCAAAAAAACAAGCCTATCTGATGTATCTCCTGTGCAAATTATTATGCAGTTTAGACCAAATTTACATTTGCTTGTTTCTAAGATCATGCAAATCAGTCAAAATCAGTTGTATTTCCAAGCTTTGCTAAAAACTAGTTTGATACTTTTTAAAACAAAAAATCACTGTGAAATTTTTAATGTCTTTACATCAAAACTACAGCTCTGATAACATAAAATGAAAACTGTATGCAAATGCTCATTACATGTCCAAAATACAGACTTACCCGGCTTCCTTGAGTGCCTATTCCTGGTGGTCCTGGTGGGCCCTGTGGTCCTGCTTGGCCTTGTTCACCCTACAGAAAAGGTATTCCCAAGAACTAAATTGCAATAGTCCATGCTATCTGATTAATATATTTAAACTAAACACAGAGCAGTAGTCCTCAAGCTGTATTATCTCGAAATCTGCTGCTTCTATTTGAATTAAATGTGTTTGGAATACCTGGAAGTCTGCCTATGACAACTGATCTAATAAAAATAATGGCCCTTCTACCCTACACATTCTATCTTGTTTATAACATTAATGTTCACACCTGCAATTTTATTATTAGAAGGATCCATAGCTCATCTTTACATACTGTGATTAAAGATTCTCTTGTACAGAAATATAGACAGTTTCTTGTACAACACTCAGAAGAAAAACTCACAAGCATAAACACAGCAGCTGCAGAGTATATCAAAAACCTAAAAATACCCGTGTTTCTCTGCCTGTTCCAGGTCCATTAGATTAGATTACTCGGGGATTTTCACATTTTAATATTTTAAATACAATATTTATGAAATTATATTAGGAGAAAAAAAAAAGTACATTTCTTCCTTCATACTCCCAGCTGCATAGAATACAGTCCTTGGTGCTCTAAGTTAACATTAACGGGCTCAGCTACTTGTATTGATGAATGCAATCCATGGAGCTGCATGGAACAGTGTAACATAGCTCCTCAGACCCAGGTAAAATATACCTCTGTATAGTTGTTATATAGTGCAGAAAATTAATTTAACTATAAATATACTTGATTATAGATACAATTATAAAAACACTCTGTGCCTCACCTTGTCACCTTTGACTTGTTCACCTTTTGGTCCAGGAGGACCAGCTACACCTTCAGAGCCTTTTTCACCCTAGAAATAGACGACAGTTTTGAAGTTTACATTTAGGAGCTTATAAAGAACACCATCTGAGATAAACTGGTCATCACAATGTGGATAATGACGAAAAAAGTATTTCTCTACAAACAAACTAGAAAAATAAACAATGGAATTACCAATATTAGAGAAAAGAAATTGGTTACAATTCATAACATACTTCATCTGCATTTATTATGATTTTGAACACAGAACTTCAAAAGGAGAAAATTAAATACTAGGAATAAAGAAGTTACATTTTGAAAATGTAACAATATGTTCACTATTTGGAGAGATCAGTTGAGAACTCAGTGCAAGGACATGACTGATGCCTTTTCCATGAAAGGAAGAAAAATCTTTGCTTTGTAGTTCAAGGCTCTAGAGAATCTTGAAGTCACTAAAACAGAGGGATATATTTTGATGGGAAATCCAGTTATGATTTATTCATTAATCTTTGATTTTTTGTACTTATTTTTAAATAAAGGAATGTTGACATATATTAACCTAGCAAATGCCCTAAATGAGATAACTGTCTACAGAGACTCATAAAACCCAGCTTTCAGTTTCCCAAAATGGTAAGGCAAAATGAAAACAGTTGCTGAATATTTTCTTCCAATACAGAACATAAATAGCTCAGTAGTTTTGTGGAAGACAATTTATCTCAAAAGAACTTATCTTATTAAACACATAAGATGTGTGATGATGGCTGCGCACCATGATAATGATAAGAGAATCATTAACTTACTACTGGTAGAGGGACTGTACAAACTTTTTTTGTAATTATCTGGATAGTAATTTTGTAATTATCTGAAATCAGTGGCATATTCAGAGAGCACAGTGGTTAAGAAATCCAAGATCCATCATCCAGCCTTTTATACCATTGGAATTACCAGTGGCCTTAAATAACTTAGACAATACTGCAAATCTGTTAAATGTTAAAGAAAGTAATTTCCATAAAACTACCTTCTGGCCTTGAATGCCCTCTCCTGCTGGACCTCTCTCACCTGGTGAACCAGTAGGGCCAGGTGGTCCCTGAAAGAAAAAAAAAATATATTCAAACTATACCAACAATTCAATATTTTATAGAAATTTTGTCTAATTTTCTTATACAGAATTTTGCAACACTTATGACACTGGTAAGTGAAAATGTTTCCACAATATCTGAGTGAGCAATTAAAATGGACTGTAGCAACCATTAGTTGGGTCATTTAGAACAGAATAAGCCAATGCTGAATTTACGTGAATTACATAATTAATGTCTAAAGACTGCATTCTTAAAACTCAAATGAATCTGCAGATTTATTTATAAGAGTTAGTATTAAAGTGAAATGTATTCCCTATAATTTCATATAATTTCATTATTTTCATGATAAAAATTACCAATTTGAACATATTTTTATACGTAATGACAGGGTAAATATGCAACACTAGAGAATGTGAATTTTAATTTAAACAAGTACAGAAATAAATATTTTTCTAAGACTTTCTGTCCTCTTGCAAAACTCAGTTAACTTACAATTTTTAAAGCCAGTAAGTATTTTTTAAAGCATGATCTTGGTTACACAAAACGTTTCCACATATTTTTGTGAGAAAAATAGTCTTTCACAAATACAAAGTAACTTTCAAAAATAGTAGAATTAATCTAACACCCATCTACATTTGTGGTTTCATATGAACAAGAAACCCATACATTTTATACATTTCAGGAAGAAAAAGCAGCCAGCGAGCATTAAATCAAGAGCTTGTCAAAGTTCTGTAATTCAGAGCATAAAGATATAAGTAAAACCATGTAATTTTGGTTCTTGTTCTTGATGAGATCCAAATTACAAACAGGAGTTGAGGGATGTTTCATCTCTTTTATTTTCATCTCCTTAAAATTTTATTGTAGATAATTTTTAAAGATTATCCTCAGCTTCAACAAGTAGGAGTACATCTCTACATACATACATACACACACACACATATATATATGTATATATATGTATGTATGCATGTACGTATATGTGCGTGTACGAGTGTATATATGTGTATATATGTGTATGTATACGTGTATATATATAATTATTTTTTTTTTTTATTTTCCCAAAACTGATTTGGATGCGGTTTTATTCTCCTGCTTGGACAAGTGACATGCAACTACTGATATATTGGACTGGAATAGCTTGTGCTGCTCCAGACTACAAGGTGGTTATGGAATCAGTAGCCAATACAGCTACTGACAATCAATTACACTCACTAGGACTTATTTTGTTGTATTTCAATTCCCAATCCATATGTTACTGACTTACAGGTAATCCTGGCTCACCAATTCCAGGAGGTCCTGGCAATCCAATTTTACCTTCGAGACCTTCAGCACCCTTGTGAAAAAGAAGATTACAAAGTTCAGTCCTAATTCAACCAGGTACTTTTGAAGAGTAAAACTTTTATGGATGATTTAATGGTGTCACCACAAAGGCTTGAAATCTAATTTGTAACTTCTAAAGGAAAAAAACCAAACATACATAACATTTTATGCTATATTTGAAAGTATCTTTCTATTAATACTTGAAACACTAGACTGCATTCCAGCCCTCAAGACATAGGGGTAACTGCTTAAAATTGCAAAGGCTAAAACATGACAGGAATGAGGAAGCTAACTCAGACTAAATTTGGCTGCAGTATCAAAGCAGGAATGCTCAGGTATGAGGGATGCTCACTGTAGCCTCTATCTAGGTAGTCGAATGGAAGCCTGCTTCAGTGGAATATGGGATTGCATGTGAACTCCAGGAGCTCTATAGTTTCTGCATCTTCTACTTATAAGGTGTCATAATCTTCACTACTTGTTCAGTTACTGAGGACTGTGTGCTTCAAGGATAAGGGCACAGAGGATTTTTATCTTTCCACAGAGTAGTAAAGAGACTATTCTGTAAAGAGGGGGTGACATTTCTTCTCCACTAACTATCTTACTTTCTGGGAGGACCAAGTGTTTTTCCTTTTGCATGGCAAAATACTGGTTTATTAGCTCATAAACCCTTTCTGTGTTCTGGGATCTATGCCACTGCAAAGGAAATCTGCAGGAATTCAATGAATGCCCGAATCAGAGCACTAAAAGCAAAAAAGTGCAAATATATTACACACAGGCATTGGGCTCCAAAACACAGGGAAAACATGGCATAAAGCTACACCAGAGACTCAGCACCAGAGTAGAGTGAGGTCTAGTTCTGCCCAATTTACATTCCTAGTCTGACTCTGAGATGCAGGTCTCTGACCAAACTCTTGTAAACTAAGGAGTCATGTTTCCATGGAGATGCTTTTGTAGTTTTCCCTGAGAAGATCTGGCTGGCCAGCATAGGCAGACATGAATTTTCCAAGACTGGATTCCACCTTCTAGTCTTTCGCAATAAAATGCGACGGAGGAATTAAATTGCTGCATGAGAGAATCTTATACGAATATCTGTTTCCTAGTGAATGAGAAGGCAAATCTCTCACTTGACCATATATCATAGCAACTGAGATGTATTTCTATATCTTGAGGTGTGGTTTACTCATCAGTGCAAGCATCTGCTAGTGCTTAAAAATTATCTCACACAGTTAACCCCCATTTAAATGGCATTATTTCTCACTTCTACCAATAGGATCATCATAAAATTCAAGAGTTGCTGGAAAAGTAGGTCTTCTATATCTATCCTATGTGAATACAAAAAACCTGTCAATTTGTTTTACATTAAGGTGATAAGAGTTTGATAAAACTGTTGGTAAGAAATCTAATTCAAAAACATTGCCCACAGCTATCATTTTAACAAACATATTTCTGAGAATTACCTTGGGTCCTGGCTCTCCAACGACAGAGAGTCCTGGAGGACCATCAGGACCTGGAGGGCCTTGTTCTCCCTAAAGAGAAAAAATAGAAAGAAACTATTAATGTGAATAGAAGTTTACCCCAATTCTGACAGTGTGTCTTTCCAAAGGCTCATTTAGGGCTAGAGAAATAGATTTTTAAAGTAAAAAACAAATAAACAAAATAATCTAAACCTGTCTTGAAGAAATATGTTTAGATTAGATGCAGGGCCAATATCCTGGCCATATAAGACATAATCATTTTATAAAGCCACTCTCTCATACGCATCATGAAAGACAAAAAAAAAAAATTTCTTTTCTCCTATCTTTGGTCCTGACTTTATCCAGTATTTTGGTGCTTCCACAGACTTTTCTTGATAGAAAGATGGGTATTTGGAAGCAGTGCTTGAGTTTCCAACATTGCACTCAAGGTTCTTGCCGTAACAACAAATGCAGACATAGCGTGACTGTTGCTCCTACTGCTATCTTTGACTGCAGCTCCTTATTCTCATGCTCCCTTCTGTATACTGTGTTTCTAATACAAAGCAAACACAGCCATATAGTTACTAAATTCTTTTTTATCAAAATGGGTTTATTTTGTGGGAAGGAGTTAATTTTTTGGGGATTGAAACTTCAATTTACTTAGAAATTTAATATGCTGAGTACTGCAGCCTTTCAATGAGAATTCTGCACTTGAGAAGTCAATAGAAGTGCAAAAAATTGCATTTCCCCACAAAATCAATCAGTTTTTAATCAGCCAAAGAATGAAGCTAAGAGGCAGAAATGGAAAGATACAGCAGAGGTAAATAAATAGACTATTCTTGAAGCTTAATTTCTGATGACTATGCACTGCTGATGACTAAAGCTACTGCTGCAGCTTTAAACCTAGAATAACATGGAACTTGATGACAAAACTTAAATTTGTTTTACTACAGAACAGTATAATAATTTGAAAATAGCTATGGAATTTAAAACTTATTCAAAATGCAAGATTTGCTGGCACATCTTCATAATCTAATAAATCAATACAGCACCAGGAGAAGTTATGTCTTAAAAGGTAGAAAAAAACCTGCTATCACTCAGTGGAATAGCATATCTCCATATAAGACACTGATAGGCTATTAACAATATTGATATTGTGTTAATGTGGATTTGTGCATGCAGATATTGCAAAAATACAAAATATCGCTAAAAGGTTGACTGTCTTCCCAGGTAGAACTTATTGTTTGGGTTTCCTAACAATATTCTCATTAAACTTTTGGACCAGAGTCACAATTCAGTACATCTGTATATAGATTATCACAAATAATGCATTTTTTACTGATATAAAGCCAATTGTACATTTACCAGTTTTCCTCATACCTGTGTTTTTCCTGATGTGTTCGTTTGAAACTGATCAAACAATAACAACAAAAATTCCTCAAACAATCCATCTTCTATGCTTCCTACAGACTGGTACCCATGAAATTTTGCCTTTCAGCCCACAGGCTCCCTTACCTCAGCACCAACTCTGGCCTCAGTACCTTTCTACTTGACAAGCCACAATAACAGGTTCAGCCCTGTGCAGCTTCAGGGCCTGAAGACAGTCCAGGATGGACAGGGATGGATATCCCCACTGCAAGAGGTGCCAGAGAGAGAAAGGAACAGGCACAGGCTGTTGTAAGGCAAGGCAATATGCTAAGTATTAGCTGCTCCAATCCTTGTTTCTTTAATGGAGAACGCAGATTTCTGTCATGCCAGGATGTATGAACATGCTCCACAGAATAAATCCAAAAAATACGTGAAGTTTAAAATATATTAAAAAGAAAATATCTATCAGGTAAAAAATATATTTCAGCTGTATACAGCACCATTACCCCCTGGGCATGGCAAATGCCATTCAGGGCGTTGCCTCCAGCTGATAAAACTAAACCTCTGAAATGATGTAGGAACTTGTTGCATGGTGAAAAATGGTATTTGACAAATACAGGCTCATCTCTCAGCTGAAACAATAAGCCAACCCTCTTTATTGTCCTTGGAAAGTGCTCTCCAATTTTTTTTCCTATCACCCAAATGGACATTGTGTTTCCTGTCTATGTTGACAATCCCTGACAGAATTTCCCAAGGACAGTAACTCTGAGGAATGCTTCCAATCACTAATAATTCACTTCTTTGCAAGCTCACTCACATGATAGAGCCATACCTTGAATGGAGAGGGGTGTCCTGCTGAAGTTAATATTTTTGCAAAAGCTGTGGTTTTTAACCATTATAAAAACACTACACAGTTTCCCTTCCAATAACTGGTGTCATGTGCCTTGTAAGAGCCATTGCTGTAGGTATGGTACTGGTAGGTGCTGGGATAGGGAGTGTAAGAAGCCCTGGTGATAAAAGTCATGTAGGGTAGTATAAAAATACTGTTTTGTGGAACATTTTTTTATGGATAGAAGAGGATGCCTGAATATTAATGGAGAAAGAAACCCAACCTTCTACCAGACAATATGAAAAACTTGGAAACTTAAATGATTCAGTCTATTTAAAAGACTGAATGTTTCAAACTTCAAATGGCTATTACCAAATCTGGGTTTTATCTTCTGTGGTCTTGGTGTTACAGGTAGTGTGGAATTTATGAAAACCATGAAGTTCTGGCAAAAATATAATGTTATGTCTACATATGAAGAGAAAAGTCTGCTTTTCCTAAAAGCTTTTTGGTAATAATTTTCTTTGTTAAACATTTTGCTCACATTTTTTTTCTCTACTTATTGGGATTTTCCTTTGAGTGGCATGTAATATCATCTGGAGCAATAGGAAGGAAAATTACACTTGATCTGAGCTTAATGTTTTTACATATTGAAATTGTACCATTTTAAGCCTGGAACATACTTAACAGTCTAACCCAAAGAAACCAATATCTCCATCCCTCAAATTGTTCATTATGTTAGGATGAGTTCCAGTTAGTGCCAATATAAATAATTCCTTTGCTTTTTAGAAAGCCAATATATACTGTAAGGAACAGAAACACTCTGTATTTTAGTCTAAAATGTGCTAATGATTAAGCTACAGTAAAAAAAAAGTCCTTCAATTTTAATGATTTTATCATTACAGCAAACATTGGCAACAACAACGCAAATAGATTTTGATTTTTTAACAGATGTTGTTGATATTTTGTATTTCTAAGTTAGATGAGATATCTAGGAAGTAAACTTTTTCATAGGAAAATTGGATTTTTTCAGTCTCTTGGGAAAGTTGTAACTTGCCACATAAGTGAGGAAAGAATTCATATGTGTCATTCAGAGAAGAAGTAGATCCCTTAGCAGTTTGTTCTGGGAAATATATTCAGGAAAATATGCAACGATGGATTTTTTACAGAATTGTCCCAGGATGATTTTATGGGAATAACTGCTCTGAATATCCATATTCAAACTTAACCTTTTCCTTAGAAGTTTGAATACATGTCTGTTCATAAAACTTCGGCCTTTAAATGAAAATATGATTATGCAAATAAAATTTTCCAGAGAGGCTCCTTACTACAGCAGGGGATTATAAGAACATCATTCTCAGCCTTTCCATGAATATATTGTGATTTCTAGGAACATGCACTTTATATCTAGTAACTGGTCCAAGAGTTTAAATAAACCCAACATCAATTCTGAAACGATAACCACAAGTACTCCCTGCTCATCACTTTTTTATGAGTGGAACATAGGTCATACCTGGATTTCATGCCCCAATTTTATAACCTGTAACCATATAATTCGGTTTGTAAAACATTCACTGAAATTTGTGAATAGTCACTATTATTGTCCTCACTAAAAAACACATTTTCAAAAATCACCTTGAATTTACTCTTATGGACCTTACTGGTGCGATAGCATAGAATGTGTTGTTGGTTTGGTTTTTTAAAAATAAATATTAGTTGAGCACCTGAAAATAAATTAAAAACAGACAAAATAATGCCAAGTAATCTGAGTAAATCAATAGATATATGCAAGTCTAAAATATTTTTTTATCCAACACTAAGAATACTAGGAGACCCCAATTTAGCTTTGCAAAAATGCTATATTCATTACTGGAACTCTGTTTTCCAGAAAAATCATGGTCATTAAATACTGTGTTGTAAGTTTACTGTTAACATATCAACTGTGAACAGCTTAGTATTTGGATAAATGGAAATATCTTTAGTCAGGTAAATTATTAATAATGATAATGATAATGATAATGATAATGATAATGATAATGATAAAAATAATAACGATTTTATGGGGTTTTGAATAAAAATGGAGCTCAAATATCCCATTTTAAATGCTTCGGCCTCTTTATGATGAAGGTTTATATATATGGTAACAAGATTATTTAGGTGGCTTTGAGATGTTAGAACTTCACAGAAATAAAATAAGAGAAAAAAAAACCTTAAAATTTGCAGAATGGCGAAACCTGGTTCTGGTTAATGCCACACTGAGTTGCCTTCTGGGCAGGATACAGGTCGTTCAACATATTCACACGTTTTGAAAAGAGGGTAGAAGGAAAGTGATAACATTTGCTTGTATATTAAAGAGGTTATTAAAGATAAGGACTGATTACAAAGTGCATTAGAAAGACCAAGGTTAGGGTTAATTCAGCTCCATAAAATCACTCCTAAACTTTCATGTCTGCATGGGAGCAGGTTGGCTGAGCTCCTGTCAGTGGAAAGCTGCTCAGTGCAGGCAGTGGGACTTAAACTCACTACTTGCAGCACAATAGAGCAGTATCATTAGAAGGAAAGGAAGTATTGTGCAGTCAGTAAAACTTCACATTGAGAGATTAGCCAGCAGCTTAAGAATAAGAAAATGCATATGAATAATAGAAGTAAAGAATGAAAAGTTCCTTTAAGTAATTTCTTAGATATTTCTGGACATAATGCTACCTTGCTTCAGACAAGGCAAACTGAATTAGTTGAAAGTGCAGTACCACCAAGCCTCTCCTGCTGGTGACTTCCGAGCTAGTGGCACCCAGACAGCACTCAGATGACACTGTCCCCACCTGCATCTGCCACCTGGCACTGCAAAGTGAGAGGATGCATCCATATCATAACCCACATTACAGAGGTGTGGGATGCACTGAGCCAGCCAGATATATTAGTGGACTGAACACTCCACAGCTGAGACCCAAACTATCTGTAGGCTGAGCTTGATCTGGAGTTTGTATTTTGAGGAACTGAATCTACTCTTTCAAACCTCAACATGGCCCAGCAACAAAGAATAAAAGTTCAGCAGCGGTGCTCTGTGTTATGTCACACCAGTACCAATGCCACCAAGATGAAGTCACCAGTTCAATTTAAAAAGCAGAAAGTATTAGAAAGGAAAGGCCAAGGAACTGCACTAAGAATAGACTTATTTATTTTATTCAAGGCTATTATAAATAACTGCCACTTTTCAGAGATATTGTATTATGTGTCACGAAAACTAATTTTAAAAGAGCAATTTAATAATTCTTCTGTGAGGACAAAAGATGTTGGAAAGACTGCTATGTGTCTGAACCAAAAAGAGGCCTTGACCTTTATTAGCTGAAAGGCTGTTTAATAATATGAAAATAACCACTGATTATTTGTACTGATCGTAAAAAAAATTTTCACTCATCTCAAATAAGGTCCAAAATGCCAAAGATTAGCTTTGGCATTAGGTATGGACAAGAGATAACCCTTAAACATACATATGCTTCTTCTGTACTCTTTAAGTATCATTATCTAAGTGTATTAGCTAAACTTGTCTGGCAGTATTTTCATTATTATAGATGTTTGAATATGGAAAAATCTTGACTATAGACTTTGAACAGTAGGTTGGAGAGCTGAAAGCTGATAAAAGAGGGAAGTTTCTTATTCTTACTAAAAATATGCAGCTAAAGCCTAACAACCAACTATAAATACTGTATCCATGTAGATAGATTCTAGAGAAAGATGTATGTATTTTACAGCCATGAAAATATGTGAAGACACTGACAGGAGGACACACAAGATTCAACAAATATGGTTTTGTGTATAATAGAATATCTGCTTCTACGGTCTTGGACTCATCTGTGTGAAATGACAGATCAAAAAATTACAGTCATACACTGTGCTGAAATTAAAGAGAGACATGATTTTTCCACCACATGTATGAATAGCTTCTTTCAGACTCATCATCCTATTTCTTTTTCCACTTCTGAAGTACTCTGCAGCAGCTTTCCCAATCAAGCACTTTGTGGAGAAGATGAAGAAATGAGAAGTATGAAAAAGCATTTGTCAGGAGGAGGAAAATCATGGTGGATGGCAGTATTCCAAACTTTTAATAATAAACATTTAGTGTATCTAAATATATTTCTGTGAATTTCTAATAAAATTGTTGCCTAAGAAACAGGAGTGTTTATATAATGCATCTTTTACAAAGAACTTTGTATGAATTAATTTGTCTTGTATAACTTAGATTGTTAGCCAGGCTATCAATGATCCTTTCATAGAAAGTCACTGATAAATGAAAGATCTTTCTGCACCGAACATTGATGTTAATAACTCTCCCATGGGCAAGACAATCATATTCACAGAGAGCAATTTCCCAAAGTTTTGCAAACTAGAAGACTTCTTAAATTAATCACACAGTTTAACCAACTGATTTTGCTTGACAAGGTGTAGTCATTAACTCTATGTAGTTAATGTAGTCATTAACTCTAAATTATCTATTTTAAATATCATTAAGGCATTAATTGTCATAAAATCTCATACTTTGACCAATTTCAAAGTTGTCCTGAGTTTTTACAGTACACAAGCAACTAAAAATCATTATAAATACTCAGTCTGAAGGTTTTAACCTTCATCTAGAAACCCTTAAAATCTTTAAACACAGGCATTGCAGGCAAAAATATTCTAGGAAAAAAGCTTCCCATGTGACAGCAGAAGTCAAGACATATTCAGGTGATTGAAATTCTGACATAAGTGCTGTGGATCTCTAGGGAGATCCTTGGCTGCATCCTATTGTGGCCCTACAAAATGTTCTTGGAGACCCAAACAAGGAAGTGGGTGCATGTGCCAACAATACCAAGTCTTCATCACATGGTGGTGCACCACCCATGTGGAGACATTATTGCTGTGCAAATACCACCACTAATAAAAAACAACTGAAAAAAAAGGATGGTACAGTATAAAGGGTCTACAGTTTCTGTAGAACAGAAACTGCATCCTCTCTCCCTATATAAATAACATATTCAGCTACATATATACAATTACATCTTACCTTGTTTCCTTGAATGCCTTTCGGGCCTTGCTGACCTGGATCTCCCCTGATACCCTACCAAAAAAGTCAAAGCAAAGAATGAGCTGCCTTTGAAGATATGAATAAATGTTGGGGTTTTATTTCCCCTGAATGGGGTACAGTATAATATAGCACAGTTCTAAGCTCTAAAGGACAAGACTTTTCTCCATCATACCCTATGAAGTGCCCAATATTGAATATTGTTAATATTCATAAAACAGTGCCGGCAGAAAAATCACAGAATTGACAGGTTGTATGCAGAAGAAACTTACAGAATATAATCTTTCTTTTTTATTTGGTAGCTTTTAGTTCCCTTACCTGTGGTCCTCGAGGTCCTGTAGGGCCCACAGAGCCCTGCAAACCCTGAGGAAAAATTAGATACAATTATAAGATTAAAGGGAAATTTCAATCTGCTTTCAAATGTCAAGCACTTGACATGTACATGTAATGGCTCAAATCCCTGTTCAAGCATTTTCTCATCATAGTGCTGCTGCTCTCATACTGTATTCAGTAATTGTCTGCCACATTCGACCCTCAATATTTGGTTAAAACACTTTTCATATACAACAGGCATAGTGAATGTCTACTTAACATCTTAGCTACTTGATTAAGAAGTTTTTATTTGCTACAGGTTTTTAAATTTAATTCCTAGAAGCGTATTAGATACAAAACTCTTAATAAAAATGCCGCAGTTTCTATACCAGAATAACTTCAGCTAACTTTGTCTCACTAACTCAAACTGCTGATTAATAGCCTGGCAGAATCACACTAATAATTCACAAAATCCATTAAAAATGCATAAAAAAATTAAAATGCCATGATTTTTTATTCCACTAGCTGTGATTTCTCCATTTAACGAGTTCTTACCAGTCACAAGCACTGCAGATTATTCAAAAATCTTTCTGCTTCATTGTTTTTTATTTAGCCACCATAATGCATCTTCTACAGAATTTCCCATGCACTTGAGTCAATACTCAGTTATAATTTACTTCTAAAGCAAAAAGAGATTTGAGCAAATTTACTGATATTTTATTTCTCTTACTTTTCTTTTAATTAGTTACATCTCTATGGGCAGAGGCACTGGCAGACTGCTGCATTTTTCAAGATATGTTTCACATTTTGAACTTCTAATAGCCTTGACAAATTTAGCAGCAATACCTACGCAGACACTCCATCGACTGCCCCTGCTAGAGATTCAGAGTCAGAAATTTTAAACAATTCTCTGCTCCCTGGTATGTGCTTCCAGGCCAAGCATCAGCCACCAGAGAGAGAGAACCCCACTCAGTTCCAGCCCATTTCCCACTCAACTACACAAGCAATGGATGGTACAAACAGTGATATGCTGATGCAGTGATGGCTACTTTAGGTAGCATACAAACATATGACTCAGGTCAGCTCTGATTTCAAAACCAAACAGAAACTGTCCGAATTTCAAGCCTGAACAGCATTTGGAAAAGCTCTGATATACAGCACCAAAACTACTGGATTCGGTCTGATTAGTGTGATGAAAAAGTGGTAGTGGATAATTCCAACATTTTCAAATCAGACTCCCAGTCACGCTTCAATATCCATCACCCCAGTTAAAGATCAACCTCAGAATACTGAATTTGTTTCTCATACATTTGGCTACATGTGTTTTGTGTTTGATTTTGTCTAGCCTAGAATGCTTTCTTTAAAAATAAAACCCATAACTTTGTTCTGTCTTCAGGATTTGTGAATGTGAAGATGGGAATTCTGGAACTGACTGATCCCCTGCAGAAGACAAAGATTTTTTTCATCACTGTCCTCAACAGAACTGAAGCAAGCAGATTTCTGGCAGCCCTGGCATGTTTTCTATATTCAGTTTACTTGGCTGCTTTGATCATGTTCTTTGCTAGCTTCTGAACAGCTTCCTTTTAGCTTAGTAGACATTTCACATAACATCATGTATTTCTCATATGCCTGGATAAAGAAAGTATGATATTTCTTTATTCCTCTGAGAGACGAAGCTCTCTCCTTTTTCATTGATATTTCAGACTTCTCTGATTCACTGAAGTCTGAAATTTGCTGCCATCTTGAACCACAGTATCCCACAAGATGTTCTCAGCCTTTAGATTTTCATTATTATAATGTCCTCTTTTCTTTGCAATAAATACTTCTGGAAAGAATATTTATTAAATTCTACCTGAAATCAATCATAAAATAGCAGCTTCCAGGAAAACAAAAACTTTTCAAGGTGATCTTTGATAAAGGTAAGCATAATATGGGTGGTAAAACTGAAGAAACGTGCTTTAATAGAACAGTAGGTGAAACCTAATTGGTAGTTCTTAGCAATTCTAACTATAAATCAGTGGTTTGCATGACTCATACAAACCTGCTTGTATGAACTCGAGATACATGATTATCTCATTTAGGAGTACATTATCCTCCCATCTTTCAGAATGTAAATAAACCAGGTAAAAATCTGTATTCACTACAACACTGCTGCACTCCAGGTTAAAAGGAAAGGAGGACTGGATAGAAGTGTGAATTCACATCAGCACAGATGGGCTCGTAGACCTGAAATTTGTTCATGTTGGGTAAGAACCTGCTTCTATTGCAATATAACTATCCACTCAAATTGAAATTTTTACTTTTAAGGAAATAAATTGAGTGCTCTCTGTAAGATGCTCAGTCCTGTGTAAGAAAGGCTTGGTATTGGTCAGAGTAGCTTTTGTTTTAGGTAAGAATCTGCATTTCTTATGCAAAATGGAAAAAAAGAATGTGGTGAAACTGTGGGTTCAGTTTCTACAAATCATGCTTCTATTATGAATGTATCTCTACCACCAGGCAATTATAAAGTATCCAAAACTTACAATAACATTTTCAAGCTGTTTATGAATATGCCACATGATTTTGTAATATCTTCATCAACATTAAACAGTTGAAACAAAAATTATACTTACTATTTCTCCTTTTGTTCCTGGGGGTCCACATTCTCCTCTTTCACCCTTTATAAGAAATCAAATGGTTCACAGCTAAACAAGATTATTTGATTACACCATGTGCATTAAAGATTCTGCAAGCAGTAGCACAAGAGATTTAGTTGACTCTGAGGACCTGGAAGCAGCATCATTATATGTGGTCTGTAGAAGATAAGATCTGGTCTACTCAAGATAGGTTATTTCTGAAAATGGCTGTAAACCATCCAAATTGTACCAGAGAATACTACATTTAATATCTAATAAGTTTTGCTACATTTTTCCACCTTGGTGTACTGTCTCCAGAAATCCTTTCCATGCTCTGATTTCGTTACTGTGATGTCTGAGATTCTCCTGAGTTAACAACTGTGAGACTGCACATATGGAATGAAGAAAGAATTAAGTGTTTCACTGATGATTTAACATATCGATAGACACATGACAGTAGACCTATGAGTCTACTGTTCCCATTTTCATGAAATCTTACCACAAAATTGAGTGAAGCATTTTACTAATTAATACAAAGATTCATGGAGGCACTGCTTTTATTAACAATGTAGGGAGATAAATGTCAAACCAAGTCAAGTCAAAATGGGATTATCTCTGCTTCATTTCTGACTATGATGGTCCACTTTGCAATTCATCTCTAGAATCCTGCAAGTCACTGAAATGCATAGGTTTTTTATCTTCTTGGAGAGACTGTGTTGAAAATTCTCTTGATCAAGCATTAGCCCTTGCAAGTTATAAATAGGTTAAAAGTAAACTCCCTTGTGGAAAAATTTTCAAAAGTTAATGATTGTCATATTGTGTTTGTAGGGAACATTTTCTCTTTCTTTCCCTCTTATTCAACCCCCAACTTTTTTTCCTTCCAAAAACTGTATTTCTGGTCATTGACAGTTTTTGTTTTTATATTTAGATTACATTCTCTGATTTTGTGAGTATTTTGTTTTATTTCCAGCAATCCAGTCTGTAAGCATTTACATAAATTTTTAATTTACTTCTAGGGATTGCATTAGGAGCTTTCATGACAAAAAGACAAGACAAGCCCTTTTTTCCATTATTTCACATACACTGTCAGCAAGTGACAATTTATTTTCAGACTACTTCTATTCTACAAAAAACTTACCTTGTCCCCCTTGTAGCCAGGAGCTCCCTATTCAAAAATTGAAAAAAAAGGAAAAAATCATAAAAGAGAAAGCAAAGGCCTAACATGCTGCTAATTTAAGTAGAAAAAGCCCCACCCCCCAGTAAAGAACTAAGTTCCAGAAGTTTAACTATTCACACCAATAAAATATCTCTCTGAAATTGGTTAATATATAAGTATCTAAAAATCTAGATGTGTATTTTTTACTCATATATTAGCTGTAAATCTGCCACTCAGTTTGTCAGCCTCCTAGTAGATACATGCTACCATTTAAATGGGACTTTTAAACTGAGTTACTCTTATACAGAGAGAAGTGTTAATCTTTCTTCAGTGAATCATCAAAAATTCTGAGAATTATCAGTTGTTAGAAGCCACTGAAGGACTATGTAGAGCTTTTATCAGGTCTGTCTTTGGGATAGGTCTAATGCAAGTCAATTAAAAAATCACACCGCACCAGAAGTTCCTTCTCCCACTAGCAGCTCATCTCTATATTTAAGCACACAGTTAGACTGTTTCTCTCAGTATACATGCTTCTCTAACCAGGCCTTAGTGTAGGTGCTTTAAATAATAGAATACAGTAGACACAAAAAAAATGAAAATAACATTTTTAGTTCATAAAAGATGAAAAGACAAAAATAAGAGTCAGCACTGTAGTAGTCACATACCTCTTCACCTTTCTCTCCATGATCTCCTTTTTGAGCATCACCCTATTGGACACAAAAGAATATTACAGAAATATGTATTACCCTTTCATTTATCCCTATTGGACTAAACCAAGAACACTGTTAAACAAGTAGAACTGTTTTTTTCCTATTTACTAATGTTCACACTTCACCCAACCACAATCAAGGATACACAGTTCCTGAGCATTAACATAGAAAACTCAACTATTATAATTAGATGACTGAAATCTTAGCTATTAGAGTGAAACACCCTGATCAAGAGATCTGTGTACTGTTAGAAAGTTCTGTGGAATCTAAAGAGCCTTCAGCTATATTCAGAGACTTCTGCTGTCAGACAAAAACTGGAATGATAGGCAGTGTTAACTTGATAGAAGCTTAGTTTTAAATTTTTATCTCACAGCTAGCTACTTTATGTAAAGTAACTAACTATACACCAGCAAACCTCAACATTTAGAATTTATTTTAACATATTTTTTCTTCTCTATATTCACATCTATGGTTTGAATAACTGGATGGAAATTTGCTTTATTTCTTTTAAATTCACATTACCTTGCTTCCTTTTGGTCCTGGGTCACCTTTCTCCCCTCTGCTTCCATCACTGCCCTGAAACAAAGCAGGAAAATGTTATTATCATTGTGAGGATAAAATTCTCCAGCTTAACTAGGACTACATTTTAGTCCAAAATCATTCTGGAATAAATGAAGAAGAAGAAACCCTCACTGATTCAAGTATGGTACATGTGACACAATATTAATTTAGCTAAACCCACTCTGGTATTATAAGGTATCTAAATCTTTTTCTTAAACAATATTAAATGAAAAATACATTTGCTACAGAGCATCTGAAAAATCTAATCAGGAAGGCATTAAAGAAAACGAACACAGTTCTTCCTTCCCATTTTTCAATTAACCACTATCTCATCTTCTCTGCTTAGAAAAATCTGTACAGAACAGCTTAGAGTCAATATTCAGCAGCCCTAAGGAAAAAATTTCTGCACCATTTTTTATTACTCTTTGGAGGATCATTATGGTGGAGACTAGAAAGTTTGGTGTATACCCAACTATGTAACAGGCTACATCTAATAATTTTGGGTAAAATAACTTAAAAATTCTTGGATCTAAGATTTGAAATTGTAAACAGAGGTTCTGATGCACATTACCCAGATGCACATTCTTCACAAGTATTGAATGATAGGCCCTGGTGTTATAACCTGCTAATGGTATGGTTGACCCATTAGAGTCTAGGAAGAAAGACAAAAACCTCTGACTGTACCTTGCTTATCTCTGGGGGGAGCTATTAAAGACAGCAAAATGATCAGAGAAGTCACCCACTGTCTGAACTCACATTTTTCTGTTCCTTGCTAAAGCCAAGAAATATGTGTTGAAGTGTCACAACAGAAAAGACAGTGTTGGAGGCAGAGTTTCAGACCTTTCCTCATATCTCCTTTACCCTCTGACTTTTGAACCTTTACCCCTTACAAAAATAGAAGCGGGTGGTGGGTGAAAACCTTTGTCTAATGGACCTTTCCTTCCCCATTGCAACATTCAAGAATAACTTTTCTTATTTGGGCTCCAAAATCACCTATTTATCCACAGTGGTTTTATTACCCAATAATAGAAATATATTTTCAAGATAGCATCTAACTATGGATAGATTTTTTTTCTGAGCTCTTTCAGCAGTGGCCTTTCACTAACAACATTATATGCTGCAATAAATCAATCTTTTTGCAGTTCATGTAAATGTCTTTGCAGTACAGCTAATGTCTTATTTTTCACATAGTTCACATAGTAACCAATTAAAGTACTGTGCAGTATTGATCTTGATTAAAATTCAAATTCTTGAGCCTACTCAAATAAGTGCATACTTACTGAATCACCTTTGTCTCCTTTCACTCCCTTTTCACACTCGCAGATCTTCCGCACACACTACAAGGTTAATAGAAAGATAAAGCAGAACGTTTTTCAAATATATTATTTCAAATTTTTAAAGCATAAAATTTTGGTTTTGCCACAGATTAAATAACATAACAGTGCAATAATAGGAAATAAATGATGTTCTAATATATTTATTTCTCATATAATCAACATTATATTTCCATATAGGGCAACCAAAATCCGTTACTTGATTTATTCATAACAAAAATAAATCTCTTACTGTAGTGACTGTAGTCACTGTAATAATTACAAATGTTAGGACAGCATATACACAGTACACAGTACTGTGAAACCTTACAGAAATTTTGAACCATTTTAATGTCGTTATTATTTTATAATGAGACCACAAATGAATGTGCATATCTTGCATTAGACTTATTCCACTCTTGTAAGAAAAGTTCTTTATGTCTTACTGTTGATGCTACTCACTAATGAGCTAACATCATAGATTTATTAGGAGAAAGGGTAGAAGAAATGCAGGAAAGTTAAAATAAAAGTAATAATGGTCAGAAAATTTAACCACTGATGGAAGGTTGACTAATCCTCAAGTATTGTTGCATTATAGAAGCAGTCTTTGCGAAGCGTAGTGTCAATAAGAGTAATCAAACACAAAACTCAAAAACCCTACCTGCTTCTGTAGCAAGGCTGCCTGAAAATAAAATAAAAGAAAAATATTACTTTCATATAGATATGATTTAATTCAACAGAGTATTAATTTTTCCTCTCCAGTTTATAGATCTCCATGGTGAATGGTAGAGCTCATAAATACCTTCAGCCTTCATTCCTTCCTAAAAGGGGCAAGAACCAGTCCGTGGAACTACTCACATGGAAACAAGTTCTTGGTAGGAAGAGAGGGTTATTCCATGTGACACACAGTGATCAGACAACACATGAGAATTAATGGGATAGCTAAACAGACAGTATTAAGGCACCGTGCTAACAACAAGGACTATGAAGAGACTTCCAAATCAGAGACCTTTCTTTGGACAGCCCTACAAACAGAATATATAGGGGAAGGATGCAGTGATTATGCACAAGATCAAGCTACTTTCTAAAGTATTTTCATATGCTCAGAGACACACTGTGTGCTGGAAATGTGGTCAGGACAGCTGAGCTATTATTGTCCAAGCACACAACTCCTTGGAGAGTGGCTGGCAGAAGGAAGCTCCATCTGCCCTGACTCTGCAGCTGCAGAGAAGACACCACAAAACCCTCTGCACTGTCGTAATTAAATGAAATTAAATGAAATCTGCCAAGGATAGACAAGGACAGACAAGATTAAGCATAACTTACCAGCTCTGATGCTACATCAACTACCAAGTTCTGATCATCCAGGCACAGGACATGTTTAGAGGACAAATCACCAGATATCATGCGCAATTTTTCTTCTTGGACTGTTTTCTTAGAAAGGCCAATGGTAATAAAATGTATTCCAAGATTTCTAGCTGTTGTGGCTATACCCTGGACATTAGGGCTGTTTGGATGATCCACACCATCAGTCATCAAAAAAGCCACTTTCACACTTCTCTTCTGACTTTCGGTTTTAAACAGCTGAGTGGCATTTGAAACTGCATAATAGGAGTAAGTGCCGTGGCCAATAAAGCCCAGAGAATTGATTTTCTCCTTAAAATTCTGGACATTTTTCCAGGCTGTAAAGGGATGATCAATGCTGACTGTGCTGCTGAACTGCATACTTGCTAGTTTGACACTATACATGTGAGACTTCACTGGCTTCATCTGGAAAATGCTATCAGTTATGTTTTGAACAAAATTCTTCTGTAAGTCAAACAATTGATTTTTGGCACTTTCTGAACTGTCCAAGATAAAAACTATATCAATGAGACACATATCACCTGAAAGAGAACAAGAAAGTTAAATCTATGAATGATGGGAACATCTGCACAACAGATTCCAGACAATTCTCTGCAAAAATAATTTTCCCAAAGATTCCTCTGTTTTTCCAGTAAAAATTCTAAGGATAAATTTCACTGTAAAAATCCAAGAAATTCAAACGAAAACTCTCAAGTTAGGGTCTTGATGGATTATTTTAGTATTTTAGTTGATTTTGTATTAAAAATTTACCACATGCAATCTCAAACGAAAAATCAGGTTTCTTATAATTTCTCTTAAGAGATATGCATGCCCATGAAAATCATTGATAAAAGTGGAATCCATGTCCAAGTAGACAAGAAGTATTTTTCAGCTGTCACAATCAAAATAAATCACATTTTACATATTCACATAAAAGTTGTCAATTACTAAATAACAAATATGCTAAAATGCATGGATAAATGCAACACAGTCAATCAGAAATTTTAAGAAAATGGTTTTACCTTCATCTTTTGGCATAGGAGAGTAAATATTCTTTCCTCTCTTTCTGTTTTGCCCATGTACTTTTGTTGTCATAGTCAGAAGTATAAAGCAAAAGAAAAAACATTTTTTCCTCATAGTGACTTTTATCCCAAATAGACAACTTTTCCTTCCTGTTAAACGTAAAAAGTCACCTGTGAATACTTCATTAATAGAAGCAAATAAGTAAATACAGATGCTTCAAAACATATTTGTGGGAAGCATAGTTCTAGAGAAAATATATAAAAAAGAATTATAAAAAGTCACAGTGTAGGTAATTTAAGCACAGTAACCAGCACTACCTCAACTGTAGCTGACATGGATAGAACCTGTTTATTATAGAAAAAATATGAGTATAACACTGCCTTTTCTCTTCTTACCAAAATTCTGAAGCATCAGTATGAACAACTTTTTCTTCTAAGAAACAGTGGCTGATTAATGAAATTCAATACGTTAATATATTATTAATATTACATGGATGTTATAGAATATGCACAGTATTTTTCATAAATATTCTATTACAATGACAATATAATGATAAAATGAAAATTATAATCTTTAAATTCAACATATTTTTACAGAATACTGAACTAAATTAAATACTGAATTAAAACTGATTTAAACAAAAAAGCCTGTGAGTTACAAAAATTAATTTAAAATAACATTCATAATGAAGACAATATATTTAATGTAAAAATCCTTCCTAAATCTTCTTTTCAAGTCCATCAAGCAGTTACATATACAGAAACCATAAGTGCAGTCCTCTAAAACTAGAGAGGAAATAATAGTCTCTTACCTTTGAAGGCATCCAGAAAGCAAATTGTGGATTAAAAAAGTTTTCAGTGTAGAAAATATGTCCTGTAGGTCATACTGGAAAATATGTTTTTTTTACCAAAATACAGGAATCTACAAATAAATAGCCTATCCACTGGTAAATGGCTATACCTTGCATCTAGATATTATATATTTCATTGCTGCTGTTTAGTTGGCCAAAGTTTAAATGAAGATAGTTGGGCACTTGGCCAGGGCTGAGTGAGAGAGCAAGCTATTTTATTAAAGGGACAGTACCAGTATGGGAGGACAAGTGTTTTCCCACTACAAATAACTGTATTTTTACATTAAAAAAACCCTCTTTTAGACAACCTACATCTTTACCCTTCACTCTGCCAGTCACCCACCTGATGTTTTGAGAGTCTGCCAGGAATGCAGGACTCAAAGGTGGTAACTGCATCAGAAATTGCAGTAATAAAAGACAAAAAAAAAAAAAAGTCTTCTTGAGCTGATTTCCTCAGAAGTTCTTCCTGCTTTTTAAATCCTCTGAGGGATCAGACACAGACATTGTATCTAAAAGGCAGTCATGCAGGCAGCTTTCAGAATGTTTCAAGGAAATTATGTTTTCTCTATCTACTGGCAGGCTTCAGAGTAAAATCGTGTTATCACAGTGTTAAGTAAAAACATGGGGTGAAAGAAAACATGCCAATGATAAGTCTCAAGAAATCATAACAAGTCCTGAGGGAGTGAAGTGGAAATGCCCAGCAGAAGGTAGCAGACAGCCTCTAGACAGGCACTACCTAACAGGCAAGACATCCCTCGGCACCTTGGTCACAGGGCAGAATCACAGAATATCCTGAGTTATTAGGGACCCACAAGAATGTAGTCCAACTCCTAGCCCTGCATAAGCCAACATCAAAAATCACACCATGTGCTGAGGAGTTGTCCAAATGTTTCTTGAGCTCTTACAGGCTTGGGGTTGTCACCACTTTCCTGCAGAGCCTGTTCCAGTGCCTGTTCCTGGCTGCCAGGACACACTATCAACTCATGTTCACCTTGCTATCAGCCAGGACCTCTAGAGCCCTTTCCTGCCTCATGTTCCCCAGTCTGTCCTTATATCCAAGGTTATCCTGTCCCAGGTGTTGAATGTGGGACCTGCCTATGTTAAACTTTATACAAATGGTGATTGCTGAGCTCTCTAGTTTGTCAAAGTCTCTCTGCTGGGCATCTCTGATGGCATCGACTGCTCCTCCCAATTTAGTAGCATCAACAAATTTACTTAGTATACCTTATAGACCTTGAAGTCTATAGACCTTAAAGTCCCAGTCTTTATCAAGATGTTGAAGAGCACAGGGCCTAGGACAGAGATCTGTGGAACCCCACTAGTGACAAGTCACTAGTCCAATGTCACCTATAACCCTGTGCCTGACCCCTGAGCCAGTTGATAACCCATCAGATGATGTGTTTATCCAGCTGTGTGATTGACATTTTGTCCAGAAGGATCCTGTGAGAGACAGTATAAAAATCTTTACTGAAATCCAAAAAGACTGTATTAACTGGTTTCCTGTGATCAACTAGGTGGGTTACGTTGTTGTAAAAGGAAATTAACTTTGGATTTTTTTCCTCATGAAACGATACTGCCTGTTACCCAGGATGACTGCACTGTCCTTCAGGAATTCTTCACTACTTCCCAGAATAATATTATCCATAATTTTATCAGGCACTGATGTGAGACTAACAGACCTGTAGTTACCAGAGTCACTGTCTAGCTCTTCTTAAAAAATTGGCCAATATTTGCCAGCTTCCAGACAACTGAAACCATTCCAGATTCCCAAGACCATTGAAAAATCATTGAGCGAGGTCTCACAAGGACATCACCCCTTTGAGTGCCCTGGGATGAATCCCATCAGGCCCTATAGACATAGCAGAATCCAGCTGCAGCAGGAAATACCACACTAGTTCAGAGTTGGCTGGGATACGTTGACTAGGAGCTTTTAAGTAAGCCAAGTACATTAAGCTGTCAAGTAAGCAGTGGACATTTCCTGCTGATTTCATTAAAATGTTGGTGAAAGGGAAAGAATAGGGAGGAAAAGAATAAGGCACAACTGACCAATGAACATAAAGTATCTGTCTTCATTAAGGTCAGTAGAAACATCCTTCATGTAGTCTGGGTGCAAGGTCTCTATTGATAAACAACTCCTTAAGCACTCACCTTCTGCTTCTCCAAGGGTATATCCCTCTATAAAGAGACATTCAGCCAGAAAAACACCTTTGCAAACACCATTATCTATTCATGTGTGCTGTGAGCCATGAGTATGATACCATATGTAACTTTAACTAAATTAAAGGGTGAGACAAGTACTAAGGAACTCAAAGAGATCTTAGCTCTTAGCAAAGATGGAGAAAACACTAATCTGTTTCTCTTGCTGGTTTTGGCTGGGGTAGTGTTGATTTTCTCCACAGTAGCTGGTATGGGGCTGTTTTGGATTCATGCTGGAAACAGAGCTGATAATTCAGGGATATTTCAGCTGTTGCTGAGTAGTGCTTACACAGGGTGAAAGTCTTTTCTGCTCCTCATCTCACCCCAGCAGGAGGTGGATGCACAAGGAGTCGGTAGGGGACACAGCCAGGACAGCTGCCTCTGGCTGACCCAAGGGATATTCCAGACCATATGCTAACACAATGAGAATATAAGGCTGGAGGAAGCTTGTCTGAGAGGCCATGGCTCAAGGGCTGGCTGGCCATGTGCCAGCTGGTGGTGAGCAATTGTTTTCATTTGCAACACCTGTCTTTCTTGGGTTTTATTTCTCTTTGCTATTTTCATTTTCATGATAATATAATTATTTTTATTGGTTTCAAAAATTAATAGGTTAATTGGTTGAAAAAAATTAATAAATTGTTCTTCTCTCAACCCCTCTCTTTTCTTATTTTTACCTTTCCAATTCCATTCCTCCTGCCCTGATGAGGGTGGAGAGTAAGCAGGAGGCTGTGTACTGCTTAGTTGCTGGCTGGGGTTAGGCCATGACAGGTGCCATGTGAGAGCTATACCTTGGCCCCATGACTGTACACACACGTACACACACATGTACAATTCCTACAAAGATTTGTCAGTCTGTTCATGGTCTGTTAGCATGAAATGTACAGAAGGAATATGCTGCTAACAGAAAAAAATCCTACCCACCACCACTGCTCACCCTCTTCACCCAGTTCAAGTGAGGAAGGAAGGATTTACTGGCCCAGCAGCTGCAGCCTCATCCGAAAGGGCTTCTTCCTAGAAACCTCTACATCATCTCCTATCAAATATGTGTCATCTTTATAGAGGCTAATTGTCTTCATTAAGTAAATGTTGCCTTCATTACACACACAGAAAACAAAGAATTTCAAAGGAATACAATATTTTACACTAAATATCTGTTAGTGCTACAAGTGATAATTATTGTTAACACACAGCATCTGTTATGTTAGAGACACTGGTGATGATCAAACATTTCATTAGCAACAAATTAGTCACACAGATCACTCACACTGCCTGCATACTTATTCTTACCCTTATGCATGCCTGGATCAAGACTGCAAACAGCCAATCACATAAACAGCTGTGGAAAAAAAAATATCTTTTTCCAGCAGTTGGCAAGTTTTATCTGCACTATGTGCCAAAACAGAATTGAAAGAATGGATTTCCAGATGTGTCCAAAGACTTCTCATCTTTTTGAGGGACCTGCAAACATGACTCTCATCTGGCAGAGATCAGAAAATGTTAGCACTTATGATTTTTAGACATAACAATTTTACTAGTCAAATATGCATGTACTCTGGTGGATCTGATGCACATGCTATATTTGGACAGTAATGGAGTCAAGTTTGGTTGTGTTTATCTGGCTAGAACATCTGTAAATCTGTTACATGTTGGTCTGTAACTGGTCTCTGGGAACAGACTAAGCTCTTCTTCACTTCTTACTGTGTTTTGGAAGTTCAATAAGAATCTTGACAGTTCCACAACAGGATTGTTGATCTGCAATTCAGAGCTTTTTGTTTTCCCACTGGTCCTTTTAGTGCATATTTTCATAGCTTTGTATTCACTTAGAAATCTAATTTGATGGAAGTAATGACTCCAGATTTACAGCACTGTTCTAACATTAGTACTTCCTGTAGAGCTTTTCAGTACAGCAGTGTTCCAATTGCTGCCCTGAACCACATGCTCTGAACCAGATGCTCAACATATTCAGCTGCCAGGACTACTGAATCTGTCTAAATGCACTCCTTACATGACTATACTAAAGCTCCAGTCTGAATTTCAAGTTAAAAAGTCTTTGGCTCCTGCATACATGCTAAGTCATCTCTTCTACTGGAAAAAATAATGTTTACCTTTTGTTCCTGGCCCTCCTTGAATACTTCCTGCTATTCTCACCATTGAAACTCAAAGACGGCAAAGAAGAAATAAAAAGAGAAAGTTGACAAAGATAAGAGAGAGCTTCTGTATGAAGACAGACAAAGTAAATTATTATTCTATTGCTTGAAAAGCCACAACTGAATACCAATGTGATACAAACTATACAAGTATGAAAGAAGGTGAGTATTCTAGAGTACATGAATGACTAAATGTCAGAGGAATTACACTATGGGTCAGTTTGTTCGATGACATTAATCAAAACTCACTGCCTTAAATTTATATTTTTTGCCCTGGTGTGCTCTTCACTCAATAAGAATGACAATAATTACTATAAAGAATAGTATACATTTTGTTCTCTGGCTAGGAGACGTCACTAGCAGGTGCAGTTTGAAACAAACATTTTAAACAGTTTTTTAAAATCACTGTTCCTAGTACTAGATATATCTGGACTCAGTGCTGCTGTTATTCATACACTGTGCAAGCAAAGTTGTGATTACTTGCCTTCTTAAAATCAGATTGTAATAAGTGTATCAAAAGGATCACTTAGCTGCTGAATATTTAAGCTATCAAGATATTTATGCTATTTAAATCCTGCCCTCTGGTGTATCCACATGATAATGCATAATGATAGTAATGATAGTACCTCATACTGGGTGATTCATGCAGCATTTAATCATTTATACACACCTAGTAAAGGAGGCTACTGTCTGGGCAAAACATTTGTGCCTTTGTAATAGAAGGTGGAAGCTAAAGACCAAGATATTATAAGACTAAGATACAACACTTTGAGGAGGGAGGATATGTCCTGGAAGAACTGATTTTACTCCTTAATTCCTACCTGATCCTGAGATTCTAAATACCCATTTCACACATGCCTTTCTTTTAGATACCCAGGTGATGAGCACCAGGACATCAAATTGATCTTCTGAGTACTGCAAAGTTAATGAAAGCTAGAAGTGAATGTATTGGCCAAGCAGCATGAACTGCTGAAGTAAGTACAGCTCTAGGTGGTCAGAGAAGTGAAATGACAGTCTTGTTGTGTCATTTATATAGCACTGGCCTGAGAAGTGTTTTGCATTAGTAATAAGGTAAATTATGACTTATATTTGTAAGAAAACAGAGCAAGGATTAAAATTGTAACTGTTTAAAACAGATTCACTTTACTTCCTGGCAGACCAGTTCCTGAAATTCCACAGTTTCCATTTGGACCAGACTCACTTTATTGTCCCTAAAAAAAAGACAAACATATACCCCTAACCCCCCCAAAAATGAAAAAAAAATCCAAAAAAACCAAACCAAGAACCACAAAAACCACAACACAGAAAAACATCCAAAATTCCATTTAGAATTATTTGTGTAAATGTTTTATATCACTAACAGCCTAAAGCAAAGATGACCAAATGTGTAGCCATTACAGCATCCATTGTGTACCCATTTTGTAGCTACTAAAAATTGTCAGTTTGAATAAGGACTTTGGTCAGGCTCAGCAACACAGAATATTGTTAAAAACCAGCACATTTAATTTTCAAATTGTTTAGAAAACCCTTCGTAAATCCTCTGTGTTTCTGCTTATCATAACATGATAGAGCTTAAGAAGAGTTCTCTAACTGCCTACAGTGATCAAAACTGAAGAGTTACCTTTTTTTTCCTAGAAGAATATAAGCTCTAATATATAAAAAGCCTTGTCCTCTGTCACATATATCCCCTGCTCTATCCTTCTAAAATCAGGATTCTTTTGTCAATTTACCTTTGGACTTTGAACACTCAAACTTTGTGATCCCTTTGGTCCAGGTATTCTTTCAGGAGCCTGGATACCCTAAACAGATTAGCTAAGACACTAATTTCTAAACGTCCACAGATCAGTTTTTCAATTAATAAAATGTGATAGTTATCTTCAAGAGAAAACAAATGTACCTGTAAAATTCTTGCTGCATTTATTTCAATTCCCCTTGCTCACATGTCTATGCATCCCACTGAATAATAAGTACAGCAACCACCACTAACATTAATGGAGTAAGTGAAGCTGAGAGTTTTTTCAGCTCTTGTTTTTCACATGCTTATCCAAGCCTGTGTGGTTGACAAAGGCCATTCTGCTATCAAAAGAAGAGTCACCTTCCTTACTTAAATGGCTTTTTATTTTGAATGCCTCACTTAATGAATGACCAAGGTGAAAGACCAGATAGGGCAACTGGACCTACTGGATCCTCTGAACATTTTTCACCCTGAAAATATATGGCATTTGAATATAGTAACTTGCATTATGTTTTTAACATGTATAAAATTAAGTGATAATCCCAACGTATAGAAATAACAAAAGTATGATCTGTGCAAAGCAAAGAATTTTCAATAGAATAGTAAAGCCTGAAGGAAATAGTCTTGCAACCTGTGCCTACAAAGTTGGCAATCATGCTGCTGAATCTGTACAATTTGTAATCTTTATAAAGATACATACATTTTACATAGACTGAGAGGTTTGAACTCCAGCTTCAAACTCCCTATGCAATGAATACTTTCTTTTCTTACCAAAAATCAAATAAAGCAATACTACCAGGTATGCATCATGGCATGGAGAAGTATAACACTATATATGAAACAGTCTGCTAAGCTCCATCAAGCTTCTGCAAGTTCAAGTAGTCCTAACCCAAACCAGTACTAATGTTAAAAATAGCAATGACAGAATATATGCTTTTTCTGTAAAGAGAAGAGCAGCAGTAGACTTACATAACTAAATAAATAATTGACATGTCTTTAAATCCAGTGTGAACATCGCATTGTAATATACAAAATTCCAGCAGTATTTAGGTGTTTCTGTATTCCTGAAAGGATTTTGTTATTTCAGCTAGTTCCACTTGACCAGACATGACACAAACAAAACAAATCTCAGAAATTAACATAAACTAAACAGAAAGTAAGCCTTCCACGAATCAAATATGAAAAGGCATAACAAAGTTGTTAGGTAAAAAGAGTTTCCAGTTAGTATCTAAAAAATATTAACTAACCTTGGTATACCTTGATCTCTTATGAATTTAACGTATCTTTAAAGAAGAAAATAAGTTCAAAATGGATCTTTCTGTACGAAGTCTCCACATGATTAAAAATTCTTAAAGAACTCAGAGACTTGTACATAGAGCAAACTTGAAATACTCTGCAGTCAGAGCAAAGAAAAAAAAAACAACATCATCCATGAAGAGAAATTGATGAAAATAGTTTGAGATACAATGGCATGAAAGCAATTGTTACATAAAAATTCACATTAGAAATATGCAGATCTTACAAGGAATATGACAGGGACTGATCAGTAGTCAGTCACAGTAGTGTGGGCAACATCTGAGAGGCCAAAAAATGTAGGATTAAAATGAGACTTGATGAAAGTCAAGCTGAGTTAGATCCTTAATGATTTGGGGGTTTAAATGTTTAAGTTTCTTTAACCATATCAATTACAAGAAACAACAAAATATAAAAATCAATTGTTATGCAATGGTGATGAAGACATTAATATTGGCCTAGGTACAACCTCAAAACTAAATAAATATTCTGTATTATTTACAAATAAAGATGCTGCTATCGGACAAAGATGCAAATGTGGAGACAGCTACAAGCAAACTGAAAGGGTAAATCAGGGCATGGAAAACAAGCAAAGATCCAAAAGTTTAAAAGGTTCAGAAACATTAGAGGAATTCACAACCCCACTAATGAATACTGCTGCAGTACTTATTTTGAGATCTGCATAGGAAATATAATTTCTGTGTGTGCTAGAATGATCAAATATAAAACATCTATGTCCCAACAGCTCATGTAACAGTTTCTAGTGACTGTGACACAGTGGCCTCTCAGGTGGTAACATCCTTTTGCATTCTGAAACACCAAATAGCTCTTAGTTTTGTATTAACTTACTTTTTACATGTCATTCTAGTAACAGAATCTATTGCTTCAAAATGCCATCTTTAATTTTTAATTTTCTCCAAATTTCTCTTGTGCCAAAGACACAGGAAACAACCCTTCAGCAGCTTGTGCATTTGTTGGTAGTGTATTCAGACCATCATTAGGACTCAATAAATGAGTAAGATATTAGATAGTTAAGCTGCTGATGACCCAGTACCTGAAAAACTCTTAGAATCAAAGTTAAATGATCTGATTATTGCAAGTATTACCTGCATTTATAAACTGAACTCCCATACTTTCCCATGGAAAAATGTTAGGAATACACAAACTGAATTTCATCTTTGTTATAAAACCACCAGGTGATTATTGGGAACAGATGTGAAAAAGTCATTTTGTTCCACTTCAACAGCAGCAGAGGAAATGGAATGATGAAAATGAAACAGATAAGCATGAAAATCCAGGCTGCCAATTTTGCCTTTGATATATGATAAACTACTTAATCTGAATTACTTTTTTATTTTTCCACATGCTTTAGTCTATTTTATTTATCAAAACAACTGCTGAACTCTTAAAGATTTCTTTATTAAGGGAAAAAACAGCTGGTTTTATGAGGAGAAGTGCTTTTAAAATGGAAGGAATATTACAATGAAATCAAAGGCAACTAGTTGTTGCAGCACTAAATGACATTTGTGGCTTAAATTAACGAATCCTGTGAAAATTTAACACATAAAATGGAATTCGTAATACAAGTTGTCCACTATGCTTAGAGATAAGAAAAAAGACAACACACATTAACACAAATGACGTTCAAAGCAACTCCAAACACATTTTCAAACTAAAGGCACTGAATACATGCAGATTAATTGAAAAATGGATGAACAACTATTTATCATACTTTTTCTTTAAAATCTTGCTAAATGATGAAAACATTGGAAAGGCCATTAAAAATTTTATGCTGTAATTCAAAAGAGAAAGTAGGAAAATACTTAATAAGGAAGTCAAAATATATAAATTTCCTTTCTTTTATGAAAAACGAAGAAAGAGAAGCAGCTAAAGTAAGGAAGTAGTGTCTTGACTCTAACAGTGTTGAAGAAAACTTTAAAAATGTGGTTTCTAAATATTTCCAGGCCAAATATCACTGTTTTTATATGCAGGAATTTATTCTGAGAGAATCTGAAATTGTCCAATTAGTAATTCAGTTTATAATTTTTATTACAATTTTAAAGAGCATTGAAACCAAAAGGAAAAACATAAAAGTTCGCATCTCCATGGCTTGCAGAAAAACGGGTTGAAAAATCCTAATCACATAGGAGTGTGGAAATACTTTTTGAGGTTTTTTTTCAGGTAATTTATATGTAAGGAAATTTTACCACTGCATCATCAAATAATGGGAAAAGCTGCTCAGAGATGGTACATAGCCCCAAACCCCTGTGCTTTGGCTGTTTGAGTAGGTCCCCAGAAGGAGGGGGTAGAGTTAGACTGGATATGAGAGAGAAATTCTTTACTGGGAGAAATCCTCCAGTGGCACAGGCTGCCCAGAGCAGCTGTGATGTCCCATCCCTGGAATTATTGAAGGCCAGGCTCGATGGGGCTCTGAGCTACGTGGCACACTGGGAGATGTCCTTGGCAGGGGCGCTGGAACTGACACTGTAGAATTTTAGCTTTTATATTTTTTATGTATTTGTAATCCTGTGATTCTTTAGTGTCTAACTATAAACTCCATACAGAGTGTGAGCTACTGTTTTCTCGTTTTGGCCAGACAAAACAATTCCTCTCCACGTCTGGGAATCAAGGACACCTTACTGTTTCAGGCCCTGAGAAATGTAAACATAAATGAGTTGGAGAGGGAAGCAAACTTGGGTGATGACTTCATTACCTGATGCTGTAACTGGAAGATTAACAACCAATATGCAAAGGGACCAAGCTTATGGAAGTATAAAAACCTGTTATCCATTTTTTGGATGTAGCCCCTGGGACGGTTTCATCTGTTCCTAATGTACCTGTAGGCCCTTCAATAAATAAAACCGCTTATTATTATCTTAATTTTGTCTGGCCTCTGTTTTCAGGTAGCCCCAAAAGGCATCAGAATTACATGCTCTTTGTGGTCACAGAACGCTTCAGGCTGGAAGGGGCCGCAGTGGTGCTCTGGCCCAACCTCCTGCTCCAGCAAGGCCGTCCCGGAGCCCATTGCGAGGAGCCCGTCCCGGGTTTGCGGCTCTCTCCACGCCGGGGCTCTCCCCGCTCCCGGCCCGCTCGGGGACGCTGCGGCACCGGGAGCCAACCGCGGCAGAGGCGCCGCCCGGGACCGGAAGCGCTTCACCCGCGCGGTGCTTCCGCTTCCGCGGCGCGCCGGAAGCGCCGCCACAGCCGGAAGATTTCCTGCGCTTCCCGTTCCCCTGCCGGGCGGCGGGGCCGCTGGCGGCAGCCGGGCCGGAGCCTCCCGCGGGCTGGGTGAGCGGCTGCCGCGCCCGGGAACGGAGGGAGGGTGGCCGGCCGCCTCTCGGCTGCCTTGGCGCTCCGTGTCTCCTGCCGGGAGCGGGCTGAGGCCAGGGGCCCTGCGCCCCCTCGGAGGCGGGAGCAGGGGGTGATCTGCAGGCACACAGAGGCAGCCCAAGTGGAGTAAATAATGCTTTTCTTTCCTACTTCCCGATCTTACGTGTCCTCTTCCACAATAGTAGCAGAGGTGTATAGGATCTGTGGCGTCTGTTTGCATGCAGGCACATGTAGTGATTGTGGGCATGCAGCTACTGAAAATGCCCAGGGAGTTTTGACAGTAATATGTCTGTTTGGAAGGTAGCATTGGGGCAGGTGGTGGGATTGCGAGCTCTGCAGTAAGATGAAAATTTGAATTTCAGTTGAACTCTTCCAAGAGAGTAAGCCTTTCTAGCCTATGGAGCAGGCTTTAGGCCAAACTGACAGACTCTAATTTTTATTACTTAATGCATTTTAATTAGGCAGGGTAATTCTCTTCTAGATGTTTGAGGGAGTGGCTTTTTCCCAGGAGCACACCCACGTATCCTGCCACAGTGGAGCTTGGGTAATGTCTTCTTGCTTAATACTGGTGTGGAGTTTGTAAACACAGAAAATTGTGTTGTCATCAGTTTGTAGGTGGCCGTGTTGGTTTTGTCTCAGTACATACGGACCAGGAAAAACGGCATGTGCTGTGAGGAGAATGCTTAATGATTTGGTCTGAAATGTGTTACGAGTTAAACTCTTGGACTAAAAATAATTTGGTTTTGTTTGTTTAATGATGTTTTCAGATTGAAAAAGGACTTGGGTTTTGATAACATTCCTACAAATTGTTTTCTCAACAGTTTCCATATGCATGGATGTCACCTGAATCTTCTTAGCAGAGCTTAAATTGTGTGTCAGCTCACCCTAGCCATGAGTGGCTCCAAACCTGATATCCTGTGGGCCCCACACCACGTTGACAGATTTGTTGTGTGCGATTCAGAGCTGAGCCTTTATCACATTGACTCCGCTGTAAGTTCAGAACTCAAGGCAGGGTCCTTGCGCTTGTCGGAGGAAACTACGGCTACGCTCCTGTCAATAAATTCGGATACTCCGTACATGAAATGTGTGGCTTGGTATCCCAAGTATGATCCTGAATGTCTCCTTGCTGTTGGACAGGCCAATGGCAGAGTAGTACTTACCAGCCTGGGGCGAGATCACAACTCAAAATCTAAAGATTTGATAGGCAAAGAGTTTGTTCCCAAACACGCTCGGCAGTGCAATACGCTGGCATGGAATCCACTGGATAGCAATTGGCTTGCTGCTGGGTTAGATAAACATAGGGCTGACTTTTCAGTCCTGATCTGGGATATCAGCAGCAAATATGCTCCAGAGACTGCAGTTGCTACAGAGAAAGTAAGGCTTTCAGCAGGAGATGCAGAAGCAGGCCTGGTAGTAACAAAACCACTGTATGAATTAGGACAGAATGATGCTTGTCTCTCTCTGTGTTGGCTTCCGCGGGATCAGAAGCTGCTGTTAGCTGGAATGCATCGAAATCTGGCTATCTTTGATCTTAGGAACACAAGCCAAAAAATATTTGTAAACACCAAGGCTGTCCAGGGAGTGACTGTTGATCCCTATTTCCACGATCGTGTCGCTTCCTTCTATGAAGGTCAGGTTGCCATATGGGATTTAAGAAAGTTTGAAAAGCCTGTTTTGACCCTGACAGAGCAACCAAAACCCTTAACAAAAGTTGCATGGTGTCCAACAAGGACTGGACTGTTAGCTACTTTAACAAGAGATAGTAACATCATTAGACTGTATGATATGCAGCATACTCCCACCCCTATTGGAGATGAAACTGAGCCGACAATAATTGAAAGAAGTGTCCAACCGTGTGAAAATTGCATTGCTTCATTTGCCTGGCATCCCACAAGTCAAAATCGAATGGTAGTAGTGACTCCCAACAGGACTATGTCTGACTTCACAGTTTTTGAAAGAATTTCTCTTGCATGGAGCCCAGTGACATCCTTAATGTGGGCTTGTGGACGACATTTGTATGAGTGTACAGAAGAAGGAAAGGCTAGTTCCTTGGAGAAAGACATAGCAACCAAAATGCGCCTCAGAGCTCTGTCAAGGTATGGTCTTGATACTGAACAAGTTTGGAGAAATCACCTCCTTGCTGGAAATGAAGATCCTCAGCTGAAATCACTTTGGTACACTCTGCATTATATCCTTTATTATATTGTAGCTCTTGTCCTAAGGAAGTAGTATACCTTTATATGTAAACCACTTACATAAAATGCATTAAAATCTTTACATTCAATGCAACATCCTGTAAATACTTTCTGTATGTTAACAGGATGCGACTTTAAATTTTTAAAAACACTTTTTGTGAAAAATAAAGCTTCCTATACATGAAAATACTTATGAAGCAGTATACTGAAGATATGGATCAAAAACTTACAGGAAACAAAGGTCCCTTAGTTTACGCTGGCATTAAATCAATTGTGAAGTCATCTTTGGGTAAGAATGTTCAAACTTTGCTAAGTATTATTGTAGTATGTTTGCAGAATGATGCACTCATGGGTTTGTCTTTGGCAATTGTTCAAAGAGGCTATGTAAAAATATCCAAACAAAGTATTTCTGTTGGTGTTGTAATAATGTAAGTTAACAGTAATTTCCAGAGTATTCAGTGTTCTTGAAAAGTCAGTAATTGTGGAAACATAGTATCCTCAGAAGTAAATCTTGGAACTATTTCAAACGTTTGAGTTTTGACTATGGCACTAAGAATTCTTGCTCTCTGCATAACTATTGTATTTTTCAAAGCTCCACATCAGGGTGTGGTTCTAGAAAGGTGACTTTGTTGTACAAATGTTCTTAATACAGCAACATTTAAATAAGTTCTGAAGTGGTGATCGCCTCTGGTTCATCACATTTTGCCTCTCATGCTTGCTGAAATTTTTCTTGGTACAATTTATTATTTGAATATTTCTTTCTCTCTTCAATATATGTCTTATTAATAACTATGCTTCTTGGAGCAAAAAAAAGGAGTCTTCAGTGGTGGGAAAACTCCTAACACATTGATGCTGGCTGAGAAGTGGTAGAACAGGTGCTTGACTGTGTATTACATATTTGCAATTTGAACATACTGAGAACTCCTGTCAAATGTAACAAGTGGTAGAAGAAGGAAAAAAGTCTGAGGAATACATGTCAAGCTTAGGTGCATAATTTTTAGAAGATCAAAATAATTTTGTGCATGCTGCTCCTTACCATGGAGTTGTAAGCAATGTTAAAATACTAAAATGTGATACTCAGCTTTTGTACCCTGCTTTATGAGTGAAATCAAAGCCTTGTGTTGTGATTGCAACTGAAACTGCGATTTAAGCATAATTTAATTTATTTCCCATTTCTAGGAACAACAGAAAACCTCAGGCACAGCAGGAGTGGATCTGATAGACAGGCAGATATTATTCAATATCTGAGTGAGGAGAGATCTTTGGCTTTGCAGCTCTGTGGGTGGATAAAGAAGGGAACAGACTTAGATGTGGAACCTTTCCTAAATTCATTGGAACAGGAAGGAGACTGGGAGCGAGCTGCTGCTGTAGCACTTTTCAACTTGGACATACGGCGAGCAATACAAATTCTGAATAAAGGGGCTTCCTCAGGAAAAGGTGTGTATTGTGTTTAGTCATATTTTGGCACTGTATCACGTTAGTAGATTTTTTTCTGTTAACAGAATTATGGAAGATAGATGCCTGTTGTGTTGTAAAATCATTACTTGAAACACTTGTATTGAAGCTTGACAAATCCTGGTATTTCACTCATCAGACTACCATATGCCATACTGTCTATTTAAAATAGATCATATGTTTCAGAATTTCCTACTGATAAAAGCCTCCAGAAAGACATATGTTCAGAACTAGTGGGATTATTTTTACTTCAATAGAATTGCTGGGGGAAAGAGTGTCTGTCTGTGCTTTCCAGAGGGAGGGTTCAGAGTGTAGGCATGCTATTTTCAAATTCAAGAATAAAATTGAACTTTCTGATAGAATGAATATTTAGACTAAATAGTTTTTGCATTTTTAGGAAACTTCTTACTTGAAAACTTCTGTATACCCCTTCTTGTCACCCTCCAGCTAGGTCTGTTAAACAATGACTGGATATAAAATCCTTTCTTTTCACTTCTTGTGGGTATGAATTATGATAATGACAATCTTTTATCATAGCTATTTCAAAATACCACAAGTAGTGTGATGTTTTTTAAAGAGGCTGTCATGCATGTAGATGCTAACTTACCCAAACAGATGCATTTAAAACAAGATCTATTATATATGATACTGTATGCACATTAATTTAGGTTAATTCTACTGCATTTTGTGTTACATCCTGACAAATCATTGTGTTTCAAATGGATGCTTTCATTTACAGTTTTAATGGGTATTTTTTAAAGTCCTTAATTTTAATAATCTTGTTTCACTGATTGATTTTCATAAATCAGGTGATCTGAACCTTAATGTGGTAGCAATGGCTCTATCAGGCTACACAGATGAGAAGAACTCACTTTGGAGAGAAATGTGCAGTACTCTAAGACTGCAGCTGAACAATCCCTACTTGTGTGCTATGTTTGCTTTCCTGACGAGTGAGTCTGGTTCATATGATGGTGTTTTGGTGAGTAAATTTCTGTGTTAGGTTAAAATTTCTTTATGCAATAGGAGTGTATAGATACATGCACATATGTAGGGGGAGTGCTCTATACTGCAAGAATGAATCAAAACTCATTCTGTTATCCTGGTGCTGGCAAATAGCATTTCTTTCTGCAAAAGAGACACCTCATATTAGTGAATGTTATGTTAGTGAATAAGTCATGCATGAATGGCTAAAATATCAATTTTAGTTAACACATTTTGGAATTTTGTTTTTAGCATGGAGTTATAAAACCTCTAGAAACACATTATCAAAATAATGTAAGCAATGAGAAGAAACAGAAGAGAGATTAATAATGAAATTGCAAAAAGCAGGCTAAATGCAGAGGAGTTTGCAGAACTTGCCTCAAGCTACATTTGAATTTTATTTTATTTTCCCTTGTTTACTTGTTAAAATAATTTCACTTTGTTGAAACAGTAAATCAAGTAGTTCCAGAATTTCTGAAACTTAGAGTACAGCAGAAATACTTGATTCAGCAAGAATTATTTAGCCTAGGAGAGAACTCCTGTAATGCAGCAGAGTAATTGGCCCAAAGCTGTTAAAAGTGAAGTTGTCATAATTTGATGCTCTTAGGGTAATGAAAAGTAAAAGAGGTAAAAATCCCAGAGGAGAGAAACTGGAATTTTTTTTTTTTGGTCTGTCTTTGAGAGAGAGTATTGTTGTTCTCTGGATGTAGTAGTAATGGGTAAGTAATTTTATAGATTTTTTTATTGATGAACTGTCAACTCACACATGATAAGGTGCTGTTTAGTTTTAATTTTAATTTTTCCTTTAATGAGACCTGGAAGATTTTGCCAAGCACATCTTGTTTGGGCAATGTCAGTTACAATTTCTAATCTGAGAATATCAGAAGGAAGAATATGGACATAGCTAAGTGTGAGAATTAATATAGAGAAGTATTTTTTTCTTCAGTGTCACATATAGTAAATTGTTTAAAAAGTAGAAAGTAAATATAGATACACTGCTGGACCTCAAGTGTTAATATACTTCTGAGAAATTAATTCTGGATGTTTAGTTTTTGTTTGCTTGAGTAGTTTTGTTTGCTTTGTTAACTTTTGTTTGCAATTTAAGGAAGGAGTGGAGTGGTTAGGCTAGTTATTTTGTAAATACAGTAAATGGAACTTGGTTTGTATTTTCTTCTGCCTATGACTTGGTGGGACTGCTGGCTATACATGCTGGAAGCACTAAGTCCTCTGTAGGACTTGCAAAGTTTATTTTTGTAGAGTTTCATAAATTCTGTAGGATGTGCTGTACCAGGCTTTCCCAGTAGATTGTTCCCATCCCTGCAGTCTTTCTCTGATACTTGTATCTGAGGACAAACAATAAGGTGATATTTAGAGCTAGCCTTCTCCAGATGTCACATTTTCTTTGTACACCATCAATTTCATTTGTATTAGTTAGACAGTAGTGAAAGTTTTCTGATTTTCAGAATGTGTTGGAAAAATGGAAACATGTATCTGATGTTAGTGTTCCCATTTTTCTCTCTAAAGTATGAAAATAATGTAGCTGTACGAGACAGAGTGGCATTTGCTTGCAAGTTCCTCAATGATGCTCAGGTAAGTTTGTGGTTGCACATTTAAACAAACTTTTAAATTGGATTTTATTCAGAGGCAGAAGAAACTCTGGGGTAGAGGAGTGAACAGTGGAAATAACGAGTCATGAGTGATTTGTTTTTTCTTATCACAGTAGTATATAAGGTATGGTATAATCTGGTTTTTAGTTTGTACTTTCAGGTTAATTTTTTATTTGGTTTTTAGTTGGTTGGTTTTGGGGTTTTATTGTTTTTG
>JAOTQP010001286.1:25481977-25603474 GCA_026413545.1 Cichladusa arquata
ATTTCTGTACCCAAAATCCTCCTTTATGTATCCAAAAATCTCATTTTTGTATCCAAAATTCCCAATTTCCCACCCAAAGTTCTCCTTTTTGTGCCCAAAATCCACATTTCTTACCCAAAATCCTCCTTTCCCACCCAAAATTCTCCTTTCCCACCCAAAATTCTCCTTTCCCACCCAAAATTCTCCTTTTCTCACCCAAAATTTCCTTTTCCACCCAAAATTCTCCTTTTTGTGCCCAAATTCCTTTTTTTTTGGGGGGGTTTTGGGAGGGAATTTGGGGTAAATTTGGGGATTTCAGGAGAGAATTTTTCATTTCGGGGAGGGAATTTGGGGTAAATTTTGGGGGTAAATTCGAGGGTTCCGGGTGGATTTGGGGGAATTTTTACGAATTTTCGCCAACGGAATTTGCCCAAAATCTCGGAATTTCTCCCCAAAAGCGCGACCTGGATTTCACCATCGACCTGGACTTCAAGGGGCAGCTCTGTGAACTCTCCTGCTCCACCGACTACCGCATGCGTTAGGGGCCCCAAAACCCCCCGAAATCACCCCAAAATCCCCCCCAAAAAAACCCCAAAAAACCCCAAAATCACCCCAAAAAAACCCCAAAAAAATAAAAAAAAAATCCCGGATCGGCGCCGCTGCAATTCCCCATTTTCACCACCAGGGGGCGGCAAAACTCGGCTGGAAATTCAAATTTTTTGGGGGTTTTATTGGTTTTGGAGGTTTTTGTGAGTATTCATTACATGGTAGTTCAAATGCAGTTGCATTAACTGTATGCCTGTTTTACTGGCAAGTATTTCTATTTATAAAAGTGTTAATGTTCTCTCAAACTATGGTTTGGTATTGCAGCAAAAATGTTCTATTTTAAATTCACCAAAATATTCAAAGAATACATAACTCTTTGCATTTTCTATCAGGAAGCTTAAAGTTTGTTTATAAACTCTTGATTTCATGCAGTGTCATACAATATAGTTCTATGTATAGTTGTATAGTTTTTCTGCATAACATCCAGCAAGCAATGCATTCTGTTAGCAGCAAATGCTGTTTTTCACATGTACTTATATATTTCTTCATATATATTTTTTATAGCTCAACAGGTTTATTGAAAAGCTGACAAATGAAATGAAGGAGGCTGGGAATTTGGAGGGAATACTGTTAACAGGGCTGACAAAAGATGGAGTTGACTTGATGGAAAGTTATGTTGACAGAACTGGAGATGTCCAGACAGCAAGCTATTGCATGCTACAGGTTAGTGTTTCACTACAGAATAAATTTTATGGAGAAAAACTAAATGTAGTTTCTTAATCAGGGTAGTGTTGAATCTTGTGAACTAAAAAGTATTTTCTGTATTAAATGGGGACAGTTGTTTGTTTGGTTTTTTGTGGAGTCACTTGAAACTCAGTGTTAACTGGTAAGTATGTGTCTTCACACTCCCTGGTTGAGCTAGCTTCAGGAGATAGTAGAGGAAAGAGACAAAAAAAATCGTAGTCCTTCCCACTAGCTGAACTGGAAATACCCATTTATCTGCTTATTGCTGGTGTGTTTCCTGACATTTTATTATTTTTTTTGCTTTTGGGATTTTGGTAGAGAACAAAAGTGAGTTTTTTTGTTTGTTTGTAGGCTTCGGGTTTGTTTTTTTTTTAATATTGGACTTATCTTGGCCCTTAGACCATAGCAGCTATTGCCAGTGGTGTATTTAATTGCATCTGCAGTCATGACAATGGTACAAATGGTGATACGTGAACTTTCAAATCCTTCATCTCACAGACATGAATTCTTAGGAGGACATGGCAACACAAGTATTTTCAACCAGGGAGAAACTGAAGAAAACATTTATCAAACTCACATTACAATTTAACAGAAATTCATCTTCAGGATAAATGACACTGTATTGTTTCTTATATCTTGTAGTACACTTCTTATATCTTGTAGTACACTGCTTTTGAAAAAGGGAGTAATATGTATTGTGTGTCTTTAATGTGTCCCTGACATTTTTTCCTGCCTATGTTAGGGTTCTCCATCAGATGTACTTAAGGATGAAAGAGTTCAGTACTGGATTGAGAACTACAGGAATCTCTTAGATGCTTGGAGATTTTGGCATAAACGTGCAGAATTTGATATCCATAGGAGTAAGCTGGATCCCAGCTCAAAGCCTTTAGCCCAGGTAAATATAAATCTTATATGAAATATGACCAGTCCAGAATAGAACGTGGCATGGTACTTGTGTAAAAAAAAAAAAAACTTTGCTGGCCATATCTTGGTTTTCATGAGGATTTATGTGCAAAAGAAAGATTTCAACTTTGTCTGCCCTAAAAAGGAGGTGCCATATCTTGGTTTTCATGAGGATTTATGTGCAAAAGAAAGATTTCAACTTAGTCTGCCCTAAAAAGGAGGTGTCACTTTGTTTTTCAAATAACAAGTCTTTCAGAAGCTGTAACATATCAACACTTTTCTGCTGGGGAAACTGAAAGTCATTTGATTTTTTTCTCTCACATGCTGAAAAATGAAATCAGAGATGTATCACCCAGCTGAATTCAATGTTCAGAGACTGATGCTGAAACCTTGGAACTAGTTCACATTGCTTTTGTTTTAATTGAAAAAAACCTTGAAGCTCTTTTGAGGCCCTTGAACCTGAAACTAAAGTCAAGAGCAGCAACTTTCATTATCAGTTCTGAACATACACTGACCCAAAAACTAACACCCTGCCCAAATGTTATCTTCTTAACATCTTGTGGCAGTTTCAGCTAACATGGTCTTACCATGGCACCTTTTACTCTCTCATGTCTGCTAAGTATGTTCATTATGAGCTTTAGGGCCCGAGAGTTTCTGAGGAAAGCTGGGTTTGAATTCATTTATCAGTCACAGCTGTTTAAGCAGAGTTGTTCCAAGCAGGAGGGAGTTGAGTTTACTGGTCCTTCCTTACATTGTTAACATAAATAGCACTAAAGAATTTAAAATATGTGCTCCATGGTGTCAAGTCTCAACTTGTAACAGAGGGATAAATCATATTAGGATAATCCTTATGTTGGGGATTGTAGTGTGAGTCATCTGACTATAAGGAGGGAGAAACCAGACTTTATACAGTAAGTAGAGTAAACCTAATTTTTTCCATTACTGAAGATACAGCTTGTGTTATCTTAAATAATACCTTTCAAAGTTTGAGCAATTGTGCATGTTTTTATGTCTTTTTGAAGTTAGTGAGCATCATTAAGGGCCTGCTTCTCAGGGCTGTGTGCCTCATCTATAAGCCAAGATGTTAAGAACTCCTTCACAAGGAGCCTTGGCTTTCCAGGGCACTCTCTAGAATATCTGGTAAATAAATGTTAATTAGCTTGAATGGATTCACTCACAGGTGCAGCAAAAGTGGAAACAAACCAAAAAATTAATGGGCATTTGTTCTCTTTAGGTGTTTGTGAGTTGCAATTTCTGTGGAAAATCAATCTCTTACAGCTGTTCAGCTATTCCTCATCAGGGGCGAGGTTTTAGCCAGTATGGAGTCAGCGGTTCACCAACCAAGTCAAAAGTTACCAGCTGTCCCGGGTGCCGTAAGCCCCTTCCCCGCTGTGCACTTTGCTTGATAAATATGGGAACACCAGTTTCCAGCTGTCCAGGTATGACACAGTGGGTTTAGTTATTCAGCTGCAGGACTAGTTAGAGGCTGAATTAGCAGCTCCTACTGAAAGATCTTCTGTTGCACTTTTTTTTTTCTATTTATACTGTAAATATTCATACTTATCATTTTGAAGGGAGAAGGACCATAATTGAGAACTTCTTTACATCCCATCTAATTGTACGATGAAACCTGTATTTCAGTTCTTAAGGATCAGACAGTATGCATAGTTACTTGGTTCTGGCAGTTTTCCTTGAGATTGTCAGTCACATTTCATGGTTTGACTGATGTAAAAATCCAAGTATTGTGAGGATCAGTACTGTGAGCTTTACAACTGAAAGCAATGGGGAGTGTGTTTTCTTGAGATGACTTGTAGGCATGCTACACAAATCTTTGAATGTAAATGAATTAATTTTTAGCTGGAAGAGGGGTGTGGTGTACTTTCTGTTACTAATTATGAAAGAAAGCATGGGTCATGCTGTCACAGCTAAGTGGTATTATGACTAGAATCATTTGGTTCTAAATGCCTTTGGCTCGGCATTATATAATGTCTAAACAAAAAGGATTTTGACCATATTTTTAAGTGAGTCTTATTACAGAGCCATGAGCAGCTGTACAGTTGTCATGTTTATTTACCTCTTCTCATTCTTTTGCTGATCTTTGTTATGACTTCTATATTGTGTTTGTTCCAATTCATAACTTAGATTTTGTTGATTTTGTTTTTCCTAAAGCAGAAGATTTCATGTCCAGCAGAACAGGCCTGTAATTCACTGAAATATAAATCAATCAATAAGACATAAATTAACATTGATGGAGATTCTGTCTGTAAAATTTGTTCAATAGGCAAGTTCAGCATATCCATAAGATGTGAAACGACAGCTTAGCAGTCTAATTATTTTCTGGGGTTCTTCCAGGTCTTAATATTTTTACTGACTTCTATTTTAAAATCAGGATGCTTTTTCACATAATGTTCTTAATTTCAGAATTATTTTAATGGTGTTGCTGGGACTGAAATATAAATGAAGTGTAATGACTTACAGCCATATTTGTGGGGGTGGGTTTGCCTCTTGACAGGAGGATCCAAGTCGGATGAAAAAGTGGATCTTAGCAAAGACAAGAAGTTAGCCCAGTTCAACAACTGGTTTACTTGGTGTCACAACTGTAGGCATGGTGGACATGCTGGTCATATGCTGAGCTGGTTCAGGTAAGTTGATGTTAAAATTTTGTTATTTCACATGTGTGTTCTGCACTGAGTAGAACACATCTCCTTCCCTGTATCTATCATTACGAAGTTTAAATAATAAAACTGAACTATGATACTGAGTTTTTCTGAGATACTACACCTCTGCACATAGTTAAATGTATAATTACAAAATTATTTTACCTGTTTTTTCTTTTTTTTGGCTGTTGCTATTTAGGGACCATACCGAGTGCCCGGTTTCTGCCTGCTCTTGTAAGTGTATGCAGCTGGATACAACAGGGAATCTCATTCCAGCAGAGACTGTCCAGGCATAAATACTGTTAGAAAATGTGTGGCTCTCTAATGGATGTCCATCCTAGTCCAGGCAGATATTTTAGACAAAGGTAATTTGTGACTTACTGTGAAAAAATAAATTGCTATCAAAGTAGTAAAATGATGTGTGTATGACTGTGCTTGGTAGAAACAGGTATTCCTGAAGTGAGCCTCTGAGCAGTGTGTGGCCCTTATTCAGGAGACTGAAGAAATGCACTCCTGGAATTGTGGACTCTTTGGATTTGCTAAAATCCAAATAAGACCTTTATTAAAAAAGTTTTCAAGATAATGCTGATTGGTCTCAAAGCTGAGTTTATATGCTGTGAAAGCAGACCTTCAAAATAAACACTTGAAAAGAAGATGGCAAAGTGATGCTGTGGATTCCTCTGTTCATTGTTTGATCACTTTTGTATGCAAATGATTGTTTCCTTGTAAGTTTATTCGAAGTGCCACTGCTAACTGTCTTCTAAAGATTTTTATTTTAAAGAAAAATCCATTTTCTTCTGTTCCCAGGTTTTGTTGATAGTAAAGCAACATCTTGGCAATTCAAGTTCTTACTTAACTAGGCTATATATCTAGCTGATGCAAATTTTATTGCTAAAGATTTTGGGGGTTTTCTCTCCTAGCAATGACTGTATCCTAGAGAAGAGTTCCCCAAGAAGTCATGTGACTGTTTCAGTGCAGAGTGCAGGTAAACTATAGGAGGTTGTATCTGATAAATTTTTAACTTTGTACTGTGAAGATCTGAAATCTCAAGGACTGGAGACTTGTAAATATGTAAGTTTTAAACTACGTGTAGAGTTTTGACTACAAAAATATTTGAAGACTTTGAGATAATCAGCATTTCCCTGTACTTCTGAAATATACTGGGAAGTGTGGAATCAACCTGTATAATTCCTGCTTCTGGTCTCTAGTGAACACCCATCTGCTCCCAATTCTAAGTAATTCATCAGAGTACTTCTAGATGTATTACCAGCTGGAATTAAGATTATTTATTAACTTGAGAGAGGGCCAATGATATTTTGCTAATACTGTGCTAGGAGCTAATTGGTATTGTTGTCCTTGACTTTGCAGGCAACAAAATTCACACAAATTAGGGCAAAAACCAAACCTGTTTTAAGGTATGTGATAATAACATCAGTTTACTTGGTGTGTGTTTATTTACAGTATATGAGTTACTCAACACTTGTGTGCTATGAAATACTAAATGGAATGTTAGCAATAAACTGGTACTGTTTGCCAGGACTGTGAAAATTGCTGTTTTAAAGAGAATATATTGTAATATACCACTAGTTCTATGTGCTCTAGTGTAGTTTCAAGAAGATAAAATATGGAAATGTTTTCTGTGGGCGTACAAGATTACATCCAGGACTTTGGGTTGTATTTTCTGAGTTGGCATTAATGTTGTAATACATCTGCTGCATTTACTTTACTCTAAAATTGGCAAAGATTTTTTTTTCAGAGGTAGAAATCTAAGAGGTACTTGGTATTTTTAGGCATGGGAGAGCAGTTACTTTTTTTTTTTCTTTTTAGAATATTTATTTCTCTTTCTAGTATTTTTGCACACTTCACATTGCTGTTGAAGAGCTCTTCAAAATGTTCTCCATTTATAAATGTAAACTGGGGCTTACAGTATGGTACCCTGTTTATATAAATACAGGCAATAAAGGTTTTGGTTTATGTAAATGAGGATTGGTAAGTGTCAAGTGTTTGTTTTTTGTTCTTATGTAGTAACAATTAGTAAATTTTCCTGATAATTTCCGTGTTGAAGTAAATGCAACTACCAACATACAGTGTCTCATTCTCTCTTGTAAAGAAAATTAATCTATAACATTTTTACCTTGACTATAACTGTGTGTGTCAAATTCTATCACTAAGTTAAATTACATGCTCAGTTTAATACTCATGTTTTGGATTATGAATGTGCATATTCTGGCACTATGATTTTTGGCTGTTGCAATTAGTAATCAGGCTTTCAAGTCAGTAGTTACACTACTTGCAAAATTTACAAAGCAGAGCTGTATGTTTTTTAATTACCAGGGTTTTTTTCCTTGTTTTGTTTCTAAATTAATAAAACTGTCATTTTTGGGGTGATTTCTTGTTTTCTAACAAAAAGTATAGCTACAACCATTTTATTAGCTGCAGTTATTTTTTTTTTGTTTACTATTGCCTGGTAAATCTCAGCTCAACTCTGCTGGTGTGTTCAAACCTTCCTTCACAAGACCTCATATCCCAGGCTGGTCTCTGAAGAACTAAAGCCATCTAGTGGCAGGCTGCTCCACTGGGCATGGGTGGTGTGGGTAACTACATAAAATTTTACACAGTATATGTGCACACACAAAATACCAATTTTCTAAAGCAGAATAGAACAAAATACTTTTAAATGGTAGGGAAACATGCATGCAGTTGTTAAGAATGACATTTGGTTCTACTGAGCACTTAAATGCTCAGTGGTGATAAACAAGGCATGGTATTGTGCCACAATGGATCTTGTGTTCTGTTTGCTGTACAAGACCTCCTACCCAGTGAGAGTAACTGTGTCATTATCGGTCTTCTAGTTCCTCTGTTAACTTGATCATCCCTCCAGTCTGTAGTGAGTTCAAAGTGTAAGTTTTTGAAACATAATCCTTGGCTGATAATGGAGATGTCTATAAATAAGCACAAAGCTAGCAGTCTTATTAAGGCACTAAATCTAACTACTAAACCTGAAACCTGTTTATCTGAAAGTTTAATGAACATGACTACAGTTTACTTGAAATACTTTGAAATATTTCATTAATTCCCAGAGAATATTTCCAAAGTTCAATTTTACTTTAAATGTGTTACCTCAAGTGATGCAAAAAATTTGTTAAGTGTTGTAAGTAGCTTTGATAGTAACAAAATTGGGGACTGTTGGAAGTTCCTATGTTTAATCACCATGACAAGCTGGCTGAATCCTGCTACTGCTGCTTCGACTCCAACCAAGAATGAAGGCTGTGATGGGACTTCAACTGTGCTTGAAGTCCTCAAGCCTAATTAGACATCTTTCAACTGTTTAGCATCAGTGCAAAGGCAAGAACCTTGTACTCCACTTTGTTAAATTTAATGTGTCAGGTAAAATGAACAGGACTTGCCACATATCACTGAAAATAAAACTAACATTTAATGCTGACACAAATGGTTAAATGCAGTGAATCTTTTTTATTGGTGAAGACACCATTTTCAAGATGCAAAATACCCCTACATTCAATAAATTTATATCAAAGCAAATTAAATAAAAAATCTTTATATTGAAACCCCACCAAATTTTTTCCATACTAGTTTCCTGTAATGTATCCTAGAACCTCTACCAACTAGAAGAGAATGCTTACAAAATTTCTAACAAGTCTGGCCTTGCAGGAGAACACTCATCATGGATGTAGAAGGGTTAAATATATACAGTGAGTGAGACATTCACATTTGTTCTCCTTGTTGAATAAATACATTTTCAAAGAAAGTACTCTTCATAGGCAATACTTAGCACATGTAACAGTATCTTCTCAGTATATTTGTTGAAAATAAATTCAACTGTTACCATGCTGCAGTCAAGAAACCACAGTACTGTTGTCTCTTCTGAAGGTCTAAATATATGCTAATAAAAATCAAGTTTTCCTCCCAGTACCAAACGGGAAGTATTCAGGGAATTCATGAATAATTTTTAGTGCTTCATTGTAGAGTTCCAGATCTGAAAAAGGCCAAAGAAAATGGCTGTAATGCATAAACTCACATCCCCACAAGTCACTGACAACATTCAAGTACTGCTTATTTTAAAGCAGTTTAAAGCTGTACTGCTGAGTGATCCCAGTCTCCCTCAAGCTCCCATTTTCCCACAGCAGGAACGCTCATTGCTTGTTTCCTGGAGAGTTACTTTTAGGCCTGCTAGCTGCACAACCACACAAGGTCTAGGGTGAGAACCATGTGGTCAGGAGTGGGAGAACAATCAGGCCACAGCAATGACCTAGACTGGCTCCAGCACTGAGTCACTCCCTACAGTTTAACTGCAAACCACTATATTTGGTACAAACCTTTTCTCATGACACTCTTCTTTTCTACACCCTCTCCTTATCTGGCAGCTTAAAGAAAGATCTTGTCTGTGGAAAAAAGTAACTATGCTCTTTCCCTTCTTATTTACTGAAGACAAGTTCAGACCTCAAAATTAATTTGCCATGATGCATATTCTTACTTACCAAATGAACTTTTATCTTCTCTGAACTGGACATACGATGCACACATGATGGTTGCCTGATTTGTTACTCTTCCCACCACTTCAATAACTCCTGAAATCTCCTCATCCAGCTAGAAAACACACCAAAGATGAAATTAGTTAACACTTAATTAGCTGCTGTTTTTACTGCAAAGCTAGGAACTCCCCACAACTGATCATTTGTTCATGATAGATTCTGTTGCATATCAAACAATACAGTACTACTGAACAGCCCTGTCACCTTCCCCCAAAAAAACCCACAAAAACCTTGATCCAAGTAGAGATTTACAGGTTTTGTAATAGCCAATTCAATACCAACAACCAAAAAAAAATGAAGACACATCTGAGAAAATATATCAGTTCATAAGTATATAAAACCGTGTCATTTAATCACTGAACAGAGACTAATCTAGGACACAGAGAACAATTCTGATTTTAATGCACTGCATTCAAACCTGTGTCAATTACAGAACTCTGAACAGAGTTAAGGAGAACAGTTCCAGTGTTGCACATTAAGGAGGTGTATCTGGAAATCATTTCTTAAGTAATCTGTCGGTAAATGTTCAGAATACATACACAGTGTCACTAATGAGCCTTTGGTTGAATAAAGGAAAAAAGGCTAAAAATTATATCTTATGCCAAAATAATACAGCTTGAACATTTTCTTCGTTTTTTAAGATAGAAATTTTAACAGTGCAGTACTGTTTTGGTAATGCTCTTTCACTATTTTTTTTTTTTTCAGTCTTATTTTTTACTTTCTAGTAAGTCTTCTGGAATAATTCCCTCCCCATAATTTTGGGGTCCTCTGTTGAAAGAGGGAACTACACGTGCACAAACAGTGAAATATATCAAAAGGGAAAAAGTTAGAAAGCATTTTGATTAGCAAATCTATTGCTTTCCCCACTGACATTGGGTGAACTGGAGAGGTGAACCTGGCCTCGTGTTTTTGCACACACCAGTTTCTCCCAAGGCAGTGGAACACAGACTGAAGTGCCCAGCACTACAGCTTTGCATTTATGGAATTCAACCACTTACACTGTTAGAGGAAATATTACAGAAACATTTGTCAGATGCTAACATCTGAATTTTTAACAACCCAAGGCAGGAAATGTTTTCAGGAACTCAAGAAAAAGGTAAGAGACATTTTGTTGCAGTTTGACATCAGCATTCTTCACATTTATAAGACAAAACTCTGCCAGATTAAACCGCATTTTTCATCAACAAGGACAGACTCTTGTCTTGAAAGACTAAGAGAGTACCATATGCAAATCTTTCCCATGGGAATGGCAAGGTATCTCAGCATTTAAAAACTCATTCAGAAAAAAAGATGTAAATATACACATGCTCTGAGTCAAGGTGGAGCATTTGCCATCACAATTAAAATAACTCTTTAATTACATTTCTTGGTGGAAAAAACATACTTAGAAAAGAATGCCGAAATGTTATTCCACCAGTGGTAGGTGATAACAAAGGAAGCAGTATTTTTGTTCAATAGTTCTAATCTTATATCCAATGCATTCATTGCATGGGTTTTTTAAGAAAGAATGCTTCAGGCTAACTATGGACAAGTGGAGCTATGATAAGTGTTCTAAGAGGAAGAAATGTTAACCTAAAAAGTTCTTGAAAACACCATATTCCTTTTGGTTATAGAAGCAGCAAGAAAATGGGAGGAAAGACTGCAATTAAAATAAAGCTAATAAATAGTGGAATATATTACACTGTGAAGAAATAATAGAGTAAGACAAAATATCCAGACAGGGATGTGTCTGACAAGGAATGAATTCTGTCTCTTAACACCGGCTGAAAATTGATGAAGACCAAGGCAGCTCATGCGTAAGACTACAGGTTGGCTGAAAGATGCAAGAAATAGAGGTGGAAAAACTCAAAGAGTGGAAGGTATGTACAGGTTTCAGAAGAGACAAAGCCTCTGGAATCCGTAAGAGGCGACATCAAGTATTTCCAAAGCATTCCCTAACTTACGGGCTCGCTCAGCTCCACAGTCGTATGCTTCCCGAGTCCATCCGTAAGCACGACAAGCTTCCCGCTAGGATGAATCTACAAAAGAACATTTAAGTCTAGAGAAGACACTGGGCCTGTGCGCTCCAAAGGCGCCCGGAAGCGGCACAGCTCGGCGGCCTCAGGCAGCTCCTTCCCGCAAAGCGCCATCCGCCTCCCGCCCCGCTCCCGCGCCCCTGGAGCCGCCGAGCCGCCGCGGGGACGCCGCCGGCCGCACCACACACACCGCCGGGGCAGCCCCACCGCCGCTGCAGACCCCCCGACCTTCTCGACGCGCCCCACGAAGCAGACGGGCTGCCCGATGTGCTGCGCCAGCTGCCCCGTGGCGATGCGCGGCCGCGGCACCTCGTGGATGTCACCCATGGCCGGCGCCGCTTCCCGCCTTCCGCCGGGGGAGGGACGGCGGCTCCGGGCAGGCGGCGGCCGGGGCGGGACTTCCCCTCCGCCCGAGGCCACCCGGAAGCGGAGGCGGAGCGGGTGAGCGCGGTTCGGCGGCGGGAGGGTGGGTGATGGAGGGGCGGCTGTGGTACTGCCGCGGCGGGGAGGGCGGCGGGGCCGAGCCCAGCCCCGGGGAGGCCGGGGGAGCCGGCCGTCAGCTTCCAGCCTGTCCTGTCGTTTAATCCGTTTAAATCGCCCCGTATTTCCCCTCCCCGGCGTTTCCCCTCTCCCTTCGCATACTGGTGCCGCTCAGGTGTAATTTGGCAGTGTGCCTGGCAGCCGAGAGGGCAAAAGGCGTCCTGTGCATCAAGCACAGTGCAAACAGGGGTGATTGTCCGGCTGTAGTCAGCGCTGGTGTGGCCTCACCTGGAGTATTGTGTAGTTCTGGGCTTTGCGGCTACGTCCAGAGGAGGTAGTCAAAGCTTGTGAAGGCAATGTTCTGTGAGAAAGAGCTAAGGACTTCGAGTTTGCCTCGTTTCGAGAAAAGGAGGCTGGGGGTTGTCCTCATCACCCTGTGGCTTCCTGAGGAGTGGAGCTGGAGATGAAACGCTGATCTCTTCTCCCTGTTATCCAGTGGTAGCCCAGGGTATGTGGGGATGATTCAAAGCAGCACCAGAGAGGGTTAGATTGAACATAAGGAAGCATTTCTTTCCTGAAAGGATAGTCAAACACTGGAACAACCTTTCTAGAGAGGTGATCGATGCCTCCAGCCTGTCAAAGAGGCATTTGGACAATGCCCTTCCTAACATGCTTTTGCTCTAACCCTCCCTGAAGCGGTCAGGCAGTTGGACCAGATGATCATTGTAGATTCTTTCTAACTGAGCTATTCTATTCTATTAATTTCATTTTATTTCATCGTTGAAATTGAGCTGGTGCTCAATCCCCAGGTTTAGACCAACTGATGGATGTAAGACAGATATAGCATCTGGACATGGCACTTACCAAGCATCTTTCCTTTTTCCATGTGTTTTCCCAATTGATCCCTGGCATGGAGAGGTTCCTCCCAATTGCTTTTGTGGCAAAGGCGACTCACATATCCCAATCTGTATTTGGTGTGGTGTTGCCAGCAGGTCGAGGCAGCTGCTGCTTCCCCTCTGCTATGCACTGCTGATGCACCTGGAGAGCTGGGTGTGAGGGCACGTGTGGACGTTCTGGCAGGAGGACATACTGGCAAGAGGCCAAAGAAGGGTCACAACAATGATTACAGGACTGGAGCATCTCATATATGAGGAAAGACTGAAAGAGCTGCAACCGTTTAGCCTAGAGAAGAGAAGGCTCAGAGGGTTCTTATTAATGAATATAAATACCTGAAGGAAGGATGCAAAGAGAACAGTGAGGTTCTATTCAATGAATATGCCCAGTGAAAGGGACAGAGGCAAAAGGTACAAACTGAAACACAGGAGGTTTCTCAGGGAACGCTTTTGTCACTGTGAGAGTGACCAAGCACTGGTACAGGCTGTCCAGAGAGGTTGTGGGGTCTCCATCCTTGGAGACAGTCAAAAAGTGCCTGGATATGGTCCTGAGCAACCAGCTCTAAGATGGTTCTCCTTAAGTAGGGGGTTGGACAAGGTGACCTCTGAAGGTTCTTTCCAGCTGCGGCAATTCTGTGGCTGTGATTTCCTTTTTGTTTCCAGGACTGGTGTTTCAGGAAATACTTGGGGCAATCTAATTCTGCTCTGGCTTGTAAGGGCAATCGCAGAACCGCCCATGTGCCACTTCTAACCAGCCACTTCAGCTTGCTAACCAGTACCAAGTGGCTTTTGTCAGTTTTCTGGGGTAGTGCTGTTATGTAGCAATAGCTTGTGTCAACTTGCCAAGGAAAGCTACTGCCAGAAGCTGTGCAGAGCCAGCATGTGACCAGGAAGTGCTCTGGAGTTAAATCTTACATGAGATTTAGCTGCTTGTCAGTGTCACTGTGACATTCACCTGTTCAGTATTTTATTTGCAAGAGAATATCTTCATTTCCATAGCATATCTGCAGAGATTTGAAAGGAGAGATGTCATCACTGTAGCTGTTGCAAGATGCAGCAGGCTGTTGCACAGCGGCCCTTCTAGGGCTGAAGAGTTTGAAGGGTCAGCAGCTAGGAAAACATGGCGTACAAGTTTCTTACAAATTCATGTCTGTATTACACTTAGCAGCTGTTGAAGGTTTGCATTCAAAAGAAAATTGTTTGAAGGGAAAACAGGAGGCTTCAGCCTGTTGAGTATTGTGTTTCATTAACACCTAGCTTTCTCTTTTTGCATTTCCTGTTTTCAAGGTTTTGAATGTTTACAGTTCAAGTGCTGTTGTTTCACTCCTGGCTTTGTTTTTGTCACCTGTGCTTTTATTGTCTTACTTGATTCTGGCTGATTTTTTATGATTCAGCCTCTTTGAGTGTTTTTATACTATGGTAATTTGGGTTGTATAGTTCTTTTATTTCTGCTTTCCTTAAATTTTATAAAAACTTTTTTTTACATAAATACTTACATGTTATGTAATACAGAAAAAAGTATCTTTGTTAATGTTTCATTATACAAATATCCCTTTTTTAAAATTTTGGATTTCTTGTGATACTTTTCGTTCTTCTGTTTTCAAGAAATACAAACTGAAGCACGACTACTGTTAATGCCAGAGAAAAGAAAATATATCTTTTTATTTCCTTCTTCACGTTGTAACTTAGACTAGGCAAGAAGCTTTTAAACTGTTCTTTTGGTGTCACAGAGAAATATTTTCAGCATGCGTATTCTTGACTCTTAAATTGCTTGTTTTCACGATGGGAAGGATTGTACAGGGCTGTAAACATCTTGCTCTTTTTCTGATTGTTGCTTTATTGGTGAATCACAGCAGATGGTGGTATGGAAGTGAGAATTTCTCTGATGCTCTCTGTTTTCTTTTTCCATAGATTGTATGTCTTAAACTGCTAGATGTGAAATTATTCCAGTTCTTTCTTTAAGGTCAGTTTTGTGTCATCTGTCCTCATTTCATCATTTATGTAATTACTAGCAGTGCCTCTGCAATTCTGCTTTGCTGTAATACTGGGCATTGTCTCTTCATCTTAGTCTGCATCTTTGGTGTGTTTAACATTAAATTATGATTCTCCTCCAGTATTGTGAACATTCAGGAAAGGCTGAAAAGTAATGGTAAATATACTAAGATCTTTGTTGTATAGAAAATTTTATTGTACTTAACGTATTGGTTTGGCTCAAAGGTCGCCCATAGTTCTTGTCAAAGGAGACTGACAAAATGCAGGAGGAATAAATTAACCCCTTTGTGCAGCTCTGTAACTCATCTTTGTCCAGTGCCACGTAAGTTCTCAGAGCCTCACAGAAAGACAAAATATTTTTTGCAGCCTCACAGAATTGCTGTAGCTCAGAGCTTATTATTTGCTAATGACTGAAGCTGTGCCAAAAGCACTATTCTTAACTATCTGTGATTGTGTTCACTTTTTTTTTTGTGAGAGAGAAACATGAGGAAGAAGGGAATTGCATATTCCTACCAAGGGAGATTTTTATCTTTAGGCAGTGAATTCAATTTCAGGTCTCCTACAGAAATAAAATTAATCCCATCTGGAAGGGAAAAGTGCTGTGCTATATAGGAGAAATGACTGAAGGAATGTTGTACTATCTCTGAATGGTGGGTGTATTTTCTGTGATTTTGTGCTGACAGCTTTTAAAAACAGAACACAAGTCTGTGTGACCATGCATCCCGGTCCTCAAACTTCAAATTTAATTTTTACTCTGAAATGAAACTTGTATGAAACTGGCTGTTCTTGAGCTTTCATTACCTGAAACCTCATCTTATCTACAAGTAGTAAAACTGCAGCCTGATTCTGCAAGTGCTTAAACTGTGTCCTTATCTTCAAGAGCACGAGTGTTTCCATTCAGCTCTGTGTTTCTTTGTTGGATAGGGGCTTTGTTCTGTTTTTAACATGTGATTCAAGAAATTTAGTGGTTGCATTTCCCGTTGCTGGGGAGATTTATGTTTACTTTTGAAGTAGCACAGTTGATAAGATTCATAAAAGAGCATCACAAATGCATTGCCTGTCTACAGTCTTTCCCTTACCCATGCTGTACTGTATGTAGCCCTACTTTTTGTTTCTGTGCCCTCCTCTGGTTTTTTTAATCATTCTTTGTTTTTTAGTTTATACTTAATTGTGTGTTCAACAAAGCTGCCAAAAAGCTGAAAGTAGTAGTTGGTGAACTCTTTCTTCCATATACCTTACAAAGACCCGAGATATACAAGCATTTTGTTTCAAAGAGGATTCTAGAGAAGGAAACTCTAAGCATGTTAGTTTTTTTAATATATGTTTTTTATACCACCTCCCCACATTCACATTCACAAAATATGGCAGGCGCTATTTTCTTAGGGCTGGGCTGGTGATTTTAACAGCATAAGGACTTTAGGCCTGAGCTTAGGGCATACTTTTGTTAATTTTGTTTGGTTTTCTACTTCAAGCAAACCTATATGTGGGTTTTGATTTTAATTCTGTTTGGTTTTGGTTTTGTTTTCTGTTAGAAAAATACTGCTGGCAGGAATTAAGCTACTTCAGAAATGGAAAATTCTAAAATAAAGATCATCACTTACATATGTAGATAAGATGAACTCTGTGGGTTTTAGAAAAAAATGGGATAGTGCCAATGAAAGTAAAAAATCTAGTATGTGAAAGTGCTTGTAATCTTAATTTGGCTAGATCAAATTGTCCTGATTGCTAATTTACTCTGAATTTAAATGCTTATTGTCTTTTAAGCAGTGAAGTTTAGGTACGTTAAGTATGCAGGATTTAAAAGACTAAAAGTGCATGGTTCCCTATACAAGTCTTTTGTGCCATGCTTTTCTTTGTGCAAGAAAGAAGGGAAGCAGGACATTATGTGATAGAGCTGAAAACTGTACAATAATGCAGATCTCAAAAGAGAAAAAAATGTGATTGGAGCAACTGCAGCTCTGGCACCTCGAGTGGCTGACTGGAATGTGAGCCTTTAGCAAAGCTATCTGTAAAATTTTGCACATCAAGTTGATTTTGCTTCTTGTTGTTGCACACTTAGGATGAAGGTAAAATTGCATTTTAAACTGTTCCACAACTGCCTCTCCTTCATACATCATTGGAGCAGAAACCTGATTCTTGAGCATTACAGCACAGGTTTTTACCACTTGAGCTATGGGACTGACAACCCTAATTGGTAGCAGGAGAAGACTTATTCCCTGAGGGCTGAAAAAGGAATATGCTGCTGGCGCCATGTGTTGAGCCTGGGTGTGGGGGGAGGTAAGGAATAAATGAGATAATTAGGAGTTTCTACTGTGTAATCTCCATGGAACTGGAAATATCAGTATTTCTCTTGCTAAGGTAGGAAAACAAGCTAAAAGGAATAAAGTGCTGTTAAATAACATTTTTTTAAAATAACTATATTCCTGGGATTGGATCACAGAACGCTTTGTTCTGTTCTTGTGCACATTAATGTAGTTTATTTGGTGGCTAGAAGTTGCACTGTGTCAGCATAAGCAAGCAGTAGCTGGCCAGGCTGTGGGATATTCAGTCTTCAGGTCTCAGGTATCAGGCCACAGTCTGAATAGCTCCTGCTTTTGCCATGATCTATTTATACACTGTTCCAAGCCAGTGCTTGCACTTCACACAGGACTTTCTGGAGTGTGTGATCGCTTTGTAACAGCAGAATTTTAGGCAGTTTACATGAATAGTCAGTACTGAGTGGCTACAGGTCCCTGGCCAGGGGAAAAAAAAAAAAAAAAGGTTTATGGTATCATGTATCATGAATATTTGGGTGGGGAGTGAAGAATTCCAGTAAATAGTTAATCCAGTATATTCTTTTTTTTTTTTTTTTTTTTTTTTAACCTGTACATTTCACAGTAGCACTCTTCACTCTTTCCCACATTCTAAAAATTCTTCTTTGTTAAATTTAGTGTGAAATAATGTTACTGAAACTTGACCCTGTATACCTCTTTACTTCTTTACTCTGGAGTCCTTTCCTCTGTTGGAGGTGTGTATTAGATGTTGCTATTGGTTTTTCATTCTCTTCTCCTTAACATGTTGATGTCTGCAAAATAAATCAGGATTCTGATCCTCAAATTCTGCCTCACAGTTGAAATTATATTATTCCACGTTTTCCAATTTTATATGGGTATTTTAGTAGAGAAGACCTTTGCATGCCTTTATTTAAGCCTTCCTCTTTGCGTCCAGCACATAATGGGGCAGACCACAGGCTGCTCCATGCGTTGGTGTTCTCTGGGGGTCCAAGTTCAGCCTTCAAGGGACCCTCATGTATCCCTCCATGGGTTTTTAGTAGACTTTGTCCTATTTAAGCTACTCAGAATTGCTTCTAATCTTTCAGTCCTGAGAGAAGATACTGAGCATTTTCTTTTGCAGTCCATTTTTCCCGATTGTTTCCTTGTTTTGTTCTGGCAACTGAGTTCTTAACTGCCTTGGAACATTCTTTTAATGAATTATTGTTGCAAAAAAATTTGTTACAAATTATTTTACTGCTGTTTCTTTTAAGGAAATCATTGGTAACTGTTAATCAAATATACTTAAGTGTTAGGGTGTCTTTCAGATTGCAAACTGGGAAAATGAAAATAGTTACCACTGTCCTTGAAGCGAAAGCTTGTCTAATAAAAATACAAAGTAGCAGAAAAATATGAAAACATATTGGATAAATGCTGAAAGGAGTTTCTAGCTTTAATTTTCGTTGAGAAAAAGTTGAAATTTTGGGGGTATTTTTGTTTTTTTTTTTTTTGGGGGGGGGTGATAATTCCACTCCATTCATAACTTTGTATAAAATCTTCTTTTACTTTACTCTTCTCTTGCCTGTTGAAGTAAATTGCTACGTCGACAAGGTAATCTGTCTGACCCATAAATGTCTGATATTTCAAATTGGGCAATAAAGATTAGGTATGTGGCCTTAGTACATACCTATGGTCTGTTATGTGAACTTATTGTAAATTCTGTTATCATATGTTTATTTAACATGTTTTGTCTTCATTTTAGATAACACATTAGAAGACAAAAAGAACCCAAAGAGAATATGTTCAGCTTTTTCCGAAAAAGTCAAGATTCAAAGAAGGTTACAGTGCCAGAGAGAGAAGCAGATGGATTTGTTATTGTGGGTAAGTGGTGCTTCTGTATAAAGTAATACTTTCATCTTTGAAATTTTGATCTTGAATTTCCTTTGAGATGCTTAGACTAAATGAAATGTTACGAGAAGCCATGATAAAAATTGTTCAGTATTCTTACTTTTCCTGTCAAAATTAATTTTCCTAGTCTGGTCATTTGGACTAAATAGCTGAAGTTTTATTTACATAGGTCTGAACTCTTATTCAAGAGTACTGAAAGTGTCGTTTCTTGTTTTCCTTTCATGCTCTGAGTGGGGAGAAGTTACATCCTTACAAAACAGGAAAGGTCAAAGGTTGTGCTTCTAGCTTTATGATTAGAGTTGTGGAAAGGGAATATCTTACTGCAGTTGTTAAAGGAGTGGCTTTTATTCAGGTTCCTTCCTTTTCATTTTACCCCCAGACTTTTTTTATATTAGAAGCCAAGAAGTGCCTATTCATTTCTGGTCATGGTGAATGCAGATGCTCTGTGTCGGAATCTGACTCTTAGTTTGATAAAAATTAAGCAGTTGAGGGTTTTCATAGTCTTCTTGCTATTCAAAAAGTAATCTGAAGCATGCACACCTGTGAATTGGCTAAATTTGGAGCTTTGATCAAGGTCTTTCACGGTTTTGCAGGTTGGCTTAAGTGTGCAGAAAAGAAAAAAAATTATTGCTATTATGCTGGAATGGATCCTTTTCTTTTTTCTCTTTTGACAATTTATTTTCCTCCTTGTGAGTCTGTCATCATCAATATTCAGCTTCTGCTGTTCTGATTTACTGACTCGTTCTTATCAGGAGTCTTACAGTCTTTCTCTGTTGAAGTGTTACTTCTTGAGCATTTTCAAGTCACAAAAGCCTCTAGATTATCAAAGTCTGACAGTACGAGAGACTATTGGAACCCTTTCTGAGAACTTAGGTCTTTGGCAAAAGTTCTCCATTAAAACAAGTCTGTTTCACATCTGTGACTGTGTTGTCATGCTTAATGACTGCCTTCCACTAGATTTTGTTCACCTGCAGCAGTTGTGATGGCTACATCAAGTGACTCCAGCATTTACATTGTGAAAGGGTCAAAGGAGAGGCATCATAATCCCCAAAAAGTCTGGAGACCATTTAGCATTTCAGTTTCTGTAATAGGCAGAATTCTGCACCCAAATGTTGCCATGTCTCGCAGTTGCTGGTCCTGATTCTGCATTCAATTTAGCTTCATTCCTTTTCCCTGAATTGCTGTCAGTGACTATCAAAATTTTGTTCACATAAATTCACATAACATTAATCTGTTAAATATAACATTAAGAATGATCCATTTTATTTGTCTTCTCTTTTTTTTTTTTTTTTTTTTTTTTCCTGAGATAGAAGTTAATTTACCTGTCTGCAATGAAATGGACTGCACTGGGCAGAAGAGCTGCCATCAACCTTACCAGTGAAGCATATCAGTGTCTTGCAAGACAAATGTAGTTGCAGAATTATGGGTCAGGACTTAAGTAGATATTTATCTGGAAAGGGTATTTTTGTCTAGGAATAGTGTCAGTGGAAAAAAAAAAACCCAAACCACAACACTTAGCCATTCTGTTAGTTACTATTTTGTTACTCTGATGGAATGTTCTGCAGCTTTTCTAAACTGGTGTAAAATGTTCAGGAAATCCAATGGTCAATATCTTTGACACATGTCAGTAGCAGATTTCTAGGACCATTAGTATGAATAGTACTGTACGTGGTGAACAGTCTCAGAGGGAGAGAGAATTTAATTTCTTACATTTTAAGTTGGTTCTTAAACCCAATCTTTCATTCAGAGCATGTATGAACAAGCAGCCTAGTTCACCAATATCCTGTGGACATGGGAGGAATCTTTCTGTATTGGTTGATATTTGAAAAAGCAAGAAGAAAATTTAATGCTTTCCTGAGAAAGCTCCATCACAGCTATTGCCCTGTCAAATCCTGAGGATGATTTTTTTCTTCTCTTTTCATAACTTCTCCAAGTACTGTTATAAATTGCTATATTTGAAATCTACCTTTCCTTGTAAAGAAGGTATCAATGCATTTTGGAATTCAATGTCTGACTAGAAAGGTGACTCTCAAAAACAGCAGAATCAACAAAACCAGCTTTGCAGCCTAGCAGCTGAAAGAAATTCTCTATTTTAGCTTTTGGGGTAAATATTGCATGTGTGGGAGTCAAGCAAAAATAATTTGTAATGCCCTCTCTATAAAATACAATTTCCTACCAGAGAATAAAACATTTTTATGTCTAACTACTAGTTCACTTATTTTCTGGATAGTGGTCATCTCATCTCTTCATGAAGCTGTAAAAATGGTGCCTGTTCTGTAGCAAGCAGAACTGTTACTCTGAAAAGGGAAAAAAGGCTTATGAAACAGGCATAACACATGCAATTGGTTTTGATGAGTGAAGCAAATGGAGAAATATGGAAAAATGTTTCAGAGGCTTTCCTGATCATCACAAATTGTTTTTAATGTTAACATTCTGAGACCCAGAATTAAGAAAAGTAATTTTCAGTTAGCTTGGGAATCTTGGAGAGTAGTAGCTCTTTAGGAATTTCTCACATTTTGTGGCTTTCAAACATAAAATAAATTCCAACCTACAATTCATTCCTACTGTTACTAGCCATAGAGAAAAATGCAGGTTTGATGCTAGCATTTTGGTTTGGCACACAGCTAAAAATCTCCCATCAGTCTCAAAGATCCAAGTGTCCTGTAGTCTTAATCTCAGTCTAAGATCAGGAATTAAAAACTGAGACAGCAATGCTGCTTCCTTTATGTGTTTGGCAAGACAGTCAGAAACTCTGCAAAATCCCCATGGTGCTGATGGTGCAACTGGGGAGAGTGGTGAGTGTTTTTGCTTGAAGCAACTGAAGGATCATAGAGTCATAGAATTGTTTGGATTGGAAGGCACTTTTAAGGATCATTAGTCCAACCTGCTTCCATGGGCATGAACATCTTTCAATAAATCTTGTTCAAAGCTCTGTGCAGCCTGACTTTGAACACAACTTTTCTGGGCCTATTCCAGTATCTCATAACCCTCATCATTAAAAAATCATGTAAATAACTAAAATCAATTAGAATATTGTTCTGTGCATCCTCTTTCAAAAGGGCTGAGAGAAGTTAATTTTGTTTTCAGGCTTTAAGAGCCCAGTGCTATTAAAGCATAGGGTCTCTTAAAGCCCTTAAGGATATGCAGGGTCTTATTTATTTTTCCAGACAAAATTGCAGTAAGCCAGAGTGAGGGAACAGCAAATGCTGGTGGCTCCACCAGGCAGGTGAACCTGCAGCCAAGCAAGGGTGCCAGGAGTGCAGGGGCTGGGGTAGAGAGGAGCAGTGCAGTCCCACACTCCCTGAACAAGGACACCACAGCTCTGGGGACAGTGACTGGGACTGGGACTGCCAGACACGCCTGAAGGGATTAGGCACATCTGAGGAAGCTGGGTCAGAGGGTTGTGGTCACCCAGGTTCCCAGGCATCCCTGCAGGGTGCTTTTGGCAAGGACCAAGAAATGAGGCTTCTCCCACAGCCCTTTGCCTGGCCCTGATGGATGTGCTCAGGCTGTCGTGTCTGTGCTGGCCGTGGGCACAGAGAGCCAAAGCCTTGGTGCTGGAAAGGGGCTGCTGAGCTCGGTGCTGTGCTCAGGACTGGACCACCAGGAGGGTTGTGTTGTCTCTCACTGTGTCTGGAGGCAGCACAGTTCTCTGAGGAACTCTTGATCTGATCCTTTGACCATGCCTGAGTTCAAGGCTTTGTTTACTTTTGACTTGTGATTTAAAGGGAAATCTGTTCCTTGGATTTAAGAGTTTTTGGGTTTTGTTTGGTTTTCTCTCAGGGATCTTTTTATGTTGTGTATTGGAATGGAGTAAATGGTTTGAAAAAGCAGCTCACTTCCAGGTGCTGGGAAACCTGATTTTTAAATATATTTAGCTTCTGTTTCTTCTCTGAACTTAGGACAGCTTTCTCTTTCATTTTTTTAGATTTAAATTAACATGGGTTTTCACTACTGGCAATGGCTGTCATTTCAGAACTCTGCTCTCAGCCTCAGGAGCAGACCTCTTAACAAGTGCTAGGGAGTATTGGTACTCATAGAGAGCAATAAAGTGTCACCTAAAGTTGTTTTCTGACTTTCAGCCATTTTGTTGTAGTTTTTCAATGAGTAAGTACCTAAGGAAAAGTGAACAGACACAGGATTCTCATCAGAGTAGGGTGACTGTCACAGACACAGGGAGGCTGTGGCCATGATATGAAAGTTTGGCAGGAATTTTGTACTGAATATACACTTCTGCACTGTGAACCTCCATTCTTCCTGCTGTGCTTTCCTAGATCCATCTGGGACAGCCATCCAGAATTTGTGAGCAAATTTTGGATTTATTTTATTTGTTAATATTTATCACTACTGGATACATGATTTTTGCCTGTCAAGCCTCCTCTCAATATAAAATAGTCATAGACATAAGAAATTAAGTGTTTTGAAATCTCTTCCAAATAAACAGAAGGATCTTTGGTATTTAAATGAGTATTGGATTTGTTCAATTAACCAGTCTGAAGAGAAGAAACTCTACAGAGAAATGTGTTCAGTCTTGCACCAGCATCTAAAACGTCACAGAAAAGAAGGTGGGCACTAGTGTTTTTCGTCCTGTGAGGAGAAATAAAGCATAAGGCAATTATTTCTTCCTTAATAAAAATATAGAAAAGAACTGGTACAATACCAGTTGAGAGGCAGAAAATTTGGGAACTTTTTGTGAGAAGTGGGATGTTGTTGATTTCATCATTACCTGCTGTGTCAAACAGGAACATAATGGGCTGCAAAAAGAATACACAGGGAATTTGATGAATTATGGTGGATGATAGCAGATATTCTTACCTTAAAATTCTGGTGGTCAGGTATGACTTACTCTTTCAAGTTAATCTCAGCAAGGCATTTGAACTTTGGCTTATTTCAAATGAGATACTTGAATCTTCCTCTGATGTATTCAGTATCTATATTGTTGCATTAAATCAATATTGTGATTCCTTCTTATGGGATCATCCTCATCTGTAGGCAGGAGTATCCTCACTCATCTGTGAAACTGAAAAGTATGATTTATGTCCAGATGAAAGCTTCCCTTTGTCATCTGCAGTTATATTGCAGAAGAACATAACAAATGGGAAATCTTCTGTACTGAAGATACCGAAAAGTAAAATAATCAACCCAAGTCAGCCTTTAGTTCTGGAAATCTAGGCTGTTTTTCCAAAGAACAATTTTATGTTTATTTGTTCCTCTCCAAATTGCAGATTTTGTTTTGCCATGAATTTACTCTGCATGCAGGTAGTTTTTTGGGGTATTTTGGATAAAGTGCATATTTGAATTAAGGGACACCCCCAGTGTTGCCCAGCACGGAAAAAGGCCTTAAATAGGATCCTTACAGTTTCCATATTGATCTTAGTAGTAGAGATCTCTACATATATTTTTAATAACTCCTTAAATGTTTGCCTCTGAGAGAAATGTATGTATAAATTTTTGGGAGTGAATCTGTTATGAAAGGGAAATTTAATACACTGATACTCCTGACCCCATACTAGTTAATTACTGTAAATGAAATACTTTTCTGCTTTCTTCCTTCTGCATACACACCTCAAAGATTAAATACATCAAGAGGTTTGTAAAATCTTAGTGTTATTGCTGCTGTTTGTTTCCTAGGAGTTAGTAGTAATGTGTAGTAAGTCCCTGTAAATATCTACATTGCTTTTTCATTAATATTTAAGGAGCTTTTGAGTGGTGCTAGTAAGGAGGGTTGGGCTGCTGCAGTGTTTTAAAATATCCTGTTACATTAAAGAAATGTACAAGGCATTGTGCCAGTTGGAAAAAAGCAGTGTCTCAATGTCCTTTCATTTTCTGCATCAATGGACTTACATTACCTATTTTTTATAAAACAGGAAGTGCTTGTGTAGTTATTTCCTAATATTATTTTCGAATAACCAAGCTACTGGTTTTTATGGGCTTTAAGGTTAAAATATTTAATGCTAACTTTATAGTAATCTAAGATTAATACTTTTACCTAAAAAATATTTTATATGTATCAGCCTGTGCCACTGTAAGTGAACACTTTGATGCACACTAAGAAGTTACAACATTTAAAGTGACCTCTTTCCTGAAGTGCTGCTTTATGGTTTTTATACTTAAAAGCCACAGTAACTCATCTGGGCATTGAATTTTGCAGCCAGAGTCACTTGAAAAGGGAGGAGAAGGAAGTCAGAAGAAAGAGTCCTCTCCTGTTACCGTTCCTTAGTTGCATAAGGAGGTAATGTCTCCACTTCATTCAGTGATGAAGTCAAACTAATCCTCTTTGGGACTAATTTTGCACAAAAACAACCTGCGGTTTTCAGTGGTGCCGCTAGATGGGGATTTCCCTCGGATTCAGGGCTCGGAGGGCTTTGCTCTCCCCCTTTCACACACAAAAGTGCAGTAGTAGTAATTATCAGTGCACCATTTGATTAGACTGTAGGTTTTCAAGAGATTTCTAAAAAGCTTTTTAAAGCCTAATATCAAATCTATAATGACATTCCAACCTAATAAAAACAATGAAGCTTGAAATGTTGACAGCATGTATCTAGATGCTGGCTTGTAATTCGTTCCAAACAGATCTGTTGAGGCCCATGTGGGACCTAAATAACACAAAGAAGTAAATTTGCATATTTTACAGCAGGGGGAAAAAACAGAATGCAAAAACATGAATAATTAGGAGCACAAGCTTCATGCTATATTAATACTGTTGAAAAGCATGTGTTGATTGTATTCTGAAAGCCAGTAGTGATTTGGTTGAGTGAACTCAGTCAGCATCTCTTATGCAGATTAAAGGATCTGGGTTACAGAACAACTGAAATTCATTGTTTTGCTGTATAAGGAGGTATATTTCTTAAAGGAAATGCTTTTTTTTCCTCGTGGATTCTATACAGCAGGGGGAATCTTTCTCTTTAATGCATCATCAAATAATTTTTTTGTTGACAGATGACTGTGCATTTCTTCATTTACTTGTAAACCTCTAGATTTTAAAAACAGTTCTCTCAGACACAAATCAGATGTTAGTATACTTAGCACTTCAGTATACATGACCTACTTACTTCTCATTCCATATAATTTCTCTTCCTTTTGCTTTCTAGGGCTTGAGCCCCTGGAACATACTCATGATGCTTCCATACTGTGAATTTATTATTTTTAAATTTGCAGAAAATGCCCTTCTAAAAATATTAGCATACCAGCCAGTTTTGAATCTGAATAATGTGAATGGTTGTGTTGGCTTCTGTTGAATGTAACATAAGATGTACAGCATCTTTTTTATGAAAGTATTTACTTAAAAATGGTAAATAGTATCAAAAGTGATTTATTGTTTGCTTTGGCTGAATATTGTCTTGGCCCCTTAACTCACAACTATCTTAAAAAGTTACCTGGTTTTGACCATGGACTCAAGAGAGGAGAAGAGAAAGAAGATGAAGACTTCTTGTTTAACTTGTTTTAATACTGACAAGAAAGAATTATGTGCTGCTGTATCCAACAGCTTTATTTTGGGGCTTTAAGAGACAAAAATGCACTGAACACTTCCATTCTGTCTATTAAGCACATCTTCTTAATTTGCATAACCAAAGGAAGAAAATGGTAAAATGTAGCAGTCTTTTTAGAAGTTGATGTAATTGTAAGAGGTTAAAGAGACATCTGGCAAAAGGTTGTTTTGAGGTCACACATGCATCTGGCAGTTTGCTGCCAGCCCTCTAAGAAAATATTGGTTGGAATTGCACTCCTGTTTTTCATATTAACTGCCTTCAGACTTGATGTATAATAGTCACTTTCTACAATCCAGGTCCCCAAAGTGCTCCTCAGAGGTTTGGTCCTACTGATTTTAATTTTTGCAAATACTGATGGAAGTAGAATATGCTTAAGTAAGAAAATGCTTTTTTTGCTAGAAATTTTTTCTTAGAAAAATTGAAGATGTTTTTTGGACATGGCTGGTCTACAATGTGTTCATATAGTTGAGATTATATTCTTTAACCTTTCTTGTAGCAGGGCGATCACTTTTGACACCTGGCTTCTGACAGTTTGGCTCCCATATGTAGAAGTTCACTCTCTAGTAGCAGTGCCATATTCTATTGGCCTATATAACATTCTTAAAGCAATTTGGAGTTGAAATATAAGAAAGGAAAATACCTGTTGCTTATTGTAAAACAGAGTAGAAACAGTAAAATATAGTATAAAAGTATGGATTTTCAAATACTGGTTGTAAACTTTGTTTCTCAGAACATGCTGGTCATTAAATCACTTTTAGAATTAAAAGTCTCTTTGCTTTATGATGCAAAGAAAATAGTTGAGGGTATGAGAACATATTTTTAGGCCAAGTCTGATTTGCCTATATACAGTGGACTTACAGCTAGAGCTAACTGAAAAACAGGAGTTAAAAACATGTTGCAGGATTGCAATGTTGATGTTCTGGCAAGTGATAAATTCAGGTTTAAGTCCCTCTTTCAGCAATTTACAGCATAGTTAGATGATGATTCCTTGCAAAGAGAGCCCTAGTCATTAGCTCATGCAATCACTGCCTGTCTGGTTGGAGTCATTCAGACTTCTACAGATATTAATCTGTGTTAATTTTCTCAGAAGGAAATGTTATGTTGAACTGATTTTACACACGCCCCTCTCTATCTCTGGCAAATAAATGTTTTTGTACCCTTTTTGCAGTGGAAGAAGAAAAATTACTTTTCCAAAGATACCCTGTCTTGTTTATTTTTAATTAGATATTATAAAAAAACTCAAGAAAGTTTTGTTTTGTGTTTTACAAGTGCTTCAAATTAGTCATGTCATAGGCCTCAATGTGAAATAGTGACGTAAGTGTAAGGATTTTCCTTATAAAATGAAAGGTAGCTTGTCACCTTGTCCATAAAGATGTGTTTTTATTTAGCTGTTCCTTCTTGGTATACTAGTTGAGTGCATTTCAGTCAGGACAAATAAATTAAAGGATAGAGGGGATTTAGCCATTCAGTTGTTTTGCATTTCTGTGATATTTTCATCAGGTTTTCCCATAACATCTTTGGAGGTTGCCAAAAATATAATGTGCTTTCTGAGCTCTGCTGACAGAGCTGAATGATCCTCAGCTTTTACATAGTGCTTTTCTCCACAAATGAGGGTTGTGTGGACAACAATGGAATTTCCTCTCTTCCTTCAGTCAAAAAGAAGCATTTGCTCACAGCACTGACCAATGACTTGCTGGGGAAATTATGCAGTAATCATTGTATTCTGACATGATCATTTAACTCTGTGCTTTTTATATCTTTTAGGAAATCTCCACTAATTTTAGTAAATTAATGCTATTTCCATTGTCATGGGGATATCCAACATGACAGTAAAAAATAAAGAATACAAATACTTCCTAGAACTTGTGGGCTGCTTCATTTGTGCAGTTCATTTATCTGTTAGCAGATAAATGCTAACTACTAACTACTAAATGTAACTACTAACTGCTGTTAGTAGTTACCTATCTACACTACAGGATATAATACCAGCCTTAATTCTGTATATTATTTCCTCAGTTTACACATGGTTATTTTCTATAAAAACTGTGTATAGGGCAAAAATTATAATGGACAGAAAATAATTCAAAAGCTTAAGTTGGATTAACTCAGCATGTTTCTTTCCTCTTCCCAACAGCTGAGATAAATGTGGGACTTCAAATTCATTCAGCAGATGAATACAGTCTCTTAATTTCCTTCTAGTTTTTGCCAGGGTGTCTAGGTGAAGTTAGGGGAACATGGATTACATGGCAATGGATTTGGTATTTTGTCTATAAGAATACAAGTACAAACTGTAGGGAAATCTCCCAATTGGAAGTATTGAGTGGTCAATGGTGAGGGTGATTTTCAGTGATGAGGCTCATTTGTTTCGGTGCTTTAGTTTGTTGTAGAGTTTTTGTGGGTTTTGTTTGTTTTTCAGTTACTCCCAGATTAAAGATGAGGTTTTAGAGCAGGTAACTGCCATGTGCAATATACATTTTTTTCAGTTAAATTGGGCAAGCTTTCTTAAAATGATCCAAAATCACAGACCTTTCCTGGAACAAAACAAACAAACCAAAAAAGATTCTTGCTCTTAGACTGTGTAATTTAAAATCTCTTTTTGCAGAGAGCTGTCTGAACCAGCAGTACACTGCAGTTGTTCAGGATTTAAGCTCATACATAGTTTTCATGCTCCCAGATGAATAAGGGACAGCAACAATTTAAAGCCTATGAGATTAATTTTTGTCCTTATTTCAGTTAGGTTGAAACTTTAGGGTTTTTTGAGAAGGATGGAATGGAACTTTATGGCTATTTCTTTGCCATTTTATTTTTCAATGAGAACTTGCCTGCCTGATTTCTTCTGAATTATTTCATCTGTAGGTCTTGCAGAAGGGCAGGACTAGAGAAGATTTGATTTACAAAAACATTAGAAAAGCTATTGTAGCAGAAAGCAGCCAATATTATCTTTAAAATATGAGTATTAAATACGCATACCAATGCACCTTTCATTAGGAGGGAAACTTGTGGAGAAGATTTTTTTTGTTGGAACTGTTTTTCTTTTACTCACCCACAAGTTATATCAACACTCTTATAAAAAGATGCACAAAGAGCTTTCATTAGGTCATAGTGGCTCCAATTGAATATAAAGTTCAGTTGGATATACCAGCTCTTATGAAAATTTACTTCTACTTTACCACTGAGCAACCCAAAGGTGAGACTCAGTAAAGAACAAGCAGTAGTTTTCACCTCATGAATTGTGTTTTTAAAAATTAGGAAAGAGTGAACCAAGAAGTAGAATTAAGCATCTCTGAAATTTAGTTTACAATATCTGTTTAGGGCATATTTGCCTACTGGAAAAAGCAGAGACTAGCAATAAGCTTGAATTCTTGGTATGCTCTGGAGCTGAAGTGTCTGAATCAAAGCACCATACCTCAAGCACACCTGTCCACTTGATTCAAAACCAAAAGCTGAAGTTACAGAATGTTCTGCTTGAAATATGTTTAGTGTGTATTTGTGCTTATTCAAGCATTCATCTGAGAAGCAGGAGACCCCAGCTCGAGTTCTGCATAGACTTAGTGCAGTCAGATGCACACTTTCCAGCATCAAAGTCTGAAAGTCCAGTGAGAGGACTCCCAGTGTTTATATTGGTTGCACAGTGGTTCTACTCAATAATGCAAGAGATAGGAGCTTCTCTGATACTGCATGAGTCATTGAACTTCAGTGGCCTGTGAGTGAGAAAACGGGAATATTGATCTCTGCTCCCTAGCCCATGTGTGTGGTAGGTTTGTGCTTTTTTTATTTCTTAAAATGAAATGACTAAAGCTTTTTAAAACAAAACAGCACAAAGAGACAGAATGTGTTGCCAGCTTCTAGGCAGCAGGCTCAGACTTGTTCTGATTTGTTTTACTTCTGTCCCAGGCAACCTTTCCCTTTTGGGTGAACCGGGTCTAGCTTCAAAAGGAAGGGGAGAAAGGTTCCCAAGCAAATTAAAGTGTAGCTGATAGAGAGAACTCCCTGGGCGAGGCAGGAGTCTGAATATCATCACGCTACAGGGACCAGATTTCAGATCCATTGTTTCTTCCAGTAGGCTGGTTTTGAGGGTGAGGGTAAAACTCAGGGTCTGCTCTCCTTTTCTCTGGAAATTAAAACAATGGCAATGTGCCCATTATACCTGAAACATGCAGTGAGAAATGTGAGGGGAGTCATGAGTTAAGCTGCTTCCCGATCAGATCCAGGACACGGGTGCAGAAGTGACAGCTAATGAATTTAGATTCCTAATGCATTTTGTGGCTTCTAAGCTGCTTTCTTAGATTATTGTTTCAAGTATTCCTTTGTAGGCCTCCTACCAATTCTAATCCTGTTGATAGCAAAATATGTGTACTGTGTGAAGATAATGAGTCGTGCTTTGTTATAATATGCTTTTCATTTAAAATAGCATAAATAGCAGCCAAATTCTATACTTGCAAATCCTTCTATTGCACTAAAGTAGCTTTTTAGGAGTATTAAGAAACTTCTAAAACTTTTAAAAAAGGAAGGGAGCAAAATAATTGAGCATCATACTTTTGGATGATATTCAACTTGTCACAACCGTGAATGCATTCATTAGCTGTCAAAATTTGATTTTAAGAAGCCCTACTCTGTTGCTGGACAATGTGTTGCAGGCACAGCTGTTTGGTGGAAGAGGGTGCATTTTGTGTGTGCATATTCCTTCTGCTGGCTTTGTGATCAGTGGGGAGGGGCTCCTGGCCCTCCCGGGGGGCTGACGGTGCTGGCTGATAAAAGAAATGGGATCTTGTTCTGTGGAAAATAATAGTATCACAGGATATGCTGAGTTGGAAGACAGCCACAAAGATCAAGTCCAGCTCCTGGTTCTGCACAGAGTTGCACTGTGTGCCTGAGAGCATTGTCCAAACAGTGCTTGAACCCTCTAAGCCATGGTGCTGTGACCACTTCCCTGGGAGGCTGTTCCAGAGCCCAGACACCCTCTGGGTGAGAACCTTTGTCTAATATCCAACCTAAACCTCCCCGACACACGTTCAGGCCATTCCCTCCAGTCCTGTCACTGGTCACCACAGAGAAGAGATCAGTGTCTGCCCCTCCTCTTCCCCTCTTGAGGAAGTTGTGACAGCAGTGAGGTTTCACCTCAGTCTCCTCCAGGCTGAACAGACCAAATGACCTCAGCCACTGCTCACACAGCTTCCCCTCAAAGTCTTTCACCATCTTTGTTGCCCTCCTTTGGACACTCTCTAACAGTTTAATGTCTTTTTTATACTGTGGCTCCCAAAATTGCCCTCAGCACTCGAGTTGAGGCTGCCCCAGCTCAGAGCAGAGCAGGATAATCTCCTCCCTTGCCTGGCTGTGATGCTGTGCCTGATGCACCCCAGGACAGGGTTGGCCCTCCTGACTGCCAGGGCACTGCAGACTCATATTTAACTTTCTGTCAACCAAGACTCCCAGGTTTCTTTCTGTGGCACTGCTTTCCAGCATCTCATTCACCAGTTTGTCTGTACATCCAGGGTTGCCCCATCACAGGTGCAGAATCTGACACTTTCCCTTGTTAAACTCCATACAGTGGGTGATTTCCCTGTTCTGTAATTTGTTGAAGCATCTGCTGGGCCTCCCTGCCTTTGAGGGGTCAACAGCTCCTCCCAGTTTTGTATCATCTGCAAATTTGCTTAGTATCCTTTCAAGTCTCATGTCCAAGTCTTTAATGAAGAAGTTGAAGAGCACAGGGCGAAGGATGGAGCCCTGCAGAACCCCACTAGTGACAGGTCACCAGTTGGATGTCACCTTGTTCACTGTAACCCTTTGTGCTCGGCCCCTGAGCCAGCTGCTCACACATTGCATGATGTGTTTATCCAGCTTAATGCTGGACATTTTCTCCAGGAGAGATCCTGTGAGAGACAGCATTGAAAGCTTTTCTGAAATCCAAAAAGATTACATCAGCTGGCTGCCCTTGATAGACAAGGTAAAGTAAAACTTTATAGTAAAAAAGTAAAACTTCAGAGTATAGTAAAAACTGTCCATCACATTCTGATTCCAAGTTTGATTATAAGGAATCATTAAGAACTTCAGATTAAATGTTCTTAGAATTTTATTTACCTGCATATTGCTTTTTAAAAAACCTGTAGCACTCAGTACTACTGTGGAAGTTGGTTTAAATTTGTTCAGGGCCATAGTGCAACAGTGTTTGTCTTGTCTGTATCCCTATACTCCTGAGCTAATTTGTCTTGCAGTGTTTGGGGTTTTTCGCAGTCTTCTGTTTTAAAATGAAAAGGCAAAGCTTTTTTTTTTTTCCTTTTCTAAAGACTCCCCTCCCCCTCAATTTCCCATTATATCTTTTTACTGGTTGAGCAGTACAGGCTAATACCTGCTTAATGTCAACAGGTATCTTTCAGCTGCACATCTTGCATACTGACCTTTGTAACAGATACTCTTGAGCAAGAAATGTTTTCTTTTCTATTTGATGAATCAGATGTAAATCCAAGGATGTCTGTGTTACTCTTTTGTGTTCTTATTTCAGAAGGTGTGATATCTGTAAGTGGTCTTGTCTACTACTTCCTTTCTCTCTTTATTCCTACCCTCTCCCTTGGGTCCCGTGAAACTTCTGAATCCTCTGGGTTTATATTTCTTTAAGTCTTCAGCACATTCCTGGCAGCATAAGCCATCTGTTTGCTTACATTCTGTAGCTAAAGTCAATGAACTTCTTGTGCAGGGAATGAATTATGAAGTTAAGACATTTCTGGTGAGAACATGTCTAGGCACTTTTGATCTTGACTCTGGAGATCCAGCTTAACACAGGGTACAAATGAACAAACTCTAAGAGGCTCTTGTTTAAACTTTCTATTTCCATCCTACTCCTGCTATTTCCATTTTACTACTTATGTCTTTTCCTCATGTAGACCCTCTGTTACCTTTGCCAACCGGAGAGTGAACAACCTTTAATTTTGTTATCTGTCTATGTGACTTTAAGTGGTGTAAGTGCTCTAATATGATACTTGCAGTGTTAAGGATCAGCTGATTGATGTAGTGTTTCAGGAGTCCAGTCTATTCTGCCCTTTTGAGAAGACTGAACCATGTACCACACTGACATGCTGCAAGCAGATGGTGATAGCTGATACACTGTGGGGATATTCTTTGACTTTTGCTTTTACTTTTACTTTATGTCTGGTAGGCTTTTTATTACCGTGAAACCACCCAAAAGAACAGAACTGCTATTGAAAAAAGCTGACAATTTCTGAGGTCAGGATTTTACGTGTGTTATTTAAGATAACTAAATAGATTAATGCTATATAAACTGCCTCCAGAAATCATCTGAAGGTCAGAACAAAATGTTACAGGGTCCTTGTCCTTCCTTCTGCCTTTCAAAACAACAGCTTCCAACTAGAACTCGTATTCTGAATTATAAACTGTGATGTGTATGAAACCCAGTTATGAAGTACAATGTGCAGGTAAGCAGGATAAGTAATGTGACCTCACTTGCTTTAGAAACACGCTGAAATGCTAGTCAAGCAGAAGCAGAAATACCCTGAAGTGTATTTACTTTGGCCATTTGTTAAAATCTTGTCTACTTTTAGATATTCCTTGCTTCTGACATATTTATTATCAAAAGACAGAAGAGTTTCAGCTTGTACACTTGATGGACTAAGAGATATCTAAGAGCTTTCTATATTCTTACACTCCCCATATTCTAGTAAAAAGTTATTTTAGTTTTTAAATGCAAACATCTTATTCGTACACATTACTACATACCCTGAAGATAACCGTGGTGGAATCTAAGAGATGTGGTGAAGCAGCTCAGGGACAATTTGTAGATTCCCATTAAGCCTTTAGGATGAGTTTACTTGAGGCTGTGTCTGTGGCCTTCCTACTTTTTCAAGGTGGATGTACAGTTACTTTTGTTGGTAAACCTGAGGTTCTCTTGCTAGTGACCATAATTCATGCTACAGTCAGAGTGGAAGTTTTAGGTCAGCCAGGTTTGGATGTTTTAGATGTAAATTTTGTAGATAGATCAAATAAATACAGTATGAAGGAACAGTATTGCAATGGGGGAGGCTTTGTTATTTTTTACATAATTGTAAACTGAATGTCTGGTTACCATTTTTTCCCCTCTAAGTTCCATCTGTATTTTAGCATGGGAGGGTCAACTGCTGGCTTTTTTCCCCATGCTTACACAATGGAGCATAAACACTAGACAGTGGAATTGATTCTTACAGGACACTACTAAAACTTTACTGCATGTACACCACATGCTTCTGAACAAAATATTTCTAGCAATCCATATGTATATTCTTTTCTATTGCCAATTAATTGCTTTCTGAACAGTGAATTGAAAGAATAGCTTCAATTAAAATAAGTGTGTGCAGCAGAAATAAGTTCAGTGTAATATTAAAGTGGAAAAGATTCAGAGAAAAATGTGGAGTTAATAAATGGAGCAGACCTCTGCAGTTCTTGACTTTCCCCTGTGATATCTTCTAAGGGGAGGACTCTCAAGCAGTCAAATAACAGGAAAACAGTGAAAAAAAGACTGATAACAGATTTGGGCTCATAGCAGCATTTAACTCTTGTATTCTGCTATTCTTCAATGAGAAAATAGTAGGATAGAGTCAGATGTGTCAGCATCTTCCATGAGCATGCCCTCTTGACAAAGGGGAATTTCAGGATGTTAAACATTGTATGTGATGGAACCATTGCAACTAAATCTGCTGTTAATGGCTTAGAACATGAGAGGAAATGGGAGAGGCACCAAATATGTCTTTGATTTACCTTTGAGCTAACTGATTTCAGGTGGCCTGTCTAGTAGGTTCATTTGTCCATGTAAATTAGAGTGCCTTTTTGGCCCCAAAGGTAACAAATCTTAAAATGAAGAGGTAGACACATAGAAAAAGCATATCTTACCAAGACATGGTAGAAAGTATTAGCTATCCCTGTTCAAAATTCAACTTCTGTTGTTCATAAGAGTTACATCTCATGGAAACCAATAGCTCTTGGCCAGGTTCCAGACACATAGGGGAAACTTTAGGTTATAATTATGCTTTACAGCTCCTTTTAATTATAAAAAAAATTAGAAACAACTTCATGTTGGCCACAATTTACTTGTGTCTAAGTGTTTTCATGAAGACAAAGATTGTACTGATGTGAAAATTTAATTCTTAAGAAAGTGAACCTAAACTTTGGGAGTTCTTTTATGTGAATACATTTCACAGAGAAATATGATTATCTGTTCAAATTCTTGGTTTCAAGGTTTGACCACAGTAAAGTTTTCTTTCTATGTGTAAACTGAAAGCAATGATAGTCTGCTTAGGAGTGTGTTTACCTGTTATTTTTTTCATTGGATGAAAGCTGAAAGCTGATGACATGTATTTTGTATGCAGCTGTCTGTGCATTTTCAATATAGGAGGAAATACAATCAGTTCAGCATGACTGGATTACTATAAATAGTTCTAGAAAATACCTTCATTTCCTCTCCACATTTATTTTTGTCATATGCCTTACCAACTGTAACACATGATGTAACCAAAAGTAATGTTATATTTTTATTTAAAAAAAGCAATGTTAAAACACAGAGTGGTGTCTGTGTTTGAGAAACAGAGCTGTAAAATAGAGCCCACCTTATGAAAAATTTTGGGCATGCTTTGGTCTTTTTGTTTTAGGGAGGTAAGGAATTTAATAATTGCAGATAATAGTGTTGAAAGCAAGAATGCAATATATTTCTGTACTAAACCCAAAAAAGTTATTTTGGGAATGAAGTGGTACATTTCTGCATTAATAGGAAAAATTAAAGATTTCAGCCCTCATTTTTGTCCTTCTAGTGGAAGCTAATTAGATAAAAATTATTTTACAGTAGTTCTAACTTAATATTCTTTTCTAGGTGAAAAGTGGGAACTTTCAAGAGGGTGGTTATGCTTTCTATGTATCATCATCTGCTAAACTAGTGTGATTTGCTGTCTTCTAACTAGGCATGAAAATTATGCATTTTATTAGTCAGATAGGCGCAGGCTGCAGTAACACACTGTGCAGAACATGTCTGAAAGGAAAAGCACCTTCCAAAATTACCCGTTCCATTATGAGCAAACCCCATAGAGCCTGCTCTGCCATGGCTTTACTGCTCACTAGCCTCAGCCCTGCTCCCTCACCCTCCTTCAGTCCCATCCCTTCTCCCACAGATCTCTGCTTTCATGGTTTGGCAAGGAATGGCATTTCCAGGACTGGCTGTCCTGCTGGTCCAACAGACAGGATGGTGCCACCCCCAGATAAACCTAGTGCAGCACTTGGCTCTGATGGGTAGCAGCTGACTCGAGAGGCTGCTCACAGCCTTCTAACCCTTGCCTGGGCTGATCTGCCTTAGCAGCTCTGGTTTAGGGACTTGGTTGAAGCTTGACACAGGCCAATGATCACAAAAGTGATTAATGAATAACAAAAGGAAACATATAGGCCATCCAACTAAAAAGCCTTAAAAAAAAAAAAAAAAAAGAAATTTTAGTTGTGTACTGCTTGGTTTCATAAAGAGTAGTCAAGTCTATAATTGCCTCTGTGTTACTAAGAAAGTAACTTTCAGGAGAGCTGCAAAAAAGTAACTTTTGTGGAAAACATTAGCACCAATTTTGTGGAAAACATTAGCACTGATTGTTCCCAGGAATTTGATTCTCAGTGTTCTACATGGCAAGTAAGTTTTCCATCATTTGTGCCTGTGCCAGGGGAAGATGACAAGCCATCTAGCCATGTAAAACCTGGATGTTAAGGCGTGTGCCTTCCTGTTATGAAACTTGCTGCAATCCTGAAATTCAAAGTAGATGAGAATGCATGCAAGACATTGAGAACAATGGAACAAGAGGGTAGGCACTGAAATAAATATGCTGTAATGTAGATTGATCAGGCTGACTTTCTGCTGAAAGCTGGGAACTTTGGTGTCCCTAAAATCATGTTATTAGGTGAGTTCAAAGCCTGTCACTAGTGAGCTTATTTATTTGAGTAGAAACAATTATAGTAAACCTGTGTGAGAGCAACCATATACCAGAAGCTGACCTAAGAGTAAGATCAACCAATGATGTTTCATGGATGTATCTCTCCATAAAAAAAACCAAAAAAACAAAACAACAAAAAAACCTCCCAAAAAACAAAACTAATCAACCAAAAAAAACAAAAACAAAAAAACAACAAACAAAAAAAACCGAAACAAACAAAACAAACAAAAAAACCCCACGGGAGGAAAAAAAAAAAAAAAGAGTTTTTTGCTTTTCTAAATATTTATGCTAGCTAGATACCTGAATGGTTTGATAGCTCAAGTGGAGTCCTTTAAACAAGAGGAAAGGCAAGTATACAAGAGAAACATTTTTAAAAAACCCCAAAACCAAGCAAAAAGCATATTTTTAAAAAATTCTATAAACTATGAGCAGGATGCCACTGCATTGTCCCAGAGAACAGAAGTTCCCATCTAGGTTTGTAGTGAAGGTGATTGAGAATAGATGGATGCAGTGTAATATGTAGAAGAAAGAAGTCAAGTCTGCAGAGGTGTTGCTTGACAGCTTCAGAGCTATCTAATTTTAAAGCCAAGTGTCATCTAAAGAAAGTAGATCCCTTACTCCATGGGCATTGTTGGAGAAAATACTGACATAAAACTGACATAAATATACAGATGCATTTTTCCACAATTAATTTAGTAGTATGTCCTGCACTGAATTCAGGTTGGAGGAAGCTGGAAAACTTACTCCAATGCTAGCATAAAAAATGCCTGCTTATCAGCAGACTCAAGTGAAGTTAGAACACTGTGTAAGTCTCCAAAAAATATCTGTTAGTCTCCAAAAAGAGTAGTCATCATCTGTGTAGCTACTCCATGAGCAGACTCATCTTTTTTCTCCTTCCTCTCTGTTGAGCAAGCCTTCACTAAGAATTGCAAAGTCTCAATATGATTAAGTGGTTTTTAGAATGTGAAACAATTTCGTATACTTGACGCATTGAGATAAGGTGGTTAATATTTCCTGTAGACAGTACCTTCAAATTTATTTTTTGTAAAATGTAAGTATTTAAGAATTCCCAAGTGGTGAACTAGGCAGTTGTCATCCTGAATGTTTACAACAGCAAGTTTTAGCTTGTACGAGCTGAGTGGGGAGATTGCCTTCCTTTCAGTTTCTGTTCATAACAGTGACTTGTGAGAGTGAAACAGTGCAGTTGGTAGAACTGGTTTGATATCGGAATAGTTCATCCATGTACTTTGTCTATATTGCTGTATTCCTTTTACTGTGTAAACTGTGCTAAATTTGGAGGGCCTAGAAAATAAAGGACTATAATAGTTGAGTAAGGGCAGAGCAGATGCCAAACAATTGCCCATTTCCTGAAATCTTTGTACAGAATTTGGAGGCATAGCAATTCAAGGAAATGCTCAGTATAAAAATGAGGGAGCTGCAATAATTCATGAGATGGATTGTGTTGAGTGTAGGTCTGGCATTGAGAGCTTCTGTTGGCTCTCCTGACTGAAGCTTAATTTTAGTGTCAGGCGAGAAAAGGCTGATTGACTTGTCTTTCCCTTTGGTTTTGCACTTTGGTTGATACTAACGTTAGGACAATGGTGATAGTATGGTGTTTGGCATCTTTCAAGAATGTGAAAATGTCTCTTAGGCATTCTGGGTCTACACTCTCATGTGTTATTGATCCAGACTGCGCATGATAGGTCTCTAATAATTACAGATAGTGTTTCATGCCTTGTTCCATTTTATCCTGTCTGAGTACAAAATGAACTCTCATTCTGTTTTCTATTGCACAGCAGGTAAGTAGAAGACATCTATGTACATAAATTAAAATAATTAGAGTTTTAAGTGTTCAGTGAATTGCAGAGCAAGAGAGCTACACTTGCCTCTTTGGCCACATGCTGGCCATACTGGTGTCTCAGAACCCACTCTGAGCGGTCATGCTGGTTTTGCTTGCTGGTGCATCTCAGGTGAGGATTTCCTAATAACTGGAAGACAAACAGAGTTCTGTTGATATCCTAGAGGGTGAAGTTCTAGGTGTAGCTGTTCTTGGTGGAGCAGTTTCTCCTCTATATACACAGTCCACCAGAGGGAGATGAACACCAGAGCTGGCAGAAAGAGGAGCGGTTTGTGCCAGGGAGGTTTGCCTAGGCCAGCCTTTTGTACCTGAGCGTACAATACCGTGTCGACACCTTTGTGTGTCAGAATCAAGACTGGAGTGGTGGGTGGTTTCTTGTACTCCTGAGTGGAAATCAAGGCCATCACTATCTTTTCAACTTTTTGTTGCTATACCATTGCCTTAGTAAAACCTTGTAGGAAAGAGAATGGTAGTGATATTCCTATGGGTTTTCTTAAACCATTCCGCCTGACTGGCATTTGGATTTTGTGATTAATTGAATTTTAGGTATATCCTCAGTGTGTCTGCTGCCTGTGCATGAGTCCAGACAGATTCCTGGTTCATTTTGCCTGAATTTGGTAGGCTGTCTGGACATGAGACATTTGTACTTTTAAATATGCAGCAGCACTGAGCTGTGCCTGAGCTGCTGAGCCAGCAGGGAGGAAAGGTTTGGTTGCCTTGACGTGAGTGACACGGTAATGGAGCTCCATTGTCCGGGCTGGAGCTGCCGCCACTCCTGCCAGCACACAAGGGTTGGCAGACGAGTTTGTTTGTCAGCATGGAGCTATATCGGCACATCCTCGGTCTCAAGGGCAAGCGTGTTACTCATTCCTGTCTGGAAACTGATTGATTTAAAAGACTCTTGAGATGAGGTGGTTCTTTAGGTTCAAGAGCCAAATAGAAGTGAAAAGAAAATGATTTCTGACTAGTGTCTGCTACAGATATTATACTGTAACTTTCTTTACAGTGTCACTCCAGTAAAATGTAACATAGAGAGGCTGTATTTCAACTAAGATCATAGGTCTTAAGTCTTTTGAGCACGTTTATGAAAAGGAAGTCCTATTAAATGCCTTTTTTGGGCACCAATTTTGTTCCAAAACTGTTAGCTTAGTAAGTTTTCTTACATCTCTTGTCAACTGGTGTAATTTTCTCAAAAATTATGATTTTTGTCAATCCTTTTAATTGAAATCGGGAGTTTTTCTTAAAGTTTAGGATCTAATTCAAACAATTTTAAGAGTTTGTCTTAAGTGGCACATGTCATGACAAACTTTGTTCCATTATGTGTTCCATCTTTAGAATCTGAAAGCAGAGTTGTGCTTTTTGATTGGTTTTTAAATTATTTTATTGCATGTTGTAATTAATCAAGTGATTAGAACACAGAATTTGATTTTTAGTATTTACCATTTTTCCTATGCATTAGTAGACAGAAGAAATGGGAAAAAACTACTTAGATGTAGACTCCAGCTCATAGATCTCTGTGTTCAGTGGCAGATCCTGCACATTACCCAGGCACACCACAGTGTCTTGAACAGTAGACTATCTGTGTGTCTTTCCCCATTCTTATTTGTTTAGTTGGAATTTATATTAACAATGTCAGCAGTCCTGGTCCAATCTTCAGATCTACAGATTGTCCAGAATAAAACAGAAATTAACATCTGATGATATACAGACTTGCCAATGAAATAAATTGTTGATTTTTCTTTGAGGATACAAACATTCAGCATTTCCTTAAAAAAAAAAAAAAATCACAGGTTTTATAGCTAAATATACTGGATATAGAAACTGCCTTGATTGAGAGAACTGGAAAAGGCTGGGTTTCTCCTGCTGTATGATTCTGATACCAGGGTACAACTATGCTCAGTTTAGACAGATGTATGTGACCAATATGGTGTTCAAAATAGAAATATTTTGCCATAGATGTTGTCATGTTCTTTAAAATTTATTTTAACACTGTTAACATTAAGACTATGTAATTTCCATTTTATCTTGATCTAAAGGTATTTCATATTAATAACTAACAGGAAAAAAATTGTGTTTAACTTGATTGTGTTTAATATAGCACAGCAAAATTAGCCAGGTTGTCAGGGTTTGATGAAGAAGTCTTATGAGAAGTTTTCCTTTAACTGGAAAGTCCTGTAGATATCAACTTTAAAGGTAAAATATTAAAGTTTTATACAACATGTTATAAATAGTTGTCAGATCTATTTACATTTGATTTTCACCATGGCATTTCTGGTCAGCTGCTGACTTTAGGAGAACCACTAAAATTGCAGATGTGGAATATTTTGAAAGACTTCTTTGGGGTTTGAAATTTTTTTCTTAGTTTGCCCAGGAGATATGTTCCTTAACAAATAGCACGGATCTGCTCTAGTTTATCTGTAATTGTGAAATTTGGGTTTGCTAAATATCTTGATTCTTTGCTATTTATTTGATATCGAGGACCACGTTTATTAGTTTGGAAGGTATGGGGGAATCCAGGCTCTCAGTACCATTTGTTTCTCTCTTAGACTTACATCTCAATTAGTGAGTTTTATGTTTGGTTGTTTGCTTTTTTTAAAAATTATTCATTTATATGGTAAACCACATTAGTTTTTGTATCCTGTGATAAATACATTTAGCTAACAAAGATCCTTATCCTTGATCTTTCTTTCACTTTTGTGTTCAGCTGCTCCTCAATAACATACTAAAAATAAACTAACTTTACTGAGGTTGTTTGTTGACATTTATATTCAGTGAGTCATTGTAGTGTGTTGCTATATGATTAAGATCTATTTTGGCTTTTAATCATACATCCATGTGGTATACCCTTGAAAACAAGTAATTGAATGTTAAAAATTCTGATTTCTGTCATAGCAATTTAATGAAGTCCAAATCTCTGTAAAATACTAAACTCAGTATCTGTCTGTTGTCTGAAGATATCAGTAGTCAGCTACAGTGCATTTTTATTGCAGTAGAAGTTCAACATTTGTATTAGCAGTAACACAGATAGCTTAAGTGACCCAATGTGGACTCTGTAATAGACTAAACAGGAATTTTCATTATTGTGTGACAATAAGGGACACTTTAGATGCTTTATGAGGATAAGACATCTAGAATCTAGACTTCAGCTAATTAATTTCAAATGAAGCAAATGAGACACCTGTCCTAAGATGTATGGGTTTTCTAAGCAAGATTTTTGTGCATGCAATGTCAAACTTTCTGTAAAAGGCTTGTAGGGCTGATAGGTTATATAAAGAAAATCAATATAGTATTTTCCAAATAGTATATATGACAATTCATACAAATTTATATATAGGATTTGATATTTTCTATGGCATTTGCTGTGTTGCCTGCTATTTTGGGATGAGCTGGCAGATAGTTTTTTTCAGTCCATAGTTCCATGGACGCCTATATGTGTATTCCCTGGGAAGTGGCAGCCACATGCATTTCATGTGCCAGCATTGCTGGTGTGGCTGCACACAAGTTGGATCTGGGACCTGATGAACTAATCAGGTACACACTGAGTATCTGGCCCGAGGGTGATGATGCAGCCTGGCTGGGATGGGATGCGGGTGGAGAGAGGGGATTTCAGCTGCAGCTTGCACTTAGTGTTGATTAAATGGATTGTGAAACCAGCCCTCCAGGTAAGCCTATAGACCATGTGTGTCCTTACTACATTTTTGTAAACATTCAATGAATACAATCCAGTGCTTCTTAGAAAATAATTATTAGAGTTTCGTGAATTTTCACAGTACAAGTTGCTCTTTTTCACAAGTGTGAATCAGAAATGTATGTGGGCAACAATGTGAGGGAGAGTTGTTTTCAGTAGGAGTCCTGTTTCTGCAAACTGATCTCTTTTAAAAAACATTTTTAAAAGTAATTAGTGACATATCATAGAATTAAGTGGACAATATATTTAAAATAAATTAAAAATCAGTTTAAGTTAGTGTATTGTGTATTATAGTGTATAGTGTATTAAGTTAGTGTATGACTGTATTGACTCCACTAACATAGTTTTTCAGTAGTTAGCTCTGTTATGTAGCTTGCTGCTCTTACTGAATTGCTTTGTTTTGGTATTACCTAGCTATGTGTTAAATCAGGTTAAATCAGTGAGGAGGTAGGGATCTCAGAATTTTCAGTAGGTGCAAAATTCTGTCCCAGCATGGGTTAAGGCAAATATGGTTTCTTAGTAAGGAACATATTTTAAGCAGCTGCAAAATTCTTAGTAGGAAACCAGAAGTTTTTCTTCCGTAAAAAAATCATACCAATTGAAATGTCCAGAGTCATTAATTTATGGTTTGCTTTGTCAATTTATGGGTGCTTCAGTAATGGTGTTTTTCCTGCAGTATCTTTTCTTGTTGGTTTTGTGGGATTTTTCTGTTGGGTTTTTATTTTTGGGGGGATTGTGTTTTTTGGTCTTTTGAAGTTTTTTTGTTTGGTTTCTGAGGAGATTTTATTGTTGTTTTGGTTTTGTTTCTTGTTTGTTTGGGTTTTTTGTTTTGGTTTAGTTTTTAGTTCTTCTTTTAGTGTTGCAGTAGAGTATCACTAAACTGTTTTTCTTCCTATGTTGGTTAACTGTAAAGATTTCAAGCAGTTACAGTGAACAGTTTAAAACTGGGACAATACTGCTTTATAGTAAGTCTTGCAAAATTAGGGAGCTATATGTAGGAAAATCCTAATTAAAACTACCTGCTTCCTTACAACATGCTTCAGTGGTGGTATACAACATATTTCAAGGTAACTAAAAGTAGTGCAGGTATAGGATTTATGTACATTTCCATGTCTGCATGCAGGAGGGTCATCCCCATCTCAGTTATAAGAGCTGCTGCTCTGTGGTACTAATGGAGTGATTAAATTGCTTTTTAAATTTTCTACTTATAAAATTTACTGCATAAAATCAGGTTTTTGTACATTTCTTCAAATCAGGCCTTAATCATATATTTGTACCTTGCAGCTTTGTTTAGTATCACAAAAATGAAGCAGATTATAAATGGCAATGAAGACGTATGTATTAATACACTTTTTATATGCATGGTAGTATACTTTTGTTTACAGTGACAGTAGGGATGTTTTGAAGAATGTGAAATAAATATTTTGGGATTTTTTTTTTTTTAACTGAAAAATACTGTCTCACTTGTCTAGTAAGTTGATTCCAACTTCCTGCTAAATGACAGATTGTTTCCAAATGCGTTTTTACCGAAAAGTTCTCTTAAACACAACAAAAATAATTTAGTCCTTAAAACTGAAAAAGCAGATTTTTTTCCCTAGCTGTTTGACACATATATAATGTAGAGTTTTGATGGAACAATATAAAGATTTGGGCTTTTATCTAGCCTTACATATGAAATGTCAGCATTCACAGAGCTCTGATCAGAGAGCAGGGTGCATGGCAGATAGCATTTCTAACTTGTCACTGCTCACCAACCCAAAGAAACCTTGCAGATATGAACGCTGTAGTTTAAATCTTGTGCAGACATGCCTTAAAAAACTGTATCAGTTTGTCAAGAATAAAATCTCACTTTGACAAATACGTGTACATGGGAAGGCTGTAACCAGTTCCACTTTTAAGCAGTGTGCAAGTAGCAAATGAAGAAAACTGCAGAATGAAAGAAAAATCACCTCTACTTTACTGAATAAACAGTGTTCTCATAGAGCATTGCTCAAGTACTAAATCTTTGTATTTACCAAACTTTCGTGCAGTAGAAATAGATGTCCAGCTGATAAGGGTTTGTTTTTTATAGGTCCATTTATGGCCTATCACTATCCACAGGACTTGGAATGTAATAAATGACTCCCAGAAGTAGATCAACTAAATTGCAGTTTAATGCAATATTGCTGGGTATAGTAGAGGAGTGATTACACTGTGCCTGAACACGCCTGGCTAGCCATCAGAGGAAGGGACGTTGGGTTATTTTCTGTGCATCTAGTTCTGCAGTCCCTGCTGAAGCAAAATGCATTTTTTTGGGTTTTTTTTTTTTTTGGGGGGGGGCGGGAAGGTGGGAGAGGGGTGATGATTTGTGCAGGGACTAAAGCTTGGAAAAAAACATTCCATTACAGGGAAATACAAGGTAATAAACTGGCTTAATTCCTCCTTTAGACATGAACATGTTGAAGGCCAAAGCAAGACATTTTTCACTTTAGGAATGAAATAAAAGAAGTTGTACATGGCCTTCAGAAAATTGCAGCTGCAGTTACTTATCCTTCTTTTTCATCCCATTCCTTTAGTCTTTGTAATAAAATTTCACCTCTGATTTAGACAATATCATTGCTGAGTAGTAATTCCTGTTTGTTAATAACTCTGTTTTGTCAGGTAGCGAACTTTACGATGCAGTTATTATGGAAAGCATCCCTGCGCCAGAATTTGTCCTCTGACAGGTTAAGAATTGCACAAATCAAGAAAAATAGGAAAGATTTTGGAGGTTTCTTTCTTCTCCAAAAATAAAATCTGTGTGGTTGTTGCTAAGTGGCAACCTGGTACATGTTCCAGAGAGCAGAATTATGGGAATCTTGAAAACCCTTAAGGTTTTTTTTTATTTTTTCTGGTAATTTTTTTGTAATTTTTCCCACACATGACTAATTTTTACTAATTTTCCTGCAAATCATAGTCACAGTATTTTTTAGTGCAAATAGGCCTACCATTTTGCTTTGAAAAGAGATGAAGAACATCAATAGGGTCTCTTCTGCTGGCTCTTCCTTTGGGTTGGTGAAAGGGACTGCTGGTGTCACATACCCTTATTGCAGTAGTATGCAAGAATCTATTGGAGGTTTTGACCAGATGGTGTCAGTTATGGAACCAAGAAGCAATATCAGGAAATACAGAAGTTAAGGCTTGATTACACTGTGTTAAATGTTTATCCATACACATCATATTAACAGCTGTAATTAATGACAACAGCCTTTTTAAAAATCGGAATGTCTAAGATGTGACTGTACTTTGTTTTCTGTGCTTAAAAATTGTCTTTGCCTTATGCTATGGATTCTTTGCTCTAATGTCTTTGAACTTAAAATTGCAGAAATTTAATTGAATTTGCCTTATGTTTCAAAAGCAGTTTAGTCTTTGAATTTTTAGTTCAGACTTCTCTTGCTAAACTGTATATGAGAACATACTTGTTATATTGAAAGCCTCTGTATTCCTTCTCTGCTTCTCAAAGGAAATGTTGAACAGTTGTTACTCTGAGGTAACTTGATCTCAGTAACTGGTATAGAGTTTGTCTTTCAGAATTTTTGGGTTTTCATTCATATATGTTTTGTTTTACGTACTTTGTATGCTTGTTTGGTAAAATGCCTTTAGGCAGAACAACTTTTATAGGCAGAGATGATATCTCCTACTAAACATGAGTATAATTAGACAAGCTAGACTATTCTGGTAGTTGTCTGACACCATATGTGGGAATATCAAGAGGGCATCTTGGATATTTCTGTTTATTCTGGTAATTCTGATAATGATTTCTGATATATTCTGTCTATTCCTTTACTGTTTCTTAACCACTATTTTACACAATTTAACACAATCTACTGTTGGCTTCTCCAGCAGGTTAGGCTCCTTATCTTTGTGTAATAAATAGACATAATTGTTATTATCCCAAAGATGGGTCCATTGTATTACTGGCCCAAAGCAAAACGAGCTCTTACACTGGCAAGTTGAGCTTATTTAAAGTGCCAGCCCAATTTAACTTTTCTTGCACTCACACTAAATGCAGCACTTGTATTTCCGTGTTGCTTCCAAGCCAATTATTCGCATATGTTTAAAAAGCAATCAGATCTGCTCTGTTAGGTCAACATAATATGAACATAAATGCACATTCTTACAAATAAGCTGCCCTAAAATATAAAGTAGAAAAACAAATGTAGTGTGAAATGCTAGGGGAAATGCAGGCAAGGCATAATTAGCAAAGGACAGTAGAAATGCTGTTTTGTTAGGACTTGAATAGTAACAGTCAATTAAGTTCTCACAACAGGAAACAGCAAAGCATGTAACAAAGAAACATCATCACTTCAGCATAAAGTCTATACAAAGAATCACAAAACTGAGGCAATTAATAGATCAGAAGTCATAAGTTAAAAAAACAGAGGGGACTAACTTCATATTTCTTTGTAAAGAAATATATCTCTGTATATTGCAATAATTAACAGACTTAATTTTTAATATAGTATATGAATCATGGTAGTTTATATAAAACAAGCACATATATAAAGCATGGCTGGGGATGTATGTTGTAGTAAATAATATGTAGGATGTAATTGTAGGCTTGATAACTGAGGCATAGCCATCATTACTCAAACTAACTGTAAAAAACTCAGATTATCAGTTCAAAGTTAGCTAGTAAGGATATGATTAATGTTTCTTCCCTTCCTTTTCCTCAGTACCAGAATAATGGAAGTGATCTAAGATGGATAAACAGAGAGGCACTGCAGCATTGTGTTATATATAAAGAGAAAGTAGTTATAAGCAAATCAAGGGCTCAAACACTTGTAATAACATTGAAACTTATACTGAAAAATTTAGTATTTCTAGTTAAATACCTTGAATTGCCTCCAGAAAGCTTTGGTAACCACGTAAAGGCACCAGACTCCAATTCAGGTACTTTCATTGAATTTCTTGTATTGCATCATGTGGATATCTGTAGTAAGCTGATTTTCAGTATATAAACAGTAGATGCTTTCTCCCCCTATACTATGATCTTGCATATGAAAGGTAAATGCTTTTCTTAGGACCAGAACCAAGCCCCATGAGAGGATACAAGGATATTTCAAGGGTAACACAATTAAGGGAAGAAATAACATTATCTGGAAATGTTCTGTTATCTGGAATTTCTGGCTTACTTCTCTGAAGCTTTTCCAAACATCACGTGTCAGGGCAGTTGAGAAAGGTACAATTTTCCATTTAGTTCCCCAGAGCATGCAGGGATCTGCTTAGCAAGTTTTTGAATTTGGGTTATTTTGAGAAAGACTGATGCCAAATAGATATCCAGTAGATTTTTAATAGCTGTGCTAAGTTGGCTAGTGATACCATGAGTTTTGATTGTGCTGCTTTTACTCTTGTTTATTTAGTATGTTGAATGCCTTATTACAATGCATACGTAACCTGGTGTTACTCTCCTGGTTATTTGGAAAAAACCCTCAATTCCTTCCCTCTTCTCTCTCCCCACCCTAAAAGAAAAAAAAAAAAAAAATAAGGGGGGGGCAGGGGAGGAGGAAAGGAAGGAAAATATTTAGCCTCATTTAAAACAGAGAGAAGAAGGCTAATGTAAATCAAATCCAGAAAGAGTGGATAAGGAGGGGATAGGGAGAGGGGGAACACAACTTGACTCTGCTTTGCCTCTTTTACCCACAGAGGAATGTTGCCAACTGGAATATGGACTTGTTGGAAAATAAATAAAGTGATCCTACTCAGAGCACAAAAAAGTGAAGTAAATCTGTCTGAGTAGGTGGGTTTTTTTCAGTGTTTTTTATATTTGCTTCTGGGCCAGTGCAGCAACAGAGTGTTCATTAGACACAGCAGTGCAGTCCAACAGTCATACATGGAGGGTAATGTGCTTAATGTGGTGCTGCAGCAGCTCGGTACGTGCATGCAGATGTTGTCCAACAGTTAATGTTTAACTTCACTGGTTTGCCTTTGGTTTGCATGTTTCCAAGTGTGCTTTTTCTTCAGCAGTGTTTTAAGACTTTTGTCTGCTGTAGAAATACTTTAAATGTAATAAAGAGAAGCAGTGGTAACATCTTGGAAATTGTGAATGCCCCAAAACACTTGGTAATAAAAGGCTGAAAAAGTACTGGTATCTTGAGACACTATAGAGTCAAAGGCAAATGAAATTTCGGGTATGCACAATGTGACATTTTGTACTAAATCCCAGACTGAAATTTGAAAAAGTGATTTGGATTCTATTGGACTTGAATAAAGTGTTTGGATTTTTTTTTTTTTTTTAATTCTCCTGCTCTGTTTTCAGCAGAGCTCTAATAGTTCGGGCTTTTTTTCTTTTTACTCTGCCATGGCAGCTTTAAAATGCCAACAGCTTCTACTGCAGAGAATTTTAAAGAATCATTCTACCTGTGGATAATTTCAAAACCAGAGGAAAAATTTTAAAACACACCTTCGTATATGGCCTTGGAGATACCCATCACAAATATTTAATATAAAATAGCTGACTTCAACTGCCAAAGACATAGTGCTTTTTGATTGGTGTGCTTGCATATTAAAACTTTATGCAACAAACAGTACTGCATTCTGTGTGATAAGTGATGAAATTTTAGAGCTCAGTGAATTGCTGATTTTTAGCTGATTTGTAATAAATGTCCATCAGTGTTCACACACCCCCTGTCTGAGGGACAGTCTGGCTTCAAGGGCCATTCTTATAACATCCTTCTGTTCAAAAAAAGCAGGAGAGATAGCTTCTGTTTAATGTGAGAATAATCTCATGGGGCTTTGCCCAAGAGGCTTCCACTTAAGGTGCAGATAGGACTGACAAGTTCATTTAACATATCACTGCCACTGCAAGGGGCTGGCTGCTTCTCTCCTGCACCTGACTCAGTCTAGCCATTTGTCTGATTTCTTGGTGATTTGATTCATTTCGCTAAGCTGGTGAAAAACAAGTCACCCACCCACACCCACACACATGCTTTGGGGTTTCCTGCCTGCTTAATGATCTGAACTGTCTCACTGCAGTGTCAGATGAACAGCACAGGCTGTTTGAAGGACCAGCTCCCTTAGTGAAATGTTACTGTGGCATAGCTGCCTTAAAACTACAGGCTACAAATGACTGCATGGTACATAATTTATAAGAAACTGACTTATGTTACTTCAGGTAAATACTCTGTAAAACCAGCTGGAGATACCATTCAGAGGTCACGTGTGTTGAGTTGCAGTAAAAACACAAAGATTTTCTACTGCTGTTGAGCAAATATTTGAGATGGAAGGTACTAATGAGAGCTTAAAAAGGAAATGGCATAACTGGAAGATTAAAATGCATAGAAGAGATCAATTAAGAGCAAAAGAAGACAGAAGGCATCGAATGAAAGGGTGGCTTTTTTGTCATACTTACAATAATCATCAAAGACAAATATTACCATCAAGAGAAATCTGTTCAAGCTGTGTCTCCTTCCCAAATGTTGGTTCCCGTTGGCCTTAACTTTTGCATGGGACCAAGCAGAAATGTTGTACATTCTTCTGCTGTACCATAAATATAGAAGCATTTTTTAAAAGCATTTAGTCCTTTCAGATATGGCAGCCTCATATTTGCATTGCCTCATTAAGCCGAGGAGACTTAAAACATAAATTGATTACTGAAAAAATGTTTTATTAGTTAAATGGGAGCTTGCAGGCAGTACTTTGCTGATTCTGTGTACTAGTTTCTTCACTTCTCTGATCTCTAAAATGTATGTGTGGTAAGACCAGCCCTTGCCAGTTCTGTGAAATGCTGCAGATTTAGTGAGAAATACATATGAAAGTGTGCAGAAGCCTCTTGGCTACCAATCTAATGCTGGAGAAGGGAGGTCACTGTGCAAACTAGGTGATGAGTGTCTGTGAAATCTGGAAGTAGAAACCTGTCCAGGATGTTGACTCACATAACATAGACAAAGTCTTCACATGCAAGCTGTCTTCCAAAGGCACTGTGTTTTTGCTTTTCTCTGCTTCCCTGGTATGTCAGTGAGTTCAGCCTCTCGGTCTTGTCTTCCTGCTCTTTAGCTTGCCACTTTCAGGGCATATTTCTAGACTTACTCACCTATTCAGAACAAACGTGTGTAAATACTGAGTGGAAAAAACCCACCCAACTCTATCACCTTACCATTATGCAATGTGGAAAATATTCTATTGCACTAAGAAGAAACTGGTGATCCTTTGTTATGTATATCCATTTATTGATAATATTAGTGCTGTACTACTGAAGCTTATTGATCATGTCTTGAAATTACCTCTTTCTTTCAGTTGTCCACACTGAAAAGGACTTTTTTGTAAGAGGTTTGTAATGGAAAACCATGTTGTAGCCTTTGAATCTGATGGTATTATACTCTTTCAAATATCAATATCAGCACTGCCACTTTCAAATTGATGGAAATGTAGATCATTGAGAACAAAGGGCTCATGTGATTTCAGTGGTTTTAATCCTGGATTATTCAGTCACAACTCGACCTTAAAATATAGTAATGCCAAGTGGGAGGAAAATGCTTGGAATTTTACTGCTTTTCATTGTAAATGATAATGTATCTAACTTTTTAAAAATGTCTATCTAGATTTACTTCTTAACAAAGTTTATAATAATATCCAATTGATTCCATTAATACCAGGCTATTTTATCAAAGTGGGAATTGGATCCGAACACTTCTGTTTGCCTCTTAAAATACTGCTAGGACTACTTATTTCTGATTCTGAGCTTATTTTTGATTTAGACTTTGCAGGTTGTGCCTTGCACTTTGTCACAAAATCCCTGTCAATCTTAAATAGTTGAGATTTCAGAGCAGGTATTTTATGTCCTTGTGATACCCAGTACAACCCTTCAGACCTGCTAAATGCCAAACAATATCTGCTTTATATGCTGAATGCAGTTTGCTGTTTCTGAAAGTATATTGACTGGGATTAGTTTTTATTTTGCACATCTAAATGTCTACATTTGCCTCCTTTTAAGCAACTATTATGAAGAATATATATTTGAAAATGTTGCTGCAAAAGGGTTTTGAGGTTCCACTTAGATTTTTGAATTTATGAGCTCCTTACTAGCTTTCTTTTGAGCTCTTAAAGAATGTCACCTGATTTATCTTACTAACATTGCTGGAGTAGCAAGTCTTCCATCTGAAGACTTTGTCATTAAAAATTTGTAATGGTTTTCTCCCCCGCACCCTCTTCCCTGATGAATTCATGTGAGCCTTTTTCATGCCCATACAAGGTATAGGCCCTTCCATGATTGAAAAAGGGGATTCAAAACAGGGGAACAGCCAGCAAATAAAAAACAGAGAAACAGCCAGCAAATAAGTAATTTTGTCTCTGTAAAATTACTGGAGGGCTTGGAGGAGGCAAGGATCCTTGAACCTTTTCAAGTAGGCATTATTAAGAGATCTAGTGCAATAAGAAATTATTAAGAAACTTTAAGAAAAGGTGAATATAGGCTCAATATATTCCCTCCTTACTCCCCTCCGCTCCTTGTATGTTAGTTATTCTGAGAAATGAACACAAAAAAAAAAGTTACTGAGAGTATGAGCTACATGGCAGTTTCTGAGAGGGCTGGAATTAAAATTTGTAGCCCTGACTTCTATAGATTCTTTTTATGATTTATTGCAAAATCTGGCTGAAAGTTTTTCTTTAGTCGGAACATTAATTCTTGTCTGCACCATTGCCTTGTTCATGACATCTGTGAAGATGTAATAATATTTGAGACTTTTATCCTTGTGTCATTTGGTTGAAATATGTTGGTTGCTCTTCTTAGAAGACCAACCTGAAAGAGGGGCTATTGTGTGTTGAACCTGGTTTGGTTCACTTTTCTCCTTCATAACCTGGCCTGAAAATTGCAGGAAGCTGGAGGAAGTTTTAAATACTGTCTCTTAACTGGGCTAGTGTTTAAAGAAGTGCATATAACTCTACAAACACCTGAATTCCAGAAACATTTTCATGTTGGAGGAAGGGTTGGGGAAGACCAGTGCATCAGATCCATTGACCTGGATTTGATGGGTGCAGTAACAAATTGCAGATTTTTCCTTGCCATTTCATGGGTATTCCAGACAGTCTGTGTCTTCTCTGTTCTGAAGCAGCAAAACTGAAAGCTGGAAGCACATTAAAAATCAAATGTAGATTCAAGCTGTTAACTTTTGCTCCTGTAAGTATGAATTTTCACTACTTAGGCTACCTTATATGCAGTCTCACCAAAGTGAACATAAGCTGATCAGGTACTAAGGAGTAACCTACAAAATGAAACAAATAGTTTTGCTTCGAGAAGCTGGAGATTGTGCTGAATTCAACTGCCTTGAAGACTTGAAGAAAAGGAAACAAAACAAACCCAAAAGCCAAACAGCTTGGAAGCAATGCAATTACTTTGTGACAGGAACCAGGACTTGTCCAAAGAAAAACAAAACAAAAACAAATAAACAAAATAAACAAAACCACAAACAATCGAAATAGCCCCAAACAAATCAGTTCTGTACTGCGAAATATAAGGTTTTGAAAGTGAAAGTAGTGTTCTCATTGTAATCAGTAACTCTAATTTGCACATAAACGTTTCCTTGGTCTCATTTTTAAGGGTGCCTTTTTTTTTTTGTTTATAAAACCAACTTTAAAAAAATCCTGTAAAAACAATTTACAAATCTGTTAACCATTTCATATAGAGTGTCTTGACTTGTAAAGTCTAATCTCTCAAGTTCTTAAAATACTGAGATTTTTTAAATATATACTCAAGATTTATTCAGTCTTGTTAGATCGTTACTCTGAGTTATTACTTTCAGAATTTGTTTAAAAAATGCAACAAATGTGTAAAATTTGCTTGCAATCATTCTAAAAATGTTGCAGTGATAAGTGTATCCTAAAACAGTCATTAACCTTAAATCTCTCATTAGTTTGCAACACAAAATCAAATATTTTCCAGTTTCTAAAAGTGGAATGAATTGGTAGACTAAGTTTTGGGGTTTTACTCTTTTTATATGCTAAAAATCGAAATATAGTGAAGCCTTGTGTAATATCTGATCTATCCTTAGCCTGATGTTTCTAATCTGGCTCAAGTACAATATGGATAAAGGCAAAATAAATGAAATAGTAATAGGAAAGCAACAGACAATATTTTAAAGAAAAATCCTAAAAGCAACGTGGATTTTTTTTTTTGCATTACTTGGAAATGAGTGAATTTAAACAACTTGAAAGAGTTGGTTCTCATTTTTGCATCAGTCAGTCAATATTGGCTTGAGGTCTACAAAATATTTTCATTTTAATAAAATGAAAGCAGTTTGTAGCTACATCAAATTTATTTCTGGCCAGCACATCAAAAAACTTTAATGTAGCCAAATAACTAAACCCCCAAAATCTGACTAAATATTCACTATCCCTGAGGTATAAAATTTAACTGAAATTCAAAGTGCTTCCTGGCCTGACCACCAAGAAAGTGTTATTAGGATATTGTAGGAAACCTATGTAATGGGTTTGGTTCTGATATTTTCATTAGTGTGGTTTCAATACAGAAGAAAAAAATTGTATTTCAGCATTTCTGTAAGTATGTTTTGGGTATCTTATTGAGGTTTTTTTTTTGTTATCAACACGTTTTGTTGTGGTTACCTAAAAAATTGGTGACACATACAGAGGTTGTGCATCATAAGTTGTACTAAACACGGCTTTTACTCAAAATACATACTGCAACTTCATTTGCTACACCTTCCTTCGAATAAGATTATTTTATTTTGTATTTTGTAGAGAAATACATATCCTTGGAGAAGTGATCAGGAGTTGATTGATACTTTGTCCTGATGAAAGAAATCACTTTTTTTTACAATTTTTTAAATGTATATAAAAAATAATAATTTTTGTTGTTGTTATTGTTATTATTATTACTTCTATTCTTGTCACTGAATATGATATTTAGCAGCATCAGTAGTGATCAATCAATGAGCAGTAACTTGGGTTGTTGGAGTTTTTTTAAAGTTAAGCATTGCAATTTCTATTTAATACATCTGCAGACTTGCTGTAGGTGGTCATTAAAAGCATCTCCAGGAAGCTGTGTGGTGTGTGTATGCCTGGGGGAGGGGTTGGCTTTAGTTTTGTTTTTTTATTCATAGAGGAACATTGATGTAGAAATCAAAAGCTCTAAGTAAAAAGAAAACACTTGTTTCCAGAATAGTGAAGACTTTTTTTTTTTTTCTCCCCTAGTCTTTTAAAATTTGGAAGTAGTGTGGTTTGTTTTTATTGTGAAAACTCTCAGGAAGAACAATTCAGAGTCGGTGCCATTCTTCCCAGCTGAATGGCGCCTGGTTTGTGAAATGGAGCAGCTGCGGTAGTTTTAGCTTGGCTCACAAAACCATTTGCTTTTTAATCAAGAACTTCAGATTCTGTGGTGGCTGTTCATGATGGAGATGGCCAGCTCTGCCCTGAGAGACAGCTGTAGTATAATTGAGACTATGTGAAGCAAATATAAATGCTGGATGGATGTCTTAAAAGCAGCATATTCACTAAACTGTAACTGAATTTTTAAAAGCATGAGAAGCTTTTATACAGGCCAGAATTTACGACATGGTGAAGCATTTTATGCATAGTGATGTCCTTGCATATATTGTATAAACCAGGGTTTAAATCTTCAGCATTAGCATTCAAGTTATACAGTACAGTAATCCAAGTTTTGGTGAAGTGTGTATTTAACTGCATAGTGGGAAATGCTACAATTTTCTGAAAACATTATTGTAAATGTAGTTGAGGTCTCTTTCTTAAATTTGTCTGGGACCTGTTGTTTGTCAAAATGCAGGTATGCATGTCACACAGTCATACAGATGCTTATTATAAGAAATAAAGATGCTTGTATTTTATCAAATGGAATATGAGGCCACTGGATGCACAGAGAGGAGTCATTAATCTTGGGTGGCAGTTACACATTTAGAAAAACTTGTTCAAGCAGGTAAGTATTGTGAAAATACGTGCTCCATCTTGTATAATGTAAAACCTCAGACTGGCAGTTTATTTTAGAAGGGATTTTTCGAAATAGCAGTTTGACTAAGTCAAAAATACCTTGTTTCGCAGCACAAATCAAAAAGTGATGCCCATATGTTAAAAAAAAAGTTTTAACATTTTGTAGTAATTTTATAGTCATAGTTAATAACTGTTTTGAACTTGGAGTGGGCAGTTGTATGTTTCATGCTGAACTATACACTTTCTATTTGCTTGACAAGTTTGCTATGGATTTATTATACATATCAGAATGTTTCACTTTCTTCAGACAGGCTATTTAAATTCCTTGCTGCTTTTAAAATAAAGCTTAGCTTAATTTTATAAAAAAATAAACGACATTCCCAAGTAATATGAAAATAAGGGGCCTTGTGGAAGAATATGATGTTGCTCCTAGATGTCCTCCTTTGTTTTCAAACACTTTGTCCCATTTTATGTTTCCAGTGTGTGCTGTCTCAAACCTCTTTGATGCTGACTAATTGGGGGGGGTGGAAAGACAATGTAAAAGGGTTAATCCGTTACACTGGTATTAATGAGTCAGCTGGATCCCTGCCATTCTCTCATTTCTGGTTCACTTAGCACCGATTAGCACAAATGACACTTATTTTTGTGGGAAGCAAACTATGAGGATTGTAGGTAATGCAGACCTCAGAGGAGAACAGCCTGGTCTCAGGTTAATACAGGTAGATAAATCTATGCCATGTGGGCTGAGATCAAAAATAATCCTGTTTTCCTTCTGGACCCCTGAGAACACTGAGAGCAGTGATAGGGATGTTTTAAGCTCACACGTGATAGATCAAAAGGTGGTCAGGTTGTTTTCTGAGCTCCATTCTCTGGTGTGCTGCTGGGGATTTGAGCTTTGGGTATACTCACCTGACACCCAAGCATTAGAAGTGAGATGGTGAAAGTAACTACAGGCGTGTCTGTGCAACTGAGAGCCCCTTTCTTAAATTCCAGAACTCTTGTGACAAAGTTTTGAAAAGGTTTGGATGACTATACAGTTGTAATGTTTCTGTGGTCTGTCCTGAGCTTTTAATTTGGGATTCTGGGACAGTAATAAAGATACACTAATTCAAAGATGTATTGTGTTTTCATTGCTTTTGATTACAACTGCAATTGTAAATTGATTATAGAAGTGGCTAGGCAAAAGGAAATTATCCTTCCGGATACACTTGTAGTCCAGTTACTTTTTGCAATGTTTTTTATTAATTTAGAAACAAATTCCAGCAAGACAAACTCAGAATGCTTCTCTTAGACCTTCTTTCAACAGGTGCCAGAGCCTTTTCTTCCTTCCCAAATCTCCGCAGTTGCTGGGTTGATCTTAGAGGCATGCTCACATCCCATATCTGAAACTTCATATTGCAGCAGAGCTTTTCTTCTGATGGCAATCTTTCAGATCAACCTAGGTTTAGTGTACCCTTTGTGTTGGAGAATGGTGTAGAAATCATGGGTTAGGTTGTTTATAGGAGTGTTTGATTTCAAATGTCTTCATCTGAGAGCAATTTTTCCAATTTATTCACTGCATACAGAGCAGGTGTTTAACATAGGTGCCTCCTGGGCACTTTTGGGAAAGCCTGCTAGCAATACCTTTGTGGGGAGCCTGATCTCCTAAATTAGAGATCTATGTTGCAGCTATTCCCCTTTCACAATAAGTTAGCCCCAAAGCATTCTCTGCATTTGTACACTACACCTGCATTTTGGCAAACAACAGGCACAATCTTTTAACCTCCAAGTTGCTTAAAAAGTTTGAGACTGCTTGTTTTTCAGGCCTTTGTTCCTATTTAATCCCTTTGGGGCAGAACAGAACTCGAAGTGTGTTTTTTCTACCACAGTTTTAAAGCTAAGTAGTGTGGGATATCTCAAAGGCAAAATCCTTTATGCTGTCTTCTCCCATTTCTGATCTTACTAATTTAGGAGTTTTTTGGCCAGTAGTGGTTTTGCAAGTGGGGATAATCTAGATTTTATCAGCTTACCACCACCCAAAAGCAAAGGTGCTACTTTCCTCCACTTCAATGAATCTTACTTTGCTGCAGCTCTGGTGTTTGCTGGACTTTGTAAATTGGCTGAGTTCCCAGAAAAAGATGGGCTTATAAGCAGAAAGTTTATTTTTTGTCAGAGTCAGTGCAAGGGAAAGGCCTTTGAGTGAGGGGAACAGAAATTCCCATTCTTAGTGGTGGTGAGTGATTAGATGAGCTCTCATGGTCTCACACAACATCACCTTTATTCAGGCAACAATTAAACATGACTGATCATATTGCATGCAAAAATACTTGCTCTGTTGAGAAAATCACCCTGTCTTATACTAGCTCTGTATATAGCTGGGCTGATCTTTTGTCACCCTGAAGGAGGGCCAGTCCTCTTGTCCTCCTTCAGACTATACTCTTCCACTATTTAATTTTTCTCCAATTTTGTGGATGTTCTTCTGGGTTAGTGTTATGCTGTTCTAGTAAGGTGAATTGGTTCAAAGGGCTTGAGTGATGGAGCAGGTATGGCAAGAGGGAAGCCAGAAGTGGGAGGTATGAATGGAAATGCATCCTTGGTCGCTGGTGCTGCTCAGCTGGCTCTGAGTGTCTCATTGCTCAGATATCTGATAGGGAGCCAGGTCTGGAACCAGGTCTGGAACCAGGACTAAGGTGCAAGCAAATTCAGCCAGCAGCAATGGTTCTTGTAGTTTCGAGAGAGGAGTGGACACCCTAAGGAGCCAGACTACCCTCAGAATGGATGAGGGGAATGGCAGGAGTGAACCACTCAGAGTGGAGAGGAAAGACAGGTCAGAAATTTTGACAGCATTTGGCAACCATGTACATTTTCTGCCCTGTTGCAGTGTTTGTGTGTGTACAACTCCAGGTACTAAATCTGTTGTTCTCACCTTAAAGAAGGTATGAAGGAGATATGAAAGAAGATACGAAATCAGGTGTCTTTCAGACAGAAGCTGTGTCTTTGGGGAAGAAAAGGGTGCTGTGTTGTTTATAGACCTGGATTTTTTTTCCTTCTAGTTTTTTCTACATATCAAGCTGCATGATGCTTGTGGACAAATTGCAGTGTGATCTGAATATAGGACATGTTCCTGAGTAGATCACCCATAAAGCAGTAACTGCATAATGGAAACTTAAGTCTCTCTTGTTTTATGAAAAATCATTAATGTACCATAGCAGCTGCCTATCAGATACAGGAGTATAGGTCTTTGTGACCTAGAATTTCATCTGCCAATTTGCAGCCAGTTGAATCAGTGTGTGGTAACACAGCCCTTTGTGCATAGAATGGGTTGGTTCATTGGCTGCTTATGTAGGGAGACATCAGGGTGGCATTGTTGGTCTCTGCTTTTCTCTGAGTCCTGAGTTCAGGCAGGAGGTGATAAGGAGCATGGTTAGGAATGGGAAATAATATCAATGAATGTTTCAGGTCTCATGTTCACAAAATTCCTCACGTTCAGGGTTCAGGTCAGTGCATCTTAAACAGAGTTTACAAAAATTGTATGACCTCACCTACTTTTTTAATACCTGCAAGAAATTTAAATACTTGGATGGATTCTTTGCATTGACCGAGACAGATTTTAGATTTTTTATAAAATTACTTTATCCATGGTATTTTTTCAAGCCAGTCTATGGAAGTCCCAAAAGAGCTGTCATCCAGACTGATACTGTTCACATCCACAGGGGGATCTGTCAACACAGCAGTGCAGCACTGTGTAGCAAGTGCTCATTTTCTGATTCCCTGGGGCTGATGGAGTGAAAATGAATGCAACTTTCTCATGAGGAGAAAGCAAAAGACAGAAAGTTGCACTGTTGAACCCATAGGAAGAAAAGGAGGAAAACTAGGAATATGTATTAATCTTTAGTTTCCTATAGCCTATTGGTAATAACAAAAATGAGCACTTGCTAATATAGTACGTTTTTTGGGTTTTCTCCCCTGTGTTTAAGATCTTCATGTTTTTTATATGTGAGGTGTAGCACATACCTTTGAAACATGTTGATTTGTCTTGTGTCTGGAGTGAAGACTACATTTAGGTCTGAAATGCTGCCTCCTGCTTTTTCCTGGCAGAAAGCAAGACTGATTCTATGATAGGGTGTGCTTCCACAGGGCAGCTTAACAGTCTGAAGAAAGGGTCACTGCTGCTTGCTCCTGGAAGCAGGATAACTTTCCATCACCAGTGTGCCAGCTCTGCCAGCTCATTTAATGTCTCTGATTTAGCCTGTGAAACTACCAGAAAATTAACCCAGCAAAATAGGGAGTGCATATTTATCTTTTTGTTAGCCAGTTCAGTGAGCTCACAGTGAGAATTTGGGGGCCACCACAAAGGAAGGAGCAGGAGCACCCATGCTGAAAGGGGAGGCAGGACTGCTCCTTTTGGCAGCACTGAGCTGTTAGCCTGATTCAGCCATGTTGTGAAAGCTCACCCTTAGGTAATAATGTTCACACTACAGGTTGACTGACAGTTCTTCAAATAGTAGCCAGAAGGGAGTTACCAGCTGTACGCAGTTTGTTTTTGTAGGGTGGCCTTGTCTGTTTTCAGTATGCTGTGTTTTGAAACAGATACTTATTCTATTCTAATCGTGTTATTGCATGAAAAAGTTCTGCAGAAAAATTACATGTGCAGGGCGGACCTGTCTGGGAACTTGATGTTGAGCAAGTGGATAGGGAGCCACAGAACCTGGAAAACTTTGTACTTTAGTTTCTGGGACAATTTGCCTGTTGCATTGGGAGGGACTCAGAAACTCTTGTACTTCTTGTCTGCTGAGGGCTGCAAGCTTGAAATCCTGAGGCAGAGTATGGTCCTTCATCTTTGAACATTGTGAAGTTTTTGTCACAAGATCTGGTAGCTCCTGTTAATGTAGTTTACACATCACCATGGATCTTAAGTGCCCATAAACCTGGAGTTCCATTGAAACCTTGGCTGCAGAGTTTGAAATCCCTTTCAGCTCCCCAGGGCCTCTGCAGAAGTGGGTGGGTGGTTGCCATCTCAGGAAAAAAAATGCTCTTTTTTTGAAAACTGCTCATCTGCCTTTGTGCTCTTGAAGCTGGCATTATCCTACGTGGGTGTTTTGGCTTTGTTTTTTTTACAAATTGAAATGTTTTATATTCAGCTAGAAAATTCCATTTCAATGCAGAGTTTAGGGAAGGCACTGATTTACAGTGTAGGCATAACTTAACATAAGCATTTGTAGCCCTCAGTTTCACACCATGAACAGCTGATAATAAAACAGCTGCTCTGACCTTCATTAATTTACTCCACAAATAAAAAGAATATAGTACAAAGTACTGGCAGATTTTTCTTCAAAATGAATTATTCAAGTACTGCACAATTATTATGTTTTTTCTCTTTGTTTTGTGGGCAGTGTTAATGTCACTTTTTGGTGTACATGCAAATATTAGGGCATTTCACTGAATGATACAGCCAAAAATGTATCAGCTGGACTTTTACATCTGTTGCTCTTGTATCTTTGTAAATAGATATTTTAATGTGGTGGGGCTTTTTTAGGCTTTGTAAAGCAAATTCCTCTGTTCAGGAATTTTTATTCATCTCTTCTTCTCCCCCTCAAAATAACTTCTGCCCTGCTCTTTGGATACTTTTAAAGAATTATTCTAGTTCTTTTTTTTGTGCTGATAAATAATTTTTTTCCCTAACAGATCTGCACTACTAAGTTTGTGTAATGCAAAAATGCAATTGAATAGTTAGAAGGGTTTTAAAGTAATGAAGCCAGGCATTCTAAAAATCTGTGAGTATTTAATACTACTTATGTTGTTGCCTTTAAAACCAAGGAATCTAGCAGTAATATGTTGAAATGAACATTTCCATTTTGTTTACACACAAGTCAAGAGTAATCCAGAAGTTCCATGGTATAGCTTCTTCTACAAAGCTGGCTTTGGAATAAAGTTCCTAGAAATACTAAACCAGCTTAAAGTACAAAAATAATTAGAAAATAACTCTTTAATCCTAGTTAATCCACATTATTGACCTATGTGCTCTAAATAAATAAATAAATAAATAAATAAATAAAATTAGGTAGTCCTTTAATCATCAGTGTGGAGCTGGTTGTTCATGACATAGGTATGATCCAAAATTCAGCTACTATGCAGGTTTTTGTCCTTTCTGAGGACATATTAAATGGATTTATGTTTTAGTTTGTGAGGAGACTTGGCTGATTAGTTTTAGATCCCTTTGTAAGTCTGAGATCAGAAGATGGTACTAATACAACAGAATTAACTGTGTAAGTCAAAAGGAGTTTTTCAAGGAGTTATGGAAGCAGAGATACTTCGTTATTGAATAATCTGTTGAGATTGCTTTTGGATGTAGGTTTTCGTTTTAAAAAATACTCAAAGCCTCTCTGTACCAATTTTAGGTATGTTTATAAAGTTGTGATTGTCACTACAAAAAATGCAGAGAATTTCTAATTTTTAGAGGAAAAAACCCATGCTGTTCAGAAAACAGTCTGCAAGCATGTTTCAGAAATGCAAAAGCAGCAGTGATTGTACCATAAGGTTTTCTGCTCAGAATTGACATTATATAGTCACAGTGACATAAGATTTTTCCAGGCTGCTGTCTAGAAAGTAACTTCCAAAAAAAACAAAGTAGAGAGGGAATATTTTTTGAACCACAGTATTTGTAAGCCTTCTAATAGAATCATAGGTATTGTGATTTAACTTTCTGCATCAGTTGTATTCTGCCTGTGTGGCATGCAGACATAAGTGTGTTTCAGGATATCTATATAACTTTGTGTGTGGTCTTTATGTTTTAAATTAATTCTGCTTAACTTTGTTTCAGAATTAGAGGGTTTCCCATCCCTCTGAGAGGATAGTGGCACTTGGGTACAAAATGTTTATTACTTTAGAGATGATTCTCAAAACTATGCAACATAAAAGGTACCTTAAATGAGTGTTCTGTCCTATTACCAATTTTCTCCCAGGAAGTATTAACTCATCTTTCTGGTACTTTCAGAGTTTCTAGAAGATATGACAGGAAGTTCCTAATAACTAAAGTGGATGTTGTAGGCAGCTGCTCACTTGAAGGCTGGTTATTGGGATGAGGCCATATGTGAGCATGAGTTCATCTCAGTGCATCGTGGGACAAAGATATAAGTGGCCCTAAGAGTGGACTAATTGATTTACACATTTTTAGATGGGATTTTTACCCTCTTCCTCTTTATAAAATAAAGAATATTTATTGTTTCAAATAGCCAAAATGCTAACAAGAGAACTAAACACAGCATTTCCTGGAATAGTTTATCGAGGATCTCCTTGAGGATTTCCTAGTCCTTCTGCACTGCTAGAACAGCCCTGAGCATTTCCCTGCATTATTACAGTGGCCTCCCTTGCCTTCCCTTCATTCACAGTGACCAACCACAGCATATTTGCCAATTGACCAAGAAGGCCAACAATAACAGAGCAATGGGTTTTTCCTTCAGCTGGGGCATTACTCCTAGTCTCTTTCTACTACCCAGCTGCAGACGGTTATGTTCTGTAAATTCTAAATTCTCCAGATCTTCTGTCTCTATGCCAGTTTCAACCACGTTTGACAGTGTTTTCCTTTGTTATCAAGGACAGAAGATTGATCATGTAAATCTAATTCCATAGGAAACCAGCTTAAATTTGCATTGTTTATTTTCAATTATAATTTACATTTATGTAGCAAGCTTCATATGCAAATACCAGGCTATCAGCACCTCAGTTTTTGACAGGCAAATAGTTTTAATGTATGTTTGACCTACTGAAATGCAGGTTGTACAGTGTAACCAAGACACTGAACAGGCAGACCATGCAGCTGGTTTTTAAGTGCTAGGAAAATCTCTGTCCTCATCAAAGTGGGCTCCAGTGTGTTCTGTTTGCTTTCTGGACAGGATTGCCTTTAGAATCATATAATGAATAATACAGGAGGAAGAGAGTCCTAATGTCATAGTTAAATGAGGATACTGAAATAATATTAATTTCATATTGGAAAGTGGAACATTATAATAGATATTTACCTTTGAAAAACTACTGAGCTTGTAATCTGAAATAATTTTATAGGTTGGATTAACTAGTGACAAGGAAATGATGCTGCTGAAACATATTAAAGGAGAGGTTGCTTGCCAGCACTGCTCTGTGTGAGCTGTACTATTGTCTTCCTCTGAGTTTGTTGTTATTACTGATGTTTCCCCAAAGCCTGTTACCATTTATCAGGAACTGAAGAGGTAAAGACTTCCATTGTTTTGAGATTAAACATTTTATCATCCTCACAAGCAAAATAAGAAAATGCAGGAAGGATTGTGAAGATCGTGACTGTCACATTCTCTCAAAGGTAAACAAGAGAAAGTTAGGCAAGAGAAACAGAACAAAGAAAGGGAAACAAAGTTGTCTTTATCTCTGTCCCCTGGAAAAGCAAATAGGATCTAGTGGGAGATTGTAATCCTGGAAGAAAATTGAGCTTGCAAACTGAGGCTTCTTTTGCACTTGTTGCGTAACAGCCTATTGATACAGAAAAGTTGGATTATGTGAGGTGTAGACATCTTCCACTACCAGGAAGCAGATTTGAGAGTGAAATAGAGATTATATGAATTAACATTAAACTGTTGTAAATATCTAAAAATTTAAGCGACTTTTTGATTTATTCCTAGTCTTAGAACAGTGTACTTGTTCTATGGGATGATTGAGCTGGTCTAGATGACTGTGACAATCAGGTATCACTGAGTGATCATGTCTAAAATAAAAAGAGAGCCAATCAGTCTATAAAGCTTTTCTTTTCAAGAAAGTAGATTAATTGGTTTGCTTCCCCAGAAAAGTGTCATTCACTTGGCCTTGGAAGGTTACATTTGTTTTGATCTTGGATGGCTTAACTGATAGATGAAGTGAATAACAGGAAGATTTAGAGGTTCTCTAGGAATGTCAAGAACTGTGACAATGCATGAAGAGACTGGTCTATGGCATCTGATCTATGCCTTCTAGGCAGATTTGCTGATTTTTTTTTTAGGGCCAGTGTTCATGGTAAATACCAACATACAATAGATATGCTGGGGGCTTATCCACACGGTATCAGTTGAACATCGGAAGAGCTGTGAATAGTTTTGAGGTTTCCCTGAGGCACTGGCACACACATACAGATAAGCACAAATCTTGGGTCAGAAGACTTAGAGGATGTACATTTCTCTTGTTTAGCTTTTTCTTTCAACTTTTTCTTTACGGAATGACTGAACATGTCATAAGCCCTTACTTGGATCTATATTGTTGATTGCTTCAGTCCTAAGGTTGTGTTGAGTAGCTGGTAAGTCACATCACTTGCTCACTCTGATAGCACAGATAAGAAAGGTGCGGCAGTATCTAAGGTAATGAACTCTAGAATAGAATTTCCAAATAGCAAAATGGAAAAACAAGATCTCTAGAAAGATATGCTGTGGTGAGGGTGTTCAGTGTTGTGGTGGATTACTGAGAAAGGCTGGCATGCACATATAAGGGGTGAAAAGTACTTGCATGGATGCATCACACTACAAAATCAGAGTGAGATTAATTCCTGGCATTTCTTTATGCTTGACCTGAAAACCTCATAACCTAAAACCAAAGTAAAATAACATTTCATCATGGGGATTGTGGCTCATGGACTAATTAATTCTACAGTTTGCTTTGAATGTGACTGTGAACCTGGAGGTTACAAACAGAATAGGGATAGATATAACTGAGACGTGAGAGATGCTGAGGAAGCTCCTTCTTTGGAGCCTCAAAATTCAGCCAGACAACCTGAGGTACATAATTTCTTTCACTTTGTAGTTAGCCCTGCACTGAACTGGAGGTTGGACTGGTGTGATCTCCAGGATTCCTTTCAACCAAGATTTTGCTATGAAACTTTGGGTTTGGATTCATCAGCTTTCCGAAAGAGTTGGGCACCTCTTTAAAAAGAGCCTTTTCAATGGGGATCCGAGGAGTTGGAATAATTTAGCCTCAGTGGAGTGGCTGAAGATGGAGTTAGATCTAAACTCTAAGGGTCCTTTGTTTTAAGATTCAGGAAAGCTTTGAAAGAAATGAAACTTTTAAGAAGTTGGAAATATGGAAAAGCACAGAAATAAAACACTTTTTTGGAAACTTAAAAATATGTAGATCTGGGATATGGAAATTCTACAGGAGCCTTTAATCCTCTCATATTGTTTTTCAATTGCTATCTTCTGAAAAGTTTTTGTTTGGGGAAACAAAATTTTTCATAGGGAAGTTTTTAATCTATTGTTTCACTGTGATCTTGATAGTGGGATGCAGGTTGAGAAGACCCTGACAGAATTGTTTAAGAAAATGGAGGCTCTACATTAAGGTTGCCTGCAGAAGGATGGGATACCAAAATCAGACTGGGTGGCAATGTGGAGTGCCACTCCCATAATCTTCAATGGCATGTGCTGTAGCTGGATTTGCTGTTCTTCTTAATTGGGAAAGGACTGAACCTTGTTTCTTCATGTCAGCAGATGCAAAACCATAATGTTTACCTTGTTACAGTTTCCCCCCTATCTTTTGCAAGTTTGAAGAAATCAGTTTCAGGATTCTCATTGCAGGGTTTATATAGATTTTTCTCGTGGTTCATCAGGAGAATTAGAGAAGATACTGGTTCAGTTCTACTACCAATCAAAGATTTATCTGTAGGACCTCTTAATGCACTATTGAAACTCAATGTAAGGCTGCCAAATACTTACCAGACCTCTGTCTTAGCATGGATTTACACAGACTTCTTCTCACTCACCCTTATGCAGCATAAACTCTTAAACTCTTGTTTTGCTGGAAGTTGCAGCTGTGGACAATCTTTCTGCTGATATATTGGATTTTTTAGGGGATATTATTAGCATGTTGAAATGAAACTGCTGTTGATATGAAAAGCTTTAATATGAAACCAGGATGAGGTGACCTGAAACTAGGATGACTTCATTGTTTTGCCAACTATATATATTCTTATAAGGCTATTATGTCTTGGCCATGTACACGTGGAAGATAATGAAGATTATTATGTAGTTTTATAGCACTAATACTAGACAGAGTGATAGTCCCACTTTTAAGAAAATGAAGGAACCAACTATTCATCAATGTCCTATCTGTGCCATTGAAGAGGACTGCAACTGGCCAGTGCCTTGATTCAAATGGATCACTGAATGATATGTTGATCACCAATGGAAACTGTTAAATTACTTACAGCTTATTGTGTACAATCCATTCAGGGAGGGTGGAATAGATGATCTGTAAAATTCCTTTCCAACCCAAACCATTCAGTGCTTCTATGCTCATTAAGCAGATTTCTAAGGGTCCTTCCTCTGTCTTCCCTGTCTTCTGTTACTTGTCTTTATCCCATAAAATCAGCACAATTCTGGGTTTGGGGTACTGCCATCAAGGCTCCCTGGCACCACCCCAGTGCAGTCCCCAGCTCACTCACCAGGTAGAAAATGACTGGTAAGTGAAAGATGTGAGATGTTGGAAATGAGTGCTGGATAACCAAGCAGGGCTGGAAGAGACTGGAAGAGTAGAAACACGTTTCATCCCTGCTGAAAGACCTTGAGGCTGAGAGGAGAGCAGGACTTGAAAAAGTGGGGCTATCAATCCCCTTTGCATGGAAGTGCCATCACAGGGACTCCTGAGACACAGACATTCAGAGGGAATTACGATACTTCTTAAATACCTCCTGAGGTGGAAGGCACTGTCAGTATTGATGGACTGAAGCCTGAAGTTCTGCTAGTTTATCCTGGAGCAGGGTAACTTAAAATTGCTGTGTCTGACCTTTCTTCCTTATCTCAGGGAGAGGGGAAGATTTATGAGTAAGTGAGAGGTAAAAAAAACTGTAGTAAAACTTTGATGCTTCCACAGAGTCAATCTCTCCTGTTTTCAGATCTTACTAATCCTCTCTTAAAACTTCTTGTCCTTTTGCTGCCAAGTAGAAGCCAGAATACTCTTTGTTCTTGCCATCTCTATGCAGGATATAGAAGATAATGATAGGCAACAAAGAGTTAAGCAACTAACAAAAGTATAAGGGAAAATAGCTGTCTTCCTTTTGAAGCTGAAGGTGACGTTTGAAAATCCATGTATTTGGTAGCTAGTTACTGCTTGCTGTGTTGTACATGCTTCAGAGTCTCACAGGAGTTTTGCACAGACCAGAATAAATGGCAAAATACATTATAGAAGACTCTAAAATGCATTTACAATTGGTTTTAATTTAGTAAACTGAGGGTGGGCTAGGCTTTTAAATGCTGTCTGTTGATCAAGAGACTACACAGCTTGAGGTTAACAAAATGCTGGAAGAGGAAAGAGTATAAATAGAAACACCACTTCCTTGTTGAGTAGAAGCCAAACTTGTGGGTGAACCTTTCTATATGAGAGTTTGCTGAGGTCCAGATAGGCAGTTGAATGCAGATTTCTGAAGACACCAAAAACCCTGAGCTCTGAGGCAGGATATGCATAGTACATACTGAAGACTGGATAGGTATTTCTTTCCTGTGGAACACCTGGCTGCGGTTCTTGGAAAAAGATACCAGTGGAACTTGGAGAATGTTGGTGTAAATCCAGCATCAGCTTAGTGAAAGAAGAAACATGTTTCTGACCTTTCAGTGCAACAGTGATTATTTGGGCCTGGAAAAGGCTTAATATAACTTAAAAACAGCCTCCCAAGACTGAGGATTTGAAATAGAAGCTTATCTGGACAGTAGGAAAAATACGCCTACTACTTTCTTTTCAAACTTTAAATATTTTCCCATTGGTAAGGAAGGGAATATGTTACAGCAAGGAGCATGATTATTTTTTTCCTGATATATTTTCCCAGTAATGTGCTGCATATTACAGATTATGCTGCTGATATTTAAACCATATTACATTGCATGAAGTGCCCTTCATTTCTAATTCTTATAGACTTTAAACACTATATGTCATTTTTTGATATATAACTTAGATTTATTTTCTAGAGGAGTTTTATGACTGAAATTTGCACAATGCTTAAACCAAGGAATATATGAGCCAGAATATAAGTGTTATTAAAAATAAATAATTTTGTCTTTTATCTCCTGATTAAAATACAGTTTTAAAGTTGCTCTAGTTCAAACAAATTAATTCAAGAAATCTTATGGCCTATACTTTTACAGGAGTTTAGGCTAGGTGATTACCATGATCCTTCTGCCCTTATCTATGAACATATTTGCAGTTCTGATGAATTGCAGTTCTGATGGAAGGCTTTAAGGTCATGCATTTGTGATCTTTCTTCAGGGACAGATTTCAGTTGCTTGGTTTGGCAAAATATGATTGTATACCTCTTTACATCAAGATTGTGTAAGAGACCTTGTTTGGGTTTGTTTGGAGGGGTTTTCTCACAGTGTTTGGAGGAGAGGGGTGGTTTGGTTGTTTGGCTTTTTTCCCCAGTCAAAAACTATCAACCAGAATATTTGAAGTGCTCAAAAGAGCCCACATGGTTCCTGCACCCACACGTCTGTCCTGTCATGGATGTCTGTCTGTTTGGTGTTTGGCATCATCCCCTTTCCTCACATTGTGGTAGGTGGGTAGGAAGACGAGATTGCAGGGTTCCAGAGGAGAAGAGGAAAACCTAGACCAGAGGGAAGCTTTTTCAAGGCTGAGCTTGAAGAGGAAAGACAAACTATGACTTCCATTTAAGGAAAGAGATTAGACTGTAGGTCAATGGGAAACCAAGGCAAGCTGAACAAAAAAAAATTTTGTGGGTGGCTAAACATGAAGAGTCAGCTATGGCAAGCTAGATAGGGTTGGGAATTGATAGAGCTGGGAAGGTATGTCACAGTTAATTAATTATTTGGGCTAGTAGAAATAAGGATGGCTAATGTGTTTGAATATTTGAGATAGGAACCAGTGAAAAAAAGTACACTGAAAATACCAATTTATCTGTAAAACTATTACATCCACTGAATGTTTTAGACAGCTTGGTTTTTGGCAGCTGCCTATCACTGCTTTGACTCCACTAGCTCAAATAATAAAAGTAATGACTTATCCTTGCAGGACCCTATGACTGAAAATTTGGCAAGATGTTGAGGAGTGGTTTTTTTGGTTTGTTTTTTTTTTTTTTTTTGACAAAGAAAACCTCTGCATTGAAGTGCGGTTTCACAAAGGCAATTTGAACTGTGAAACACTACAGATATTCTGGAATTTGGCTTCCTTAGGAGTTTGTGAATTTTGGGAGCTGAATGATAAAGTTCTGGGTAAAAAATTTCATTTCTCTCTAAATGTGTTATTCTTATTCTTCCTTTCTTGTGATCATTTTTGACTTTTTGGTCCTGATTACAAACCAAGACTCTTTTTATCTCAAGGAAAACTAATCACAGGGAAAATGTATATTCTGGATAGCATTAACACACAATAATTGTGTTTTCTTAGTGGTTTTTTTCATATAAAAACTTCTGAATGCTTTCTCAGGAATGGTTTGTAAAGACAATAAGTAGAACATTGGTTCCTGCGTTTATTGAATCCCTGCTGTAACTTTTTTCAGTATGTTTATGCAAACACACAACTTCACCCAATAATCCTGTTGGTACCGACTGCCCGCACAGCTCTGCCCATGCACACTTGGTGAGTCATTGTCCAACTCACTGCAGTCTCCTAGAACCTTCACAAGTCTTCATCAGACAGCTAAGCTCCCTGATCTTGGGAAAGGGTATCCTGTGGAGTCTTTCCTCCTTCACTGATCATGGAATGTAGCATGAGAACGGAACACAAAAAGTCATTCATCTTCCTTGTCTTGGCATGATTGAAACCATTCACAACAGATGTTTCTTCAACCTATCTCTGGAGTCCTTTGGAGATTAACCACTGTTATGAGAAACCATTTAGTTAGGTTGTTCAAAGTGCTTAAGTAGCCTTATTCCTGGTGAAACTAATCTAGCCTAAATTTGGTACAATTTAAATCTGTTTGCAGTCTCATCCACAGCAAGTGGACCAAAAATATGCCTTACTGCCCCCTTTGTGTATCTATTAACCACTTTTACACCTCCCTTAAGCAGGGTGCATTTACAAGACTTGTAATAATTTTTGTTTGCTGGCCTCTACTTCATTACAAATGTAAACTACTTGTTTAACATTAATGATTTTCATGACTGTTATTTACCTCATTATCTTTTAGGTGCTTACAAATTGTGTTTTTCAAGGTACTGGGAGTGGAATGGAAGATTAACTGAATCCCCATCTCCTTTGTTCTTCCACACCCCTTTTTTTTAATAGCTCTTGTGAACACAAGTGCTTTGGAGTGTTTTATGTAGAGAATTACTAGTTTACTAAGAAGCGTCTTTCAACTCCAGAAAAAGTCTTGGAAAGTGTAGACATTAATGAAATTAATAGGCATCAAAGACCCATGACAAAGATGATGATGATGATTCTCTGCATAAACTGCTAGGAATAATACTTGGGTATTAAAAGCAGACACAAAAATTAGATGTTAGTGCTTGTTTTCATAAAAATCTTTTACCAAATATTGCATTGTACTTGAGGGATCTGGCCAGTTAGACCTGGGGGCTCATGACAGTATGGAACAAACATGCATGGACCTGAGAGTCATTGGCTTGTCAGCCCATCTGGACATGGGCAGAAGCTGGCTGCTGCTTCCAAAGGCTTTTGCCTGGGGTACTGGCTCTAAGTGAACCTCTGGAGAAAATGGAACAGGGGAGCCAGAACCTCTGGTTTAGCAAAGAAGTTAAACTACAAGTTTAACTACTAGTAAGTTACTATAAGTAACTTGAACCCTTTCATTTTGAATTATTGCTAAAGGACTCTTTAAAGATACAGACTTCCAAAATACTCCATTACAGAAAGTAGTATGAACTCAAATATAAATAAAACCAAAATTATGAAACTAAATCTTCAATTTTTCTCAGTTGTCTGCTCTTACAAACTATTTTCTGACTACTACTAACAGCAGAAGGAGGTAATCTGCAAAATCTTTGCAGCTTCTGGTACATTCTTCCATTGACAAAGGAAATTGGAGAAAATAGGATAGGTGGATGTTTGTTTTGCAATATCTGTGAAATAAATTCTGATTTTGGGGTTGTTTTTTTTACTACCTCTACCTTTTTAATAAAATTGATAATGTACGTTCTGTCTTAAAAATAAGTGTGAAAATAATCTTGTCTCTAGTTCCTTGCTGTGAACTGTCCATCTTTGGATCAGTACCAGCTGCAGATTTTGGGATAAACTGAATTGTGTCTTCTCAGTAAAATCCTGGGCAGAGGTAGCCCCAGTATACAGTGGGAGAAGATTAGTGCCCAGCCTGCCAAGCAGTCTTTGTCCCCATACAGTCAAAACCAGGCCATTTCTCAGAATGCTTTGTCTCTCTTTCTGCACTCATGCACAGATATCAACTGTGTGGAAATGAGGCTACAAATGAGGATAGAGCAACAGTGCTTCTGGCATTGGATTGGGATGTGATGGATGTGGTATCCCGTTTGCACTACACACATCTCCATTACTAGAACTTAGTGGTCCCAAAGTATACAAAAATTGGAGCCCTGTTTTTTTTCTTTTCTGCCTTTTTTCCCCAATAATTTTTTCCTTTAAATAATTGATACAGATTTGTTCCTGGATTTTTCAGATCACTTCTCAATGTTTTTCTCTTTAAGTTCAAAATTTCTCAGTTTTCTCATTTTCTCTCATGTTCAAAATTGTAAATATAAATGTGGCTACAGAGTCCCTATTTCTCAGGGTATAATTTGAATTTAGGAAGAATGAAGAGGTTTTCTTATTCTATGTAAAGTAAGAAGGATTTCAGTGATTTTAAAGGGTTTTCTTTTTACTTTGGTAGGTGACACAGCTGATGATCAAAGTAGAGACTCAAAGGGTAAAACTTCATTTCCGGAGACCAGGCCAATGTACAGTCAACCTCCACAGGTAGGAGACTTTTTCCTTTTGCACACATGATGAAACTTTCACAGCAGCTCATTTAAGAAGCATGAATGTCCTGCAGAAGATGGTTTCACCACATTCACATCTTCCATTGGCTGAGTGACTCTCAGTCTTCCTTGTCATCTATCATAAAAGTAGCACTGCTATTAATTAGATGACAATAATGTCAAATCCACTGCTGTGGATTTGGAAAGGAAATAGTAGAAGGCTGGGCTGTATAGTATTGCTGAATATCTTATTTTTATACTTGAGTTGTGCAAGCATGAAACTGTAGCTAGAATGTTAATGAATTGCATAGAAGCATTAGTGTGGTGAGTACTGGTGGCAAATGTCACACGTTTACATAAGTCATCTCTTTCCACAACCACCATTATGAGTAACATGTATATGTGTGAATATAATCGACTGTCTTTATTGTGTGTTTCCTTTCTGTTTCTCTACTGTGTGTCTCTAAACCTGAACTTCTTTTTCTTTGGTTTATTTGATATTTGATATATCTTTTCAGGCAAGGGCTTTTCAGAATATTTCTGCATATGATGTACATATATCTTTTTCTCCACTTACTCTGAAAATGTTTTTGTATCAAGTATGAGCCTGTTTTCCATTGCCATATAGTTTTAGATGTTTGCAGGGTGACTGAAGATGTTTGGCTTGGCCTTTTTTTGCTTTTGTGGTGATAATGTTTTTTTGCTTAACCTATCCTGCCTCTTTTTCCCATATGTCTCCTTGGTACTAACAATGTCTGTCTGTCTCTTTTCAATGCTGTTTTGATATTTATTATTGGTAAGTCCATTGGTATAGTAGAGGTGTGTGTGACAATTTTTCATCTCTGAGAGTTGCCTGTGTGTATGTATGGCTTGTAGTCTTCTTTTTTAATTTAAAATTTAAAACTGTGTCCTATACAGAAATACTTAATTCATCATAAGTAATGAGTAGTTTGCCTTCTAATAATGTGGAAGTGTGAATTAGTTCCAACCAACTGCAAAGTTTTAGTCTGACTTTTAGATCTATGCACATCTGAGCCAGGGCATTTTGCAGCTGAAGTCCTGCAGATCTGGGCAGTATAATTAATTGATGTTGTAGTTACCTACTGGACAAAAGTAGTTTCCCTTAATGTGATGTTCTTGCTGGGGATGGTGAACTGCCAGTTGCTACAGTCTCAGTGGTTTGTTCAGGTCTGTGGAATTTCAGGAAACGAACTTGTAGAGATTTTAAGTTTTATGATTTAGAGAGAAGAAGCAAAGTTTTCAAAATAAAATAGCAGATATTTACAGTGAAAATGAAACAAAGATTTATTTTCACCTTTCTATTAAAGTACATGTCACCAAAAAACTTGTATGAACTGGCTTGTGACAGAATCAGTTAAATTAAGATCCAGGACTCAGTAGTATTTAGGCAATTCATTCCAGTCTAGAATCCAGTATTTGGACTTCACATTTACTCAAAGGAATTCTCAAGTTCTCAAAATAAGTAGAATAATTGTGAATCAGGGAAATTAAATGACTAATTCTGGCCATTAGGAAAGTGATATTTCTCCTTGCAGTGATGAGTGTATTTTTGTAAATTCATAGGAGAACTTAACCAATTTAGAGAAACTGGAAAAGCATTGTATTGCATATTCAATATGTCATAGAGACATAGAACTTCAATTGAAATAACACCTTGTTAGTATAAACGCACACATTTTTGATAAGCATAGAACAGTATGCAAAAATATAATTGTTTCTGCAAAGTGGCATCTGATATTTGTCATGCAGAACTGAACAAAAGAGCATTTAGTTCATCAACCAGTTCATCATTTCAGTTGCTGGAAACCTGCTTTTATTTTTAAATATAAACTTTTTCACTACTTAGTAGATATAAACTTTGAAAAGTGCTTCTGGAAATGTGATTTAAAGAAGAATGAAGTTTGTTAATGGATTTTCAAAGGGGAAATTAGGTTGAGTTTGATTTTTTTGAAGAAATTATCTTCTGGGGGTTTTTTGGTAATGGCGATCATCTTTGGAATTTCCCATTTTCTTAGGTACTATTGGATCTGTTTGCTGTACAACCACTGAATTGTCAAATGTGTATATTTGTATAATCTTGTATAAATTTTTTAAACTAATGCACAAATAAAAGTTTACATCAAGATTGTCTTGCTGCAACTAGGAAGGTGTAACAGAACCTCTTGTAACCCCTGCCATACCTCAGTGCTGTTGGTGTTGTTTTCAGCTGTTGGGATATTGTATGCATGCTAGGATAATTGCAGGTAGTTAAAAACTCCGTGGAGGAAGGGTGTTCTCCAAGGCCAGCTTAAGCTCAAACATTTTGTCTTCTGCTTCAGACAGAAGCTCCTGCTTTGAACAATCCCATATGGAGTGTCCTCTCCATCTCGAGTATGGGCAGTGGTTTGGGAGGGTCATCTCCTGATGCTGCTCAGTCCTAGGGGCACGTGTTGTCTGGCAGGGTAGTGAGAGCTCTGTGCCTAATCAAGCATGTCTGATCCTTCTGAAGTTGCTTCAGGCTCATGAACTAAAAGTCACACACACATTTAAGTGCTTCTCTGGATTGGGTCCAAAATGGTTTGTACTCTGCAGGGCCGAGAACTTAGATTAGTCTTATTAGTGACTAAATTAGTAAATTAGTGACCGTGAAACACAAAGCTAATTTTAACTGCAACACAATCATAATAGAAAGATATGCTGTGGTTTTATTTTTTTATGCATGTGATTTTTCCATTATTACCGTACAATAATTCAGTCTTTATCTGCTTTCATTGGGAATTTGTGGTTATAGAAAATAGCAGAATGGAAAGGTTAGTTTTGATATATGAAGAGTGCTAGAAGCCCCAGTAATGTGGGGGATTATTTTTGATAATGAGCTATTTCATTGGTAAAGCAAATTAGTACAACCATGTATTTTTGCCCTACTGTGAGAGCAATTATGTAGCATATCTATTAGGAGACATAAAAAATATTTTTGACAGATGGCATGGCTTTGAATTAGGATTTATGAAGATTATTGTATGTCTGGTGTCCAGGACACCTGGGATTATTACATTGATGTAAGAAACAACAACAAAAAAAATTACGTTTCTGATCGCTGCAGTGTTTTGTATCTCCCTACTGTCACCTTAAGAAGCAGTTCATGTTTATTTGATCTTGCACTTCTGGATAATCTGACATGCGCTCTTTAGCCAACAGATGTCAGCAGATTTAATGGGGGAATACTGGACCAGTAAGTGTATTAAAATAAACTACCCAAAATGAAAGCCATCTTTAGATTTTAAATTAGGATTTTTATCTTGCTGTGTCTTTTTTTTGTTTTTCCTTATGGTCCTACTTCTCCCTCAAACACTTAATAGTTATTGCCTTCTATCTAAGGAGCTTGTTATACGTTTTCTAGGGCAAGAGAGAATCCCCCAAGGGATTGCTTAATCCATAATTATCTAATTTATATGTTGTTGTTATAGCCAGTCTAATTATATACCTTGCTGTGATTCTTATCATCTTAGGACTTAGTTTTCTTTATTAATTATAATCGTTCTGCTATGATTCTTGTGCCCTTTCTTTTCATAATTTGCTGTTAAAAGCTGAGAACACAGCAGATAGAAAGCCCATGGTTCTTGAAGTAAATTTTAAATTATCTATGATTTTATGCATATAGAAACAGGTATGCACTACTTTATGCAAGTATCTAAATAAATTAGGGGGTTTTTTTATGTCTGAATTGGCATTGGCTCATTAAAGTCATCCTTTATACAGCTGCTGTGTAAGGATTCTGCATGGATGGAAATAACAGTTTCCTAGACGTCTGGTTAGGGAACGTATGAGTCAGTTGAAAAGACAGAAATACTATGAGATACAAAATATCAAGGAAGAGGTAATGAGAATTGAAAATCAACAGAGTAAGGGGAAAATAATTTAATTTTTTTATCCTTCTAGTGAAATTAACAAGTATTGCTGAAGTTGATAGACTTTTAGGATATCCTTTAGAGCAGATCGGCTGATATAATTCCAGGGCATGAATAGTAATACTACTGTTATCTTGTTTTTGTTTTTAATTAAAATTAATTGCTTCTATCAGACCTATTATTGGCTGTTTTTTTGGATTATTTTTAAAAGTTACTGGAAAAGTAGTTATTACTGATCATGTCTCTATTCACTTATTGACTCGTAGTTTATAGTTCAGGGCGTCCCATATTTAAAATCTCAAGAAGGGTGTTCTGGGCTAGATTTGTAGCATCAGTTTAAATTTCCAACATTTACTTTAGAGAAAGTGGTTTATATTTCAAAATTATTGTGATCACATTATTTGTGATTAGTTTTCTCTCTTTTGACAAAATCTAGTATCTTTTTTTTAATTTTCTTTTTCTTTTTTAATTTTCTTTTTCATTTTTAATTTTTTTTTTTTTTTTTTTTTTTTTTTTTTTTTATTTAAAGCTCTCATAGGGTAGAATTGTAGTCGTGGCCTGGTTAGACTAATTACTTGTCATATGTCATATTAACTCTAAGATCATCTTTTTTATATATAAAACTCTTAAAGCATGTTGGTCCATATTTTCTCTCTTCTTAATTGCATATGTAAGCAATAATCACTTAATGAAATTATCCACTCTCAGAAGGGACTGGAATAAGACTGATGACTCTCTGCAGTCATCTGAAAAGAGAAGCTGGTACCATCAGAAGAAAGATCTTATGTTTTACTCAGCTATCATGCATGATCATAAGCAGTAAGAAGTGAAGTTTTAACATTACCTTTAAATCAGAATGACTCATGTCCAGATTTGGCAGCTGCAATGGACATCACCTTTCTTAGCTTCCTTCGTCTTTTGTGTATAGTAAATAGCTGGAACGTCATTGGCGAATCAGTGTGCAGGCACAGATGGAAAATGTGTATTAAGTAGAACTGGCATATGATAAGAAAGGCACAGTATATGCTTGTGATCTTACTGAGAACAAAGGTAAGTAGCTCATTTAGCTAAAAAAACCCCCAAACAAATATTGTATATTACATCTATGACATATTACAACTATTACATATTACAACTATTAGTGTGCACTAACATATTTACTTTGTAAAACTTCATTATATTGTAATGTTCATATTGCTATCTGTTAGATAATTTACCAAAATATTTAGGAGGTCTTTTCATTTTAGGAAGATCTGCAGAACATGTAGACCAATGGGCTTCTGTCCCTTACTGGACAGCAATTGGACAACTCAGGGGGAAGGGGAGGGCTTATATACACATTATGTATAAATATATTAGGTATATGTGTGTATATATGATAAAGTCTGCTCCTCATGTCACAAAGGATTAGTTGCAATGGCCTCACAAGCACTGTTTTATAAACTGTGATTTGTGCAAGCTATTGACCCAGGGTCAATCAGTAAGACCCAGAGTGTCTTGCAAGGCTATCACCTTGTAGGGCTTTTCTCAATTCTAAAGTGAATAGCTGGACTTGTTTGTGTAACATGATACACATCTGGGGTTATTCAGGTACTTAGTAGTCACTGTAGCATCATTAATACTATGTCCACTGTCTTTCTTTTAAGGAAAGCATTATATTTTTAGATATAGGGAACTTGAGTGGGAATTGAGAGATATGAATTGACGTGGTTGTCACCAACTTCCTCTCTGAACTTAGAAAACAGTTCATTTTAAAAAATAGAATGCAATGCTGTCTTACACTTTTCTATAGTACTTTGCGAGTGTGAAATACTGTTAAACCCTTGGTGTAACTTCAGCTGAGATTTCAGTACAAGAACTGAGGAAACCTTACTTTCTTCCAAGGTGGGATGTGAATGTTCTGTCTGGCCAGCAAATACATGTAAACACAACAAATGGATTGGAGCAGCCTCCTCTCCCACAGCCCTGCCTGTGCAGTCCAGAGTCAGTGCTGCAGATTGCACAATTTGTGAGGTTTGAGCAACAGAAGACAAAATTACATCCTGTAGGGAAAGAATGACACAGAGGCGTGGTGTATGTTCATAATTCAGTGCCTATAGATAGCAAAGTATGTACCCACATGTAAAAAGTACATGAAGTAGTATAATTGGCCTGATTTGCAGCCTCTTCACTTCGAGGCTTTACTAAAAGGTACATAGACACCAAATGGTGATCAAGGTACATGTATGCAGAAGCACACTTTGTATACCTCCCTATTTAGTTTGGGCAGAGACTCCCTGTATATTTGCTTTAATTGCTTGCTCATTCAATTACATGCTTGCTCATTCAGTCACATTGATTGGTTATTTGTAGCAAGAGATGCTCAAACTAGGTGCCCAGATGTTCCCATCACATTTTTTAGCCTTTCTCTAATTTTGGGATCTTCTGACTAGCTTAATCCCAGATAAAACTACTGATTATCCTGTATCTCTTGCCAATACATGTGGCTAGACTAAAAGCCAGTAATGCTGGTTCACTTTTCTGCTGTCAACAAATTGATCAGTCAGTCATGCTGCCTCTCAGAGCAAACCTTCTGGCCTTTCCCAATATTAAAATTGATCTCAAATGCAATGTAGATCATACATCACTAGATGAGACTGTGTGTGAATATGGCACAGTGATATTTACAATGTGATGTATTAGCATAAAATGGTGGTGAAAGGCTGTAGTGTAGGGCAGCTCATTAACAATTAATCTAAACAGCAAGTAAGGAAAACAACGTCTTTAGCTTAGTTGCACTGCCACTTTCAGAGGGAAAAAAATAGCCAAACATAAAACTTACAACAAATGACAGTGGGCATTCCATTTTAATGGAAGGAAAACATGACATGAAGATTGTCCCATTTCAGCCGAGAATGCTAATATTGGTAAGACAGGAAAATGTTTCTCTGTACTTTCCATCAGTGTTGTTTGATCCTTTTGCTACAAAGTACTTCTGCTGTAATTTTCACATTAAAAAAAAAAACAACCTGGAACTTTACAGCTCCTGTCCTTCTTGTGAGAGACTGTGCACTGGGAAGCACATATTCAAATTTTGTTCTAAAGCACTTTTTAAAAATACAAAATAAAACGTAAGTTATTTGTTTACAATTTTCTTTTCTTTGCTTCCACGGTACTACAAATTTTAAGTTTGTGTTTCTACTGTTTTAATGTGATTAGCAGTGCTGCTAGATAAAAACAGATCTATCTTCTTTAAAAAAATGTACCCTTTTTCCTTTACATTATGATCCAATTATTTTCCATAGAGAACAATGAGGATCAGAGGCCACCTTATTTAAAAGAGGTGGACCAGTATAAGTTCCTTTTCAATTAATTAATTAATTGGCCTTTTGTTCCTTTAAGAGTCATGACACTTTTATTCCTGAATCTGAAAAGCCTGATCAGTGGGTGCTGAGGAAAACTCAGTCTTGTTGCTGTGTGTAGACTGAAACTTTTACAAACTCTGGCTCCTGGTAACCTGTTTACTGAAGGTGGTGTTGACATGTGCTCCAGTTACAGACTGTTTATGGAGGAAATTAAAGTCAAATACCCATCCTTCCTTTCTCTTACTGACCCAAATCTCTGTGGGGAGAGCACATGGAAAGTTACGTGAGAAAATACTTACTTAATTCTCTTTTTTTGGCATTAAAATACTTTAAGTTTGTAAACAGGACATATTGCTAGTCTTGCCACATGCTTGGAATTTAAGCAGCAAGATAGAAACCTCAGAATAGAGCACTAAGTACAGCAATTTTTATTCATGCATCTGTGTGAGAATCCTTTTAAGATCCAGGGGTTTAGTTACTTAAAAAAACTCTTGAAAGCATGGCTGAGGATATTGTTCCCAGGTATTGCTGGAGGAAGATCGACCTGAGTTCAGACTAGTAATTCTTTTCTGTTCCCTCTACTTATCTTCTTTTCTGAAAACCAAATCCAAGATAATTTTCTTTTCCTTTCCTCTAATAGAAATTGTTAGCCCTCTGTCCCTTTTCTCTCATTGATATTGACATTCTAGGGAGATATTTCATTGATGTTGCTTACTCTCTCAGTTACTCAAGGAGAGATTTCCTTTTCAGCCTAAAAAAATCCAAAACCAACAACAAAACAACCTTCTGATCTATACTTTTCCCAGTTACTGTAATTTGCTGAGCAATGTATTGGCTTTATTTTTGTGTCCAGTTATGTTTGCTAAATATTTTCTTACTGTATTTTAAATTTAATTGTCATAGGTTTGGTTTCAGGTTTTTTTGTTGGTTTTTTTTTCTTGTTTTTTTTTTTTTTTTTTTAGACAGCTTTCTTTTGCATTCAAATCTTTGTATTTTTACACACTTAGTACAGGAATGAGAGAATGCAGTATTAGCCCTCATTTCAGAGGTTCTTCTCCATGGACATCCACCATCTCAGAGAAGCTGTCATCTTTTTCCTACTACAGCAGGTTACCATGTTGGAGCTTCTACAGTAGCAGGGGGTGGGAAGAGATAGAGAGACATGAATACAGAGACTCAGTTAGTTTAAGCTTCTGCTGTTCAGGAGATCAACCTCCCAAAAGTCTTTAGTGTAATTTTTTCCTTGAAGCAGTAGAGAAAATACACATCTTGTCACTAAGTACATCGACCAAATGTAGCTGCTAAATGAAAACAGATTATTTATTGTTTTTAATTTTTTTTTTTTTGTTTTAATTATGCTGTTGAAGTTTTATATTAAATTAATGTCAGTATATTCTCTAGCTATGTTTAAAGTCAGTTATCTAGGTTTTGCATTAACATCATGAATGAAGGTAGCAGCAAAATAAATGTAAATGCTTTGTGCTTCTGGATGATATTGAAGTTACAAAACAAATCCATTATCAGCATTTATCAGACTTGCCTTTTCATTTTGCAATATATTGACTTGTCCTTCACTTCTGATTTGTGGTTGTGGAATGCTGTGCTGGATGTCTAGAGCTGTGTGCATTTTCAATTACAGTTCTTCTGGCTTGCAGTTCACTAACTATAGTAATTTTCATTAACTTTTTAATCTTCCAGCATACATGCTACAGGAAAAAAAAAAAAAGGAAAAAAATTCTGGCCTAGTTAGTACCATTTCCTGGCAGTGGCAGAAGCACAATATGCTAAATATTGTTCATGCTGCTTATTATGTTGAGGTCTTGGCTATGAATAGCTTGCATAGTACTTTGAAGGAACAGAGGATCTAGATAAACTGTTCCTTGTTGAACACACACCCCTGTCTTTCTTCTAAGATAATTTTTATTACAATAATCATGTTGCAGAGGGGGCTGCACTGTAAAGATGGTGCCCTAAAACTCAGGGGCCTCCAGAGAGGAACAGGGGGGCAGCAAGGAAAGGAACCCTGCTGTTAAGGGGGCATAAATGTTGATGCAGATCTTCAATTATCAGACCCAACAGTGGTGAAATTGGTTGGGATAGAAGGAAAGATAAGAGCATAATTACTTTACTTAATGGTGGGAAATTAAGCCTTATAATTTTGTATAAAGCTTTAGAAAATTTTCTGCTTCCTTCTTATTTCTGTTTTCATTTAGGTTTGCAGCCTTCATGTTGCATCTTACCCCTGTTCACAACTGGATCGTTTCTCATTATAGATGCCCACATTTGAGGTGTTTTGGTTCTCTGTCTTCAAACAATTGCTGAATGAAATAAATAATAGGAGTTAGGAATAAAGGAATAAAAGTAGGAATTAGAAATAAAAAGATCATTATACAATTTTGGTTATATTAAATTCAATATATTTCTTAAATTTATCACTAACCCCCCTCAAAATATTTCCTGTGAAGTATTGTTATAGGTGATTGAGTTAAAACAGAGCCTTTATCTTGTACTGGTTTGAGTTGCAAAACTCAAGAAGAAAATCAGATTTTTTTCTTCTGGGATGACAAAATGAGGTAGTTAGTTTAGACACTAGATTTGAAGTCTTTTTTGGTGCTTTAGAATACTTTTCAGGATGAAATAAGATTCTATGAGTGTCTCATAAATAAAACCCACAGGCATCTCTAGTATTTACTAGGATAATTAGGAATAATAGGTCTCTTTCTGGGAAAAATCCTCTTTTTTACAGAAAGTATAATTTTTTTAAAATTAACACACTTTAACCATGGAACATTGAGAGTATCCAGAGTTCAAATGGCAACCCTGCAGTTCTCTGCCTCTGCAGAGATTAACAGTTTTATGGCTGTTTGAGAGGGCAAGAATCACATCTAATTACAGCAAGTTTATTCTGCATTTACACTATAGAATTTTAGTAATTACACTTTTCCAATTGCTTTAATGCCAGTAAGAATTCAGAAATGTACATGAGCATTAAAACTGAAAGTGTGGTTTAGCAAAGATTTCTCTGATGTTCTTTGCAGGCCAAGATACTCCATAAGGAGCTTTGCTGTAATAAAGAAAAACTATAGAATGTCAGAACTTCTTTTCATTTTTTCTTTAGAATTTTTTTCTTCAAGATTTCAGTGACATTTACCTGACCTTGATTCCATTCTAGTTAAGAAACAGGTGAAAATCATGCATTAGAGGAGAAAGAAAAACACCCAAATGTATGTAAAAAATTAGTAAAAATATTCTTAAACTCTTATTGCAAAAATTGGTTCTATTTTACTCTGAATAACCATATTAATGAACTTGTACAGGTAGCAGCAGCTCTTTAAAAAAACCAAATTAGTGCTGTATTACAAAATAAGAGTCATAAGAAGCTTGGAAACAAGAGCCCAAAGCAAATAGGAAAGCTGATTTCCACTGAGAACCTTTCTTGCTTTTAAAAGCTTCTCCAAGGACTCTCCAAGTGTTAACCCAAACCTTTCAGCCTGTAGGTCTGCCCTACTGCAGCTCCTGGGAACATCAATCCTTGGTCACTGTTACAATCCCAGACACTGCATTTCTGCTCTGAAAGCAAGCAAGCAATCAGAAGAAATGTGGATATAGCAACAAGCTACTGCAAATTCTCCAGCACTTCTTACATCTGAATTTGTTCTCCCAGCTAGGAATAGCTTTTCTCTTGAGTCTCTGGAGAGGAATGCTGATTAAAATTTTGAGTGAACCTTGAAAGAACAGCAGCTCTCATTATTCACATGTGGTTTTCTGAAACCACAGGGCATCTGTTTTGTGCTTGTCCAGGTGGGTTTGTTCCATTCTTATAGTTCTGTAAAGATGCAGGTCACATACTTACTGGTGTGTTGGGGTGTTTTAGTTAATATTTTGGGTTGGGAGTTTTGTGGTACTTGAAAATTATCATGTTGTGCACTTTCCCCACCACCAGCAAGGTTTTACTGATCCTGTTTGGACATCAGAAGGAATTTTGTCATCAGAAGGAATTTCTTCACAGAAGGGGTTGTTAAAACTGGAAAGGACTGCCCAGGATGGAGTCAGGATCCCTGGAGGTATTTAAGGAAAGCCTGGACACTCAGTGCCATGGTCTGGTTGACAAAGTGGTGTTTGGTAATAGGTTGGACTCAATGATCTCAGAGGTCTTTTCCAACCTAATTGATTTTGTGATTCTGTTCTCCTGGGTTAAATTTTTGAATGCAAACCTTGTGAGTAATTTTTCTTTCCTCCTCTCTTCATCTTTGCCATTGCCATTTTCATTTGAAGTGTGAATTCATCAATGGAGATACTCATTCTGGAATTCCTACGAATTTTCTAAGGAGGTCCAGTGAGTACCCTAAGCATCACCCAAAACACATTGGAGGAACAATCCCATATGACAGTTTCCATTTCTAGATACAGCAGTAATTACTGCACAGTGCTAAATAAATTCTAGATGCCTTATGATTCACTATTTCCTGTAATACCACGATGTTGCCTGAAATAAAAAGAATTCTTTACCACCAGTCACGTAGCAGGTTTCTGTCATAAGTATTATATTGCTAGATATTTACTAAATATTCTGGAAGACTGAAGGTACTGTTTGTTTCTCAAGGCTGTTTCTAAAAGAAAAATAGGTCTGTTTCTGGGGAAAAACCTCTTTTTTACAGAAAGTGTAAATTTTAAAAAATTAATCACTCTCAATAGAAAACCTTGTTCAAGGGTTTAGATGATAATAATGCTGGCACTAAGCTTTGATTCTCCTTCAGAGCACTGTAAATCCAGCTTCTCAGTACATTGTAAAATGTGCATTTTTTTCTTCCTTATGAGACTCCTGGCAAACTTTATGGTTAATACAGAAACATGAAGCAAATTAGATGTGTTTAAAAACAGCTGAGAAACATCTTTTAACAAGGGGAAAAAAGGTATAATTTACTTTAGAGGGTAGTTTTATACTTTGTTAGTTTCAAAATAACAATGTTTTCAGAGCACAATTAGTATCTGATGGCCAGCTACTATATATATTTACAATGTTTCTTTTCTCCCTTTTCCTTTGGATTGCAAACCAAGATACAGAAGACACCTCGCTTATTTTAATTAAATTTTAGTGCTATAGCTTATGTAATTTTTACTAATTTTTGGGCTCCTTCTGGTATGGCGAAATGTAAATCAGTGATCTTCTCAGTCCATTCAATTAATATTTCTCATAACAGGATTGTGTGTCATAGCATTTGGCAGTGCTTAGTTGAGCTAATGTCCAGATAATATGCTCTGAATGGATTGTATTCTGGCTAAGTAAGTTAGGCATTTAAGTAGAAACCGGTGTGACTAATGGGCAATATCAAATTCTCTAGGACTTGCAGTTCTATATATGTTTGAAGAATGCATGCATAAAGCATGAGCCATTTCATAACCTTGACCTCAGTTGCATCACATCATTTTATGCTGGTGTTTGCACTGGAAGCAGTGCGGGTGACCTCGGCACCGATGGGTGACTGATGTTCCCTACCAGAGTGTCCAGTTCTTCATCATGTCACCCAAAAGCCTGCTGGCTTCAGCAAGGCCTTTTCACTCATGTGGGTTCTCCAGCACAGGAATGAAATACATCTTAGCCCATTTAAAGGATACCTTCATGTTTTGGAAGCACCAAAACACATCTAGTTTGATCGGGTCTTGTGCAGGAGGCCAACATCTAAATACCAGCACAGGAATGCTCAGAAACAGCTCTGCACAGCAAAGGACAATGACTGCCTGTGATTACTGTTATAGGTGGAACTGAAAAAATACTTCTTGTTACCTGAATTCTTCAGGACAGGAGCTTTTTTTCTTCATATAGATAATTAATATAAAATGTGACTTGTTATAAACAAAAAAGTGAATGTGAACTTTTTAAGGTAATTAAAAATAACTGTTTCTGTGGGAGAGACAGTAATGGATTAAATGTGAAACTGAAATAGAAAATCTAAACTCCTTTTCCATTTATGTTGTGAACTGGTCTTGTCATATTAGGCCCAAGACCTTCTCATGAGACCCAAAGACTGCTGGGATTAAGATAAGATCATGACATTTGTGAAACTGACCTGACACTGTCCTTTGTTTCTGACTTAGCTGTACTATGTTTATGTCAACCATTTCAGGCTTTCTTTATGATACTGTTTTGACTATTCAAATAGTGTCATAACCTATTAACATTATTAAGAACCTCACTGACAGTATGCAGAGATTGAGTTTGGTAAAATGATGCTTTCACAGTAAAATAATTCTAACATAATTCATCATTCCTTACTGAAGTCTTGCTTTCAAATATGGAGTGAGACTTGGGAGTTAGCAAAGCTGGTCCTTTCTCCATCACTATCAGTACATGATATCTGCAGTGTCTAGAAAGAGTTTTAATTTCTAGGTCTGCCCATTTAGCACCATTCTAACAAATGAAAGGTTTATGGAGGAAAAAAGATCCAATATTTGCTTTGTTCTCACTCTGACTTTTTTTCCCTCTTTGAAGTTAGTTTTGCCATGTGATGGTCTAATTTGCGTTGTAAATTGTGTTCACCCAGCTTGGGGGACAATTAAGATATAAACAGGTGTTCATAAAAGTATAATTTGCCAATCAAAATAAACATTAGATTCTAGGGATTTCTGATTATCATCTGAATGATGGGAATAGGACAGTGAGTGAGGGTTCATTTTTCCCTGAAATGTAGGAGGGGAGGGAAGCAGAAAGGTCTTTGAAGATCTAGTTTAATTGACTCCTAGATGTAACCCAGTTTTTCAGCTGGGGCTTTCTGACTTCCCTTCAGAATATGGGAATGATGAAAGACAAGCAAATACCAGCACCTCAAAAAATGATCCACAAGTTTTTTCTTTCAAGAGGGAATGTAAGACATTCTTGCAAAGTAGTAATTAAGAGAAGTTTTTAAGTTTACAGCAGCAACAAATTTAAGGAATCACCTGAAGTGTTGTTTATCTGTTCTTTCAGATAAATATTAACATAAATAAATGTTCTGTGTGTTTGGCAGTGTTCTTACCAAGAGAATATGTCTGTACTAGAAGATGTTTATGACTTTTGTTCTGATGCATACCTTGGGCGCTGGCAAGAAGGAAGACTTCTCTCAAAGTATTAGCAATGAGCAGCCATAGAAGCTAATACCTCTTAAAGTGAGAGCTGATGATCTTTGTCATGGAGATAACTATGCTGATTAGAAAAGAAAAGTACAAGAGATTTCAGTGTTTTTCCTGAACTTACAGACTTAAAATACTATTACCCATGGATTTTTGATCACAGCTTGGAAAGCTGGAATAGGACAACTATGCAGGCTATCTTCCTAACTTCTCCGCTAGCTTTCCTATTTTCTCTGTCCTCTAAAGGTACCAGAATCAGTAAGGAAAGCGTAAAGAAATCTCTATCAGCTCTTGACTCTGCTGTTGCATGTAGCTTTCTGAAGAGCTGTTAACTACATCTAAAAATGGAGAACCAAAAAAAAGAACTGTATCTGTAGGAATTCCGTAGTAACAGTAACAGTAGTACAGTAGCATGGAGAATGCTGCTCCTCTTGTGTATTGCATCAAAACCAGTAAGGTTAGTAGCTGTATATATCAGTCATTCTTTTTAACTTTTTAATTTCTTAACCTTCAGAAATTTTACATTATTATCCTGTAACATGATAGTAACAGATCTTGGGAAGTTTTTCTTGAGCCTTAGGTTTCAAATCCCTGTGAGTATGAACAGAAGCTTCCAAGTGAGGGCCCCTTCCAGAGCATGCAGCAGCACTACCCCTCGTGTCCCAGCGCGCCTCCTCCGCCACCCAAGGCTGAGACACAGACTGGCGAGGTTATTTGTGCCATTGTTGACTCATTGGCAGGTTAATAGAAGGTTTAGCATTGGTTTATCTGTCCTACCAGATGGAATGTTTGGTTGTGTAAGGAATGACTGTGCTCAGGTTGTGTTCAAGGCAAAGGCAGTCCTTTCTTTGGGAAGAAGATGGAGTATCTTTTCCCTGGCTAAATGCTCTGGGCAAGAAAACAAAGCACCCACCACCACCCCAACACCCAAACTGTTCTGTCACACAGCAACGCCCTCAGGTTGTCTGGAACAGCCACGATCTGTGATATTCAACTCCAGCACAGGTCAGGTCTTGAGCAGCACAGCACCCCTAAAAATCATGGATGCAAGCAATCTCCATATGACTGGACCCATTTCACTCTTGGGGTCTGGTGAATACCAAATTAGTGCTTAAAGCTTTCAGTGCTCTTCCTTCCCTCATAGCTGTGTAAGCTTTGGAGTTTTCTAGCAGCATGTTGAATATGGGAGGTTGAAAGGAAGAAGTCAGGACTTCATCAAAGTAAGAAATTCCTGTCTGTGTTCATGGCTCTGATATGACTTGTTAAGCACTTTCAAACACCTTACTGAATATTTCTGTATCTGGGTTCATACAAAGCAGAAATCCTTATAGCAAACATCTCTCTCCTAGAGATCGTGAATCATTGAGTGGTTTGGGTTGGAATGAACCTTAAAGATCATCTCATTACAGCTCCCCTGCCATGGGCAGGGACACCTTCCACTAGACCAGGTTACTCAGAGTCTGTTATCAGGAACATCATTATGGGTACCTAATGAGAGGTTTGTACAGGATTTTATTGCTATAAATAGTAAAAGAAATTACATTTGATTTCCAGAGGCAGAGTAAATACACTTTTCTTTGTTCATAAAATGGTAAAAGTTTCAGGATAAACACTTAGTAAGGTCATATTGGTAGGTTAGGATCAAAGCTTGCAAGTCTATTGGGTCCAACATTATTCTCCAAATTGTGTTGACTACTTCTGTGTGGCAAGTTTTTTTATTTCCCTGTTGGTTTTGGTTCTTGGGTTGTAGATGGTTTTTTTCAAGTTTTTCTATAGAGAACATATTTGGTACTACATATATTTCCCTATACAATAGAACTTACCATCCAGTCATGCAATTGTTTCACACTGGAAAGCAATCATTAATCCTTTGAAATAACTGGGTAGGACAGTTCTTAATCACAAAAGTCATGCTTTTCTTGGAAAACTTCTGGAAAGGCACAGGGGGAACAAAAGATGGAGCTTCATCAGTTTATGAAAGGAATTGTATCAAGTAATTTCCCCTAAACAAGACTGAACATAATGACAAAAAGTCCCACGAGCCTTATGGGTTTCATAAATGCAGAGTAATGTTGGGTAGCCTGTCTGAGTTCAAGAAGTGTTTGGACAACACTCTCAGGCACATGCTGTGACTCTTGGGGTGTTCAGTGCAGGGCCAGGAGTTGGACTCAATGATCCAATTTCCCTTCCAACTCGGCATATTCTGTTTCTGTGAACTCAGTAATCAGTTTAGCCTTAATTCTGGTTGACCTGAGCCAAAGAATTATATCAACATGTATTAAGAACTGCTATTTTAGATCTACCTAAACTGAACTGCTGAAAACTGAAACTGCTTTTATTTATTTGTTTGGGTTTTTTTGTTTCCCTTTATTAGTAGGTCCTTGTGATTCTAAGTACAAAGCCGTAGCTGCCTGATTTGTAGTGTGTAAATTTCTGCTCTTCTGTTCTCTTTAGATAAATACAGGGCACCGGTCACAGTTGACTGTATCAAGCACAGAGATGGGAAATCAAAGGAGTCAGACTTTGGAAAGCAGCCCTTTCATGTCAGACCTGCTGAGCGACGTCCCCTTTGCCCTCGCACCACATGTGTTAGCAGTGCAGGGCACCCGCAGTGACGTTCCTGACCGACTGCTCACCTACGACATCAATGATAATTTATCAAGATTTTGGTATGACTTTACGCTTGAAAATTCAGTGCTTTGTGATCCGTAATGTTCTCTTTATTTTTTCTGCCTCTGTTAAGGAACAAGTCTTAAAGTGAAGATAAAGACTTACCTTAACTGACTTAATATTTTGGGGGCCTGCCGCTGGTATATCAAATGGATTATTATTCACCACTGTGATATATTTCTTAGCTTTAAGTGAACTATAACTTAGTACGTTAAATATTCCATTTATTTCCAAAGAAATCATGCAAAATGTTTCAGCCTCAGTAGGAGACTGGCTGCTGGTATCTATTTCCAGTAGGTAGGCACAAACATTTCATGACTTTAAGAGGAAGTCTATGTCTCAACAGTTTTGTTATTTCAATTAGTTACAAAACACATAGATCCTGTAACACATATTAAGATCATCTCTTCATTTTGTACAGATAGGAACCAATATTAATGCTAAAGCAATGCTGCACTGCACTACTGGACAGAGAGCTTTTGAATGAAATTAAGTTTTAAAACTCAGTGTTAATTACAAGCCCTTAAGTAATCATTAAGACTTAATAGAATTGGTTAAACGTACCAATTTCAAAGTGAAAATCAGTTGCTTCCTTCCCTTTTCCAGTAGATGGTATTTTGTCTGTCTCATTTTGTGCCTGCCTGGAGAAGTTGTCCCCGCCTGCCTGTTGGCTGCTGTTTGTTCTCATTACCACATGTGCTCCTGATTTATATACAGATCAGCTTTTCCATTTTAACCTCTTTGCCCCCTGAAGAAGGAAATCTCAGGACACCTACTTTTAATGGTCACACCCTTCTTTTTTTAATTTGTGTGCCAGAGGTACAGATGGCAATGTTTAACAACAGGAAAACATTACATTGTTTCTTATCCAAGTAAATTAAACTGCTAAATACCTAAACATGCCTTCCCACAGACCACTGTGTCCCCACTCACAAGCTTTGAGCATGTTTTTACTGACTGAGACCAGAGCTGCTTCTCCACCAGCAACAGCTCTCTGATGTCACATCATGATTTGTGATGAATAATGACCTGTGGCACACACTTGTTTTCTCTCTTGGGGTACAATATATACATTGTGCTAAATGTTGGTGGATATTTTCCTATATTTTTTATGCTTTTACACTCTTAGGGTAGCTTAAAGTACATATGTTTTCAGACTTGGATCCTCTTACAGTATTTGGGATAAATACTGTAAAATTATGAAGAAATTACATTGTGGATATGTCTTTGTTTGATATTCACTGTTTAGATCTTTTAAATGTGCATATTTAATATTTTTGACAGCTGTGTCCTTAAATGTTTTGAAGTTATTGTTTCAAGGGGAGTATCTGTGCTGCACTCCAATAAAAAGAAGCCAAGTAATAATGAGTTATTTTTTATATGTGAGAGTTATTATGTGGTTTCACCTATATTGTTTACTACAGCTCTGACCATTTAGCTTTCATAGGAACTTGAACTTGGAAATTCAGTTTAAAAATTTTTTCAGTGTAATTTAAAATTAGTTTCCTTCTAATAAAATATATCACACTCTGATCTGGTGGATTCTGTGTGCTGTGTTGGTGACTTGTAGTGGTTTAGGTGGCATCCATGACACTGTTTGGAGAAGAGTGTGGCTGGGATCTGGGAAGTACTCAGACCTCCTAGAAGGAAGAATTGATTTTATGAAGTTGTTCAGAACTGTTTTGTTTTCCAAGTTTTTTAGTTAACGCATACCCGAAGCACTAAAATAATTTTAATGATTATTTTATATCCAGAAGTTAAAAAATGGATCATACTGCAAATAACATATTTCCATTCAAGCTGTCCATTTTGAATCTGAAATGTTTCTGCAGCTGGTCTAGAAGCAGAGCTGTAAAGCACTGTTGAAGACCAAACAAACTCACAATACTGGTTCTTTCTTTGCTGGCTGACTTGGCATGTAAATTTTTGCAATATTGTTTTTGCCTAAAGTTAGACAATTTGTCTAAAATAATTACATCTTGTCAGATCTGAGCTGTGTTGCAGTCACAGGTGTCCTTTCAAAAGGAAAGGAGCAGCAAAGAAGAGTAGAGAGGAGGTTTTATTCACCATGATGGGAAATGTGGACAGTAGGTTTAAACATATGGTCTTCATCCTTAATTGTCTCCTGTAAAGGGTAAAATTTGCACCCAGCAAAGTACCACTGAAGACCAAGGGTACTGGAATGTGTCTCCTGACTGCCCTGCCTTTAGCAACAGCTGGAGCTCAAACCTCTCCCTTGGTCAAATTGTCCCTAAAATTGGATTGATGCCTTATGGCCCATGTTCAAAGGTAAATCAAAGAACAACTGCATCCAAGGCAGCCTGACAGAAGGCTGACTGGGAGATGGTCCCTACAGCCAACTCCCTGGTGACAAACTCAGAAATTAAACCAGACCATGTTGAGTCCAGAGGTCCAGGTAGTGCTTACAGATCCAGTTTCTGCTGTTTCTGTAAAGTGTGATCCAAACCCTGATATGACAGTCAGCAAATATACACTTGTGTGGTCACAGAGGAGAGGGTTTCACCCTAAAGCACCTGGAGGAGAAATATAAAGAGCATATTCACCACTGCAATTACAGTATCTCAAAATAACACACAGTTTATTGCATTTTTAGCTGGAGAACCTGTTATGTTCACAAAAGCACTGAAGCAGCCTCCTGGGCAAGGTGAGCGGGTTGTTCTGAACAGCAGCATAAAACTAGAGCTTGAGAAACTGCCCTCCTCCCCACAACCACCCTTTTGTTATGACATGATAATTCATCTTGCTTTGGGTTTTCTCTGCTCAGCCTAGTGAGTAGGGAGAGGAACCAGAAGTGCAACTCCTAGGGGTAACTCCTTCCCTTCCTGAGTAACTGCAACTCTTCTACAGATGACAGGGCAGTTCCAGATTAACCAGATTTCTTTTTGAAGCCATAGACTGTACAACAACAAAGAAGCAGAATATCCTCCTTAAATTCCAGTGGTAGACTCCTGTTTGGTGCTGTAGGAAGACAAAGGTTTAGTAAGCCAAGCTGAGTTCATTCAGCCTACCCTGCTGTGCTGCAACTTTTCATCAACATTAAGTCTGACTTTCTGTAACAAACTCACAAAATTAGAAAGCATGTGTGTTTAGGCCTGATTTATTCCCATCAATATGTCAAATTCCTTAAACTAAGAAAAAAAACTTAATTCCTTGTATCCTCCATTGAAACTGTGTTCTTTCTTTATCAGTAGATACTTATGTACTTTGAGTCTCCTAGAGAACTACTACCTCTTGTTTTCAATGTCCTTCTGAGAGAGATGAGTTCCCACAGACCCTTTCTTAGCTGTCCTGCCTGAATCACAGCCATGGAAACTGAATGAAGTGCAGGTGGTAAGAATATGATGACACTATCATACTGGTGATCTGAATCAGGACATAAATCAGTATCATGTCCCATAGTCCTTTTTGTGTACATGTAGTAGACAGCACAATAGTGCCTGATGCCTCTGTTCATCAACATAAGTAATTTGACATTAACAGTGGATCACATACTTGTTTGAACATTTTGGAACAGATACTTCTTTTTAGTCTGCAGCCTTCCATGCAGTATTATTTCTAAATTGTGTTTTACTCCAAAACACAATGAATATTCCATTAAAGTTTACTTTCTGATGCAGTATCAGAGCAGCTCAAAGAGCTTTGTTGTATCACAGCTCAGTTTTTTCTCCCTTCTACAGAAGCAAAAGTCTGGCTGTATGGTTCATAAAATAAACCAGAAGTTGTAAAGCTTTCAGCAGGTTATGATGAAATGTTGAAGAAGCCTTTTTTAATTCTGTAGCAAAAGAGAGTATCTAGTGATGGAAGTGGAAGTTATGGTGACCCCAGAAGGATGCAGCAGCTGTAGAACAGAGACAAGAGAAGGCTTAGTTCTGCTAGCCAATTCTATTCACTTTTCCTTGCTGCAAAGATAAAATAAACTCTTGAGATCAAAGATCTAATTTACAAGGCTGTCCTCTCAAGTCAGTTGACACATGTACTTCAATAACAGAACATGAAAGAATCTGCTCGCAAGCAAACAAAAGAAAAAAAAATATGAGCCTTGATTATAAACATCCTTCATCCAACTCTTTGTGGCTATCAGCATTACGGTTAGAGTAGCCTCTCACATCCAAATGTTCATGTAAGTGTTCTGGGAGGTCAGCTTTGAGCATCCATCTAAATCTCACTGGAAAAGAAGCAGATGGGCTCAGAAAACAAAGCTCCAGGTGGAATAGCCCATCACAGAGGGATGGGAATTACTTATTTAAAGCAACTGATTCTAGTAGAACTTTAGTCTGACCTTGTATCAGCCTTTTTATGAAGAGTTCTGCAATTTCTCAATTTTTCTTAAAATGAAGCAATGTGTGACATATTGTGAGTTGTAGAGTAATTTCCTTTTTCAGCTGTTTTTACAAACTACTGGTGCATCTGCTTGGCTTATTTTTCTCATAAAGACGGTTTTAGATTCCTGCATTTTGTTCCTTTAGATTCCTCTGAGTTTGTCTATGGTATGTTTAGATAGGGCTTATGTAGAAGACTTAGTATTTGTCTTATCAATTTATTCAAAGGTTCTTTTTGTTGTTATTATTTGACTTTTATGTCTTTTGCAGTTTGGCTAGTTCCCCTTCAGTTGTCTCTCAAATAAAAGACATTTAGACTTCTCCTTCTGTCAGGGTGGAATAGAACATATGCATTAAATTTATCCCAGAAAGGACTGCCAGATTTTATTTCAAGTAATAGTACAATTTCAAGTAATAGTACAGTACTTGCAGGTATTACCTATTAGTCGTAGTATAATTATGGCTAAAAGTGGACACATGGAGTTAATGTTTGCTATCTTTTAATGTAGTTCAATTCATGTTGTAATTTAATTTCTGTTAAACTTCTGTTTTGGGGGCAAAGTAGGAAGGTGCGGTAATGGCAATTGATACTGGTTTAATAGAGGAATCTAAAACTTCCTTTTTTACCAGATGTAGTTTGCAGTATATGCACCTACCCATCAAGTTAAGTGATCAAGTTAAAATAATTACTTCAAAACTAGAAGTTGCCATCCTGTTATTAAATGGCATCAATTAAGAGGCCATTGATTGAGAAATAGAATTGTAGTGTTTTGCTGTAGATCTCTCAAATGCTTTACAGTACAAGTCAATATTAAGATTCATCTTGAATCTTAATACCATACATTGAAGACAAATTTTAACCCTAGGACAGCTGTAAAAAATAGAGTAAGTGAATGAACAATGATGGCTGACATACTTTTGTTTACTTAGAGGCTAGCAGTTATTACCATAAGAAATTTTCTGTAGCACTGTTGTTATAGCTATTGATTTGTACAAATCTGAGAGAAACTATATAAATATATATGCATATATATATATAGGAATAAAGCCATTTTCCAGGATTTGTCCAAAACTGTTCATCTTCATATTTAAGACTTCTGAGTCTTCTCAAACTCAGAGACTTCACTGCCACATGCAATAGTTCTCTCCTCTGAAGAAAGCTGTGCCCTATTTTAGAAACATCAGTATCTGGGAGACACTCTGCTCCATCCAGCTGGGACTGACAGATGGTTTCCAGCATGGGGCACATCCTGCTAATCAGACATCTCCAGGGTGGTAGTCCTTAAAGAAAAGGATGTTGTACATAGATACCCTGCAGGTAAATGCAATGCAGACCTGACCAACTTCCACTCCTGCCTCCTACATGACCAGCCATGTGATCACAGATACCTGACACAGCTCTTTTGAGAGGTGCTGCTGAAGTCAAACTCTGTCTTCTTGGAAAACAATTTGCCTTTTTTTAAACCAAGCAAATTCATCTTTTGGTGATCTGCCAATCTCAGTTTGCCTGTGCCATTTCACCCTGCCTAAGCTGGAAGGGGAGATTTCAGACATGATGCTAAAGGCTCTCTGCTAGAATAGGAAGTCATCCCAAAACTGGTCTGTTCACCACAGATATCAAAAAGAAGTCAGATAAGACTTGCTACAAGGATCTCCTGTAGCAATGGAAGTCTCTGGCTGTTTATAAGACTACATGCACAGTGTCTCAAAACATTAGTTTTTGGTATTAGATTGGGTTTTATAGTCTTCATGGCAAAGAGCAAGAAAAGTGTTCCCAGTGTGTCCTTGGCAACAGCAATTTAGGTGTACAAAGATTATTTTCTCCTATATAGTTAGGAAGAATAAAAATCACCTACTACACCCTTCTTAAACAGATGAGGTAATTCAGCTGAAGGATAAAATCTTACTTGGAAATTTGCAAATAGTTATTCTGTTTCTAGATAAATTGCAATTAACCAAACAAGGCCTTTCTGGCACCTTCTGTCTCATCTTGCTTCAAAGAGTTATTCTGGCTTGTGCACAAACTAATATTCTGTTCCCCCAAAGAAACGACGAAGATAACACTGAAAAAGTTCTCCTTTGAAACATCATCCATTTCTGATATATCACTGTAGCCTGGAGATAATAGCACTGTAGTCTGGAGATCCTGAGCCAGTAATTTGTCTCTTTTAGGATTTACACTGAAATTGGTATCAAAACAGGCCATGTGTCCAGAGCAATCTCAGCAAACTGGATCAGTGTAGGCATTGCCATGGCAGTACAAGAGGAGAGAAGGCATCCCCATGGTGAGATTAACGTAGAGCACTGGTGACACTGGAAATTAGAATATCCTAAGCTTTTGATCAGGGAGGGAAAAAAAAAAAAAGATGTGACAATTTGGCAGTCTGCTCTTATATTTAAAACTATCGAGGATCTACTTTGCAATAGCTGACAGAAATGCTTTTGAGAGCACAGTAACAAAGCAATGCTTGGCTTGCTCTATTTACCTGTTCCCCTTGTATGTATCTATTGATCAGAAAACTAGTCTGGCCTAGAGAAAGCCTCTTCCACATTGTTTATTACATTATTAAGATGATGAAATTTGAGGTAAACAAACAAGAGGAATGATTTCTATCTGAGGATTTCCTCCCTTGAGCCCTTTGTCCCAGATACATCCAACCTGGGCTTAGAGGTGCCTTTCCTAAGTGCCTGATGGTGTGCTGGCTCAGGCCAGGCCAGAAAGTCTGAGCAGGGAATTTCTCAGACACAGAACTTCTCTCTTCTCTGCTTCCTCCGTGCTGATGTGCTTAATTACAATCCCAGTCATCCTAGTTTCCATCTGCTGGGAGGAGGGATGAGAAAGAGGAGCTCTTTGTCCACAATTAAGATGAGAATAACCCTCTGGCTTGTCCTCTCTTCCTTTGGCTGTCTATGCAGGGAGCCAGCTGCTGCCAGAGACAGCTCCAGCAGCATGCCTGGAACAGGACTAAGTTATCTCTCTCAGCTTTTTTGTCCTTCTTCTCTCCCTGTGAATTATGTCTGCAGAGATCAGAACTGTCACTAACAGTGGAACACTGTATTATAAATGGGAATTAATTTACTTTTAAAAAAGTATTTTGATTTGTTCAAAGTGTTTAAGACCTGATGATGTGGTCTGGGGAGGATTCAGTGGGCTGTTTCTTTGCTCCAAATATAATGAAAGAGCTGGTCTGTTGCCAGCCGTGGAGGAGGGAGGAGGAGGAAATTAGAATATGCAGCATTTAAGGAAAAAGTCAGATAAAAATAAAACTTAATGCTGTAGATACAGTTTTACTCATGAATTGAACTGCAGTTCAGAGAAGGGAGATGTAGAGGAAGTCAATTTATAATGACCACATCCTAAAATGAATTGAGGTGGATTTCAGAATATACTGCTTAGTTGTAGGCCAGCAATCAGAGTTTTTCAATCTGCTGCTTCCTCCAAATGTGTGAAAAAACAGCCTTGTGGGTTCACATAACTGCTCAGTTGCCAGTTGGTGCCTACATCTTGCCCTCAGCACAGTGATATTTTATGCATAGACAAAAAAAGCAGTTCTAGAAGGGAAAAGAGATTTTTATATGAACTTGTATTTCAGCAAAATTATATTTTATAGCATCATAACTAAGAAGAGCATTTGTCCTAACGATCATAGCAAAACTAATGTAAAGTGTACATACAGAGAATGTGGATATATGTTACCTATGTGGATAGATATGCAAGGTAATTGTTCACAAAGAGTGAATTCCACATTGAGTGAGACTGGTCCTAAGTTTCTCCAGAAAAATTTCTGTACTTCAATTCAGATGTCAGAGGCCTCATATGGCTCTACTGGCTGAAAACCTGTGTTGTTTTGCCATATCTTTGGTTAATAACAGTTACCAGACAGTCCACATGAAAAAAATACAAGAGTCTTTTTTTTTTAATGCCATGTAAAAAATAGCACTTGAAATTTTCCTGGTTGTAATTTGTGTGAAGGGGCAAAGGGACTATTTACACAGACAAAGCTGCAGTTTCCAGACTTGAATCTTTGCTCATTCAATGTGAACCATGTGCCTTTAAGAACTGCCCTCTATCCTCATAATTCCTTATTATAGGAAATTGCAGTTGGCAGCAATCAGGTTAAGTATTTAAATATTTTATATTTAATTGAGGGGATTAAATTCACATTTCCAATTTAAAATATTTTCCCATCTTAACTACATAACCTGGTTGTATGTTTTAAAGTTTTTTTAAAACGTCAATACTGACTTAATGTGAAAACACATTATTATCTTTTTCTTGTCATTTAAAGACAGACTCATTCTCTATCAGGAACCAAATACTGTATTATTTTGATTGCTGCCTTCTCTTCATTGCCCTTCTCTATCCCTTTCCTCATGGTTGACTTTAAGTGTCATATGTGGAGAAAATCCTCATAATGAAATTACTGGCAGAATCTGGTCAAGAACATGTCCAACTCTTCTTTTGTAGTCTACATTTTTCTTTTTATTTTTTTTTAGTCTAAATGAGTTAGATATTTCCAAGTACAAGGCTTGGGGAAAAGGAATTGTGCTGACCTCTTCTTTGAAGTAAGATTAGGAAAAGGACAGGGAGAAAGTCTATTAAAATGTGGCTGCCTTCCATGCTTTTTAAAAATGTGCTGTTTGTGTGTGCAGTGCCTGCCAAGGGGTCTGTCTGCATCTTGTGTGTTCCAGTCAACAGTGCACGCCCTTCAATTGCATCTCATCTCCATTTTCGGGCAACTCCATCTCACCTTTTCTCTGCTCTCAGCAAATATCTGAGAATTTCATCAGCACACTCATCTGTGCCTTTTTCATAGTGGTTTCAACTCTCAGGCTGCTGGGGCAGCTGAAGCCCAGTGCTGTTTATAGCCCAGGTGGGGTGGCACTTGGAGCCAATGGGATGGATTTTGGGGCATGAGCTGGACTCATGCTGTCCTGAGGTTGACTTTCTTTTTTAAATCTAGACCATTAAAGCCATTTCATTCTCATCTAAAAGGGCTTGAATATTACAATGCTAAGCATAGCTTGGAGTTCTGCTGCTTTGTGGGGCATTATTCTCCATGTGGAGTATTTCCAGAAGCTCAGCAGAGTGGCTGTTACCTGGGGTTCCTAAAAGGCAGCCAGTGCAGGAGCTGTGCTTTGTGGGCCAGCACTTTGCACTAATTGCTGGCTTCACTGCCACAGATTGGAGCCTGCAGCCCCTTGCTGGGTTCACCTGCTGATCCTGCAGACAGAGTCATCATTGATCTCACTGGAAGCAAGGAGATCAATTGGGAACCAGGAAGTTTTTTCGATTACTAAGGCAAAATTTTGCTCCCATGACTGTGTCCCATTTCCAAGCTCCCGCTGGATCTGAACTCTGCATCTCATGGACACAGACTCCTACCTCACAATTGCTGGTAATTATGCATCTAATTCAGGGGTCAGAAATGCTTACTTCTTTCCTGAGGCACACACCCAAATTGTATCTTGGGTGCACATCGAGGCCATGGCATCTGCTGTTTTTTCCCCTACTTTGCCTTCATTTGGAAGGAGTTTGTGCAGCTAGAGGAGGAGCTCTGCATTTTGTCAAATCCCCACCTGAGCCATCAGAGGCCCAGGCCTTAGGATGCAGCTTCCTGCATCCCAGAGCATCCCTTCCCAAGGTTCACACTCAGTCTGATGGCTTTCAATGGGGCTCTCTTCATCCTCAGGGTTAAATCCTCACCTTCTACTTCTGTTTAAACAGAAGGATATATATTCAACTTTTGTATATAACTGGTTATTAAAAAATGAAGGTTTTAAGAAAAACAACCCGAGAAAGATCATTTGATCTTTCTGTTCATAGCCAAACACCACTAGAAAACAGGTGTTTCCAGGTGTTGCTCGGAGTGAAGGATGAAGTAAGCCTGATGGCATGGGCAAACAAGTTCTGCACGCTTGGGTTCACCACAGCAACCCTGCAGCTCCCCCCGTGCCTCAGAGCAACCTCCACATGTGGTGCAAGTGCTGCTCCTGGATCAGAGGTGCTTGAAAAATGTTCACATCCCACCAGAACCAATCCTTTGGGCACTTGGATAGCCAGCAGAGCAAACTTCAGATCAAGCTGCTGCTCACTAGGGGAACTTGTCAGCTGTCTCTGGGTGGATGTGGTGTAATGGCAGCTCCTTAACCTGCAGAGCAAGGATGCAATGGGAGCAGCAAGTAATGGAACAGCTGGCTTTGGAATTCATACAGCAGGGTTGCATCCTTGGAGGATGAGAGGTTGTCAGAAAATTCAGAGCCCTATCCATCCTCTTAAACTGAGGTCAGTTTAAGATGACACTCAGGGTATCACACTGTGTTATTATTTAGAGTAGTAATGCTTCTCACTAGCCATACTACAGCAAGTAATACTACTACTACATACTACTAGTCCATACTACAGCAAGTAATGCTGCCCAAGGGGGTGGATCTGTAGAGTAAAAAACCCAAGGCTGAAGGCTTAACACCCACTCTTTACACATATTTCTAGTTTAGTCTGCTGTTGCTCTTGCCCTATGGGCTGAATATCCTCTGGATTCCACATCACATATTCTGGTTTAGTTTCACCCAGAGGGAAAGCAGCTTTCCTGCTCTGAGATGACTTTGTGATTGAAAGGGAAACATGGTAAGTTGGAATTTTCTGGAGATGAAGTCCCAAGCTGAAAGTCTGACATGTGTGCATCTTTTATGTCTTCACTGCAAGAGCTCAGCAAGCTCAGACTCGAGCTCAGGAGATGCTGAAGTTGTTCTTGTGAAATCATAAACCAGGGATTTATTATGGCAATTACATAATAATTATATAATTGCTACAAAAGTGAGATTTGTCATAAAATCAGTTATCCTCTTAGCTTCTTGATGCAGATCAGATAACAATAATTTTATTCAAGAATATTATCCAGTTTCCTACATTAATTCATTTTCTGGATATAATGAAACACTATAACAAATTATTCTGAAATAGCTCTTATTTCTCCATGCTTTGCCTTTTATACATGTAAAAGCTGTGGAGACAGATGTTGCATTTTTGGACAATTTTTTAAAATTACTATTCCAAATAGAAAGGAAACAAACTCAACATGGAGTGAAACATAAAACAGGTCACTTCTGGGTTTACATTACTTAAAATTGTAAAATAATGTAACATGTCTTTTCCACTTTTAATATTATGCTTTGAAAAATTAATTTTTAAAACAAGCCAAACATTTAAAGTTATTTTTAATGACAAACTACTCTTTTCCTTACAAGTTGAAAGTTACCAGAATAGTACAGCATGTGATGAGTTTAAATTTTGATGATTATTGAGTTTCCAGTGGAAATTATTCTTAGTAAAACTGATTAGTTGCTAGTTTAAAAGCAAGGAGGAAGATAAACAATATTTAGTTGGAAAATGTCTTAGCTATCCAAAAAGAAAAGCAACTATAACATTTTAAATCCTCCTCCAGGTTCTTCACCATCACTATCTGAGATAACCTTCTAATTATGACTGCCACAATTTGGGAGCTTTGTAATGGGGATTTTTTAACCAAAAAAAAAAATCAGGAATGTGAATTGTGTTTTGTATGATACACATGCTTTTATAACCTTTTCCTAATCACACCATGAGATGTAACAGCCTGGTAGTGCCTACTATGGGTTTTGGCCAAAGAAGCAGCAATTTTCACTACACAGCATTCAAATGTAACTTTTTGGACCCCTGTATTGATATATGCAGCTTTGTATGACTCCCACATATTTATGGCTTCAATATTGAGGAGCTTTATATTTCTTCTGTAAACAGTCATCTCCCCTAATATATACTTAATGGAACAATTTGAAAACAACATTATTAACAGGAAGGTAGTCACCCACAGAAAGTATAATCACATTTGATTTTAGAAAATAACAACAAAGTGAGCATGCTGCCTGGATCTCACTTGCCTATTTCCCGTTTACCGAAGGATATTTGGGCTATGGATAATTTATAAACAAATTGTATTATATTATTGATCCTTAATCTCCATGGTTACTGGAATCTTCCAGCTGATTGTGTAAAGCAGCATGAGCCAGAGTAAGATGGAAATGTGGGAATTATTACAAAAGACAAAGAGGGTAATTTCCTGTATATTACACATTGGCATAAGTGGCAAAGCTGTTTTGTCTTTGCATGAGGAGTTGGTGAGAAAAAAGCAACGCTGTACTCAAACACCATAAACCAGGTTCTTGCAGGTAATAGTGCACTGAAGTTAATGGTGTGCTGGTCAGATGTAGATCCTGATCTTTGTCCATGGTGTTGTTATAGACCTTTCTGGAACTTTCCACTTGTTGTCACATTGGGATCTGTGAGAATACCACCAGCTTGAGAATCACTCTCTTATAATGTCCCTTTAAAGTACTGGTAAGTATTCAGCCTTGTACAGCTAAGTTTTCAAACTTTTTTTTTTTCCTTGCTGTATTAAAGACCCAGACAATCAACAGGAGTGTTATTTTTATTATTATTATTAAAAAATAAAACATAAAAATGCCTACACATATAATACTAAGTACCCTAAAATTCCCACACCACTACCTCTATTTTTCAGTTACAGTAATCTCAGACAGTTCTTGGAGCAACAGTGTGGGAAACTTTAAAGCAAATGTCACTGAAGTTTACCTTTTTAACAAACATGTTTTTAATACCCTTCTATGTCACCTTTGAAATGACCAGAAGCAGGTTAGTCCTCTTCTAGGTACCTTGAGTCCAAGCTATCTAACTACTTTAAAATGAAAATAGAAATTAGTGGAGGAAGTTTTTGCCTCTTGATTGAAATAACTTGGAAGAAAAAACCTCTGTTAGTCTTCACACACTGATTATTCTTTGACTTTTCCTTATCGGGTTCTTTTCCATTTACTTTTAGTTTTCCTATTTCTGAATTCAATTTCCCCTAGCCTCATCTTTGTGGAATATTTATCCTGCACAAGCTACTCCCCAAGGCTGTGGATATCTGCCTTCCAATCTAGCTGCAGAGGTAGCTGCTCTGAAGGACATGGTCACCTTTTCCATGGCAGCTACCAGAGGGCTGCTCCTTCTCCTTGCATTCCTGCATATTTTTTTACACAGTAAGGTACTGCCTGTTAGCCTAGTCAATACTTTAATACTCTCTGGCCACTCTCCTCTCTGTCTATTTATTAAAAGGCACTTTTAAGATTCCTTCCCAAATAAAGCATGTTAATGATTTTTTTATTCTTTTTCCACTGTAAGTTTACTCCCAAATATGGTATTTTTGGCATGTACCATATCTCTCAAGGCTCCTAGTGGAGTGGATACTTACAACTAGGAGTAGATATTAAAAAACAAAAACGGGATTTACAAAGAATGATCTTTCACATAATATATTTCAGAAAAAGTAGCAGAAATGAAAGCATTTAAATACACAAGAGCCATAAAGTTGTTAAACCAAGATGCTTAGGTACTACTGTAGCCACAGAAGGACCATAAGCAATAAAAAGATCCATTTTTGGAACATAAAGTATATATATACAAGACTGTAGAAAACAAATCATTCAGCACATGGAAAGAGGATTTGTGGATGTTTCTGGCTAGAGGAAATCTCAAAAGTTGACAATAAGAGTCATTCCAGAACTGCCATTAAATTATACTTCCATAAAAAACAGTGAAGCAATGATATATTTATATTATGTTTCTGTATAATCACATTATTCCCTGCCCCAGATGTCTTAATTCCCTGAAAAATTCCATCTTCAAAAGGAAAACAGTGGCCAAGAATCAAGCTGAAATGAGCCCACTAGTGAGAACTGAAAATTGGGGTTTGCAAAGTCAGGTCTTTGGAAAGTTACCAGAAGATGTATATATTAAAAATTATTAAAAATGGCTCCAGAAATCAGAAAGACTAGTTTTGTCTTCACTCCTTCCTAAATAAGAATAATAAATTGCAAAATATGCAAGACTAGATCACACTAGAGAATTCTCATAAATTATATATTACATAGTCGGACATTAAACTGTTAATCCAGGAAAGCTTCAGAGTATGGGTTTCCAATTTCCACTTTATGAATTTTTGTCAGCACAGCTTCCTGTGGTCAGATGACGTTTCCTGTCAGTGCCAGGCTTTTTTTCCCCAAAATACTTAATTGAATTTTAATGATGTGCAGAATCTCACACACCGGTGCTTTGTTGAAAGGCAGTGCTGGAGACCATTCCCATTTTTTGTTCCTGATTGTACCTTTGTGATTTCTTACTATATTAATTCTTGTAAGCATGTCTAATTTTCTCACCAAAGACTTAACCACGTGAGCCTTAATTAAACACATTAGTAGTCATGGAACAATTAATGTAAGTCTTCCACAGAAAGAATTGGTCTGCAGGGAAGGGGAGTTGAACAGTGACTGTACTGTGTGCTAGCACTTTATTTACAGAGGCCACGCAGGGAAAACCCAAAATCAAATCAATATCAGTTTGCCTAAAGAAGAAACTATCATGCTTCATGGGCTGAGACACTAAAGTCTTCTTCTTGCCTATTATTCTTAATACACGGCCACTGTCCTGGAGCTTAATCAGAATTCATGAAGCTGCTGAAGTCAAGAAAGATTATTGGTCTTATTAAAGATGTAACAGCACCAGACTGAGAAGATGGAGCCTTCAGAGGAAGGAGAGGATGGGAGCCTCTGGGAGAAGCTGAAGCAGCTACACTTCACTCAGTGTTTAGCTCCCACTGCCACAGAAACCAGAGGCATTTTCTTTCATAGATCAAGAGCTTTAAAACCAGGGCACAACTGCCCCATATTGAGCACTTACATCTCTCCACCTACAGCTGCAAAGTATGCCTTCCTGGTCATCATCAACAATGTTTTAATTAACTTTGGAGGCTTAATTCCTTCTTCAGTTAATCCCATCTAATGCTACTGGAAACAAAGGAGTGGCATAGGTGTAGCTGGATGGGAATTTAGAAATTGTAGGTTACAAGGATATTATGGATGGCCTAACTTGACTGACACAGCTGATACTAACACAGAGAGAAATCATCCAGGTATACTTTTGTATCCTTCTTTCTGTACTAACTCTAGAGTGCAAATTAATTGCTATTAATTAGGGGGCATTTTGTTTAGACTGACCCAAAATATTTTTTCTTTTTTTTTTTTCATGAGGAACAGAAAAACTGCAGAAGTCCCAATTCAAGTAAGTTGTTAGTTATGACAGGAAATTGCTCGTTTTATTCAGACGTAACTAGAACAAGGGGAATCAAAGCACTCAGTTCACTGAAATTTGGAGCTGGGGGTTCCCCCTGCTGAACACCTGCACAGTTATGCTGCTTCACTTGCTGAGATGAGAGAAACTGGGTTAAATTTGGAGGGGTGCTTCAGCCTCAAGGACCAGAATATTTGGAGCTCCTCCAGTCTCTCCTGCTATAACTCTTCCATCCTCCCTCTATATAAAATGCATAATAAATATTAGGCTAGTCAGAGCCCATCCCTTAAGACAAAAACTTCTTAGTGCTTGTCCTCATAATTTTTTTCCCACTGCCAAAGGATTAAAGGGATGGAAACAGTGATGGCAGAGAAGGAGAGGGACTGGCTCTAACCTCCCTTCCCAGTCTGAAGAGGGCAGAAGAGTGTGCAGCTGGACACTTTCAGGGTGATGACCTTGAACTCCTCCTCCCCTTGCCTGTGCCCTGCCCTTAGAGGTGCTGCTCCACCCTGACATTTACTCACATGCACAAAATATACCAGTATCAGGAGCAGGGACTGCAGACCTCACCCCAGAAAGGAATATAACATGGTAATTAAATAATTAATTTAGGTAGGAAATTTAAAAGTTCAATTCAAATAATCTTGTGAAGAAGGTCTTGGCCATACAGCTCCCAAGTTCTGCATTATTCAAGTGCCAGATATTGCATCAAAGGAGGCATAAGTCCTTTGGTTTCCTCCTCCAGCTTTATTTATCTAGGTAAAAAAGGCAGCTGAAACTATTTGGCAAATCTGATGCAGATTAAAGTGGGGGGAAACTAAACCCAGTACTTTTGATAATTACTGTAGTCATCTAAAACATTCACCCAGCTGAACACCACAGTGGTATTCTTACAGCACACCTGTGCAGGCAGGATTGTCAAGCTAAACTGGAATTCGTTTTCCCTCTCCACTGCAGGTGAAAATTAAAACTTAAAACCAGAAAGAAGTAACACAGGTCTTCTGGCTAGCAACCACTGTCTTGATAACAGGTGACATGCAGCTGCTCTTATCAGGGTAAAAGCTGCTGCCAGAGAGGTAAGAAAGAATTTTTAGATTAATTTCCATTGCAAAAGGTGGTGCTGCATCAGCTGGGTGAGCTGTGCTGTTTGGAGGAATACTTTCTGGCTCCCTACTCCTTCCAGAAATGGTCCTTTCTCCTGTGGTGTGTCCTTACATGCCAGCCCAGACCGTTCTTTGGTTGGTGAGGGGGAACCCTGTCCTCCTGCAGGGAGAGAGAAGCCCAAGCTCCCTGTGCTTTTCCTCCAGGAATGCATCACAGTGATGCAGCTGTAAGCTGCACCACAGCTGTGCTGGCCTTATGTGCTGTGCTTGTATTTAATGTCAGGGATACATTTCCCAAAAACCATGGAGCAGGTTAATCCTTCAGTTCCACTGTGTTATTCAGGCAGTGTCATAGATAATTTTTTCACTTACAATGTGTAGATTCTGTATTTATGATCTATCCAACTATTTGAGAGTTAATTGTGAAAAGGAGACAAAGCCTAGTCAAGAAAATCATTAGAAAAACCCATCTCAATATTAACAAGTGTTTATGGAGTATGCCCCATTGCAAAGATGAATTTTGTTCTGATTTTCCTACATTAGAAAAGCAAGCTTTTGCCTCTTGCAACACTCCTCTGGAATCAACCTGGATAGCTTCTGTGGAGTGAGGTCTAACCTTTTCTTGCAGCTGCAGATCCATGTGTGTGGGTCCACATATGTCCTGTGTGTTTTAAGCAAATAATTTCGTGCAAAGTGTTTTATTTCAGGACTGAAACATTGTTCCAGGACAGTTAGTATAGGTAGGTGGACCTTTGAAGGACTTTTTCCAAGGTAAGGAAGGGACCATGATAAAGCTCTCTCTGATCTTCTAGATGTGATTGTAAAAAGACCAGTGAAGAAAGAGATTACTTACTTTGAGATATAGCAAACACTGTGTTCCCATTGATAATCCATGCTAGTCCACTGTGTGTAGAGTAGGATTTGTCTTGCACAAAAAGTGCAAAATAATCTCAATATATTTCTTGAAAGACAGGAAATATCTGTTCAGAAAAAAAAAAAAAAAAAAAAGAAAGGCAGTGGGACAACTATAGAGTATTTACTATCAGCACTAAGTATACTCAGAAATAAACACTTGGAAAGGGCAGAATTGCCTTAGGTGGGACTTGCTTGTCTTGCCAGAGTAAATATACCAGTACCACTATAACCAGACATCTTCTAAGAAATCATATATAGTTTGAGCCATTTAGGATTGATTTGGGAAAACATGAAAAAGCATCTCATAGAAAATCCATTGACATATTTTATTGGTGCAGATAGCCACACATTTTCTTTGTGTATGTCACATGCTCAGTAACTCAGGAAGAAAATAAGGTATGTGGATACAAAAATTAATTCTGCCTCTCATCATCCAATTAATTTCTTGTAGAAGTTTGTTTCTAAAATAAACCATGGATTACACCAGACTTTTGATGCACCATTATAATTTATGGGACAGCAGTAGATTGAAATCAAGTTTTCTCTTTCCAAACTGCTGATATATAACAGAATTTGGCACATCAACAAACTTTTTGTTTTTCTTAATAGTCTGTCACGTGAATAAAATAAGCAAGTCATTTTCTCTCCTGAATCTGTATGAATTCATAATAATGATATAATCAATGTTTTTCTCCTAAAGATTCAGGTTTCCTTATTTGGCAGAATACTTTTAATTAAGGCACACCCATAAACACTGGAATGTTGGAGGATGAAGTTTTTCAGAGCTGCTGCTGCTGCATGCTTGTGAATATGCTACACATCTTGAAAGAAAATGGTGGTTTCAAGATAAGCCTAAATGTCTCATAACAGCTTTTTCTGTACTTTTAATTTATGCTACTTTTGAACATGTTAAATTTTAGTTTGGATGTAGGCTCAGCCCAGTACTTTTCTACCAAGTGTGTAGGGGAGTGATGCACTACAGGCTGTAATTTAGGTGCAGGTTGGAACTGCCTGAAATATGCATATCTTCATAATTTATTCCCAAAATGCTATTATTACCTGAACTCTCTGTAGTTTCAGCACTAAATATCCTTTCCTTCCCTCTGCACTGGGCTAGAAAGGCGGTGGGAAGGAAGCAAAGTTATTTTTACTCCTGTGGCTGCCAAGCTGCGTGCCAGAGGCTCCGAGAGCCCACGCAAGCTGGGGGATAGAGCTGGGCTGCCAAGGGCTGTGCTGGCTCTGGGCAAAGCAGGGATTTTCCAGACACTACGACATCCTCATGGAGATGGTGCTGGACTACGGGCACACTCAAAGCCAAAACACAAACACTAAAAGCCTACCTGCCTAATGTAAGCATTTAAAAGTGAGAGGGGTGTAGTAACGTGGTGCTCAGATGTCACAGCAATATATGGCAAATTAGCAAAAAAAAAAAAAAGAAATTTAAATGTAATGAACTGTTTGAGGGGAATTTGTTATTGAGAATTCTTCCTTAGAAAGCTGGCTACTCGAAAGAAGGAAAGCTGTTTTATCTGGGAATTTAAACTTCCACTGGATTATATGTTCCAGATTTTGGGACTATTGGATGGACAAGGTGAGCTTCTAAATCTTCCCTACTCCATGTGTTTGATCACATCACTGGTAAAATTAGGCAGCAAGAAGCTTAATTTATAGTAATGTAAGAATGATAAGCAGATAATGACATTTACACAGCAGTTATGGGCTGTTTATCCACAGAGCTATTGAGGGAATGGGGAAATGCCTGGGAGCTGGCAAAACACTAACAGCAAAAGTGGACTTCCACTTGCATGAAGCACAGGAATAGGACTTCTGATTTTATTTTCAAAATCTCTTTGTGTAAACTCAATTATTACTATCGACAGGGAGCAACAATTTTGAAAGTGTCATTTTGTTTTTATCTACACAGACACATATTTCCTGAGTGGCAGAAGACAAAAGCTGGCTCTCTGAAAGTTGCCTAAAAAATAATCAGTTCCTACACAAATTTGAGATACTTTTTAAATTTTTTGTCACTGTGCAAGGATCTGAATATTATTTACACTCCAAGGATGAGACTGGAAACAGTTTTAAAATTTTTACATATCTGTCACATTGATTCAAATTACATAATAAATTTTTACATGTCTGTCATATTGATTCAAATTATGTAATAACTTCTCCATGTTTAAAACCTAAAAGTATGTTTAATTTATAAATACAAACATTAAATTTAAATAATGCTATTTTGAAATCAGCTTCACATGCCTCTTCCTCTTCTTATCCGGGTTATCAGTTCTTTCTTTTTTAAGAGAAGATCTAATTAACAAATCCATGTTCTTTCTCCTTTCATTCACTCTTCCACTTTCTTCTCTCACTCCCAATGCCTTTTCCTGGCAATTCTTATCAGATTTTCATTTTACCCCTCCTCTTTTACCAGTAATCCTCTAATTTTCTATTTGTAGGGGTTTTTTCTCCTTGTTCTTTGCTGTAACTCTTCACAAATATCCCAGTATCTATGGAATGATATCTGCCTCATCCATATTTTTTTAAATCCTACATTTCACCTAAATTTCCTCTCATATTTCTGCTGAGTTTTCCTCCTGTCTATAAGTTTTAAAATAAAATAATTCATTTCCTGAAACTATGGCCTCAGATGGCTTTCTGACAGCTTCACCTTTTCCCAAGTTGTCTTTAATTCCCAAGTGCTGACCACTCAGCTCTTTTGAGGTCATTATTAGTGATTTGACCAAATCTCAGAACTCCTTCCACCTCCACAGCCTGTGATGTTATTGATCGTACTGTGACTCAGAAATATTGTCCTCTCTTGATACACCATTGAAAGGATAGAAAGGGTTTGGTTTTTTTTTTCTTTTCTTTTCTTGTTTTCTTTTTCAAATTATTGCCAATTCCTTAACTTTTCATCTGTGGGAGAGCTCCATCCTGAATTTCAACAGATACCTCACCTGACTCTTTTTTTACCTCTTAGTATTCTACTTGTGTGTTTTTCTAGGTGATTTCTTCCAATTTTGTCAATGCAAAAGAAGTTTTGTCAACTTCTCCACTTTTCATTACCCATGCCTGATTTCCCCTTGAGCCTAAAACACTGAAGTCAAGACAGCGTCCCTGAGCTTTCTCTCTGATTTTATCAGCCTCCCTCTGTGTCCTTTCCTGGCACTTATTTCCCTTCAGTGCCATTTTGAATAGAAGTTAGGAGTATCCATTGGGCACTCACCTATAATCTTACATTTTACTGTGCAATTTGTTGTTCCAAGCTGACAATGCCATTTTCAGTTGCACTTACATCTCTGTGTCTCAGAAGTTCTTTCATATATATATAGATATATATATGTGTGTGTGTGTGTGTGTGTGTGTGTTTCAGGACTATGAAGCCTTCCTTCAACGTTATCTCAAATCCCACTACTTCCATGATGCATTCAGGAAATAAAATTGATATCAGGCTGTGGCATTTTCAGTGGGGAGTGCTCATTTTAATTTATTTGCAGATTATTAAAAATACTGTGTGCTACATTTTACAGTACAAATATTTAGACTATACTAAATACATACTCTTCCTCTCTTGCTCCCACCTTGTGGGTTTTTTTCTCTAGTTTCTCTTATAAATAGAGCAAGTTTTGCTTTAAGAAGTTCTTTTTGAGCATGCACAGTAACCAGTGCAATATCCTATGACATGACAAACAATACTAACTCTTATTTTTTAGCTTTACTCACATGACACTAATGAGATTTCAAAAAGCACTTACTCTGCTCAGACACCTGTAGTAGCACATGAACAACAGTAAGACTCAGTGCTAAATTATGCGATGGTAAAAAAGTAATTATGTTTGAAGATGTCAGATGGTTTGATATATTATATTGTCAACTCATTTCATAGCATTGAAATATTGTAAAAATGTAGCTTGAAAACAAATCTTTGCAGTATTGCACACTTCTATCAATACCTTTTCACAATCAGGATTTCACCCCTATTTTTACAATAGTGATGTAGATAGGGATTCCCACTGCTGCCAGTCAGAATTGTCTACATCAGGACAGAAAAAGGGGATGGAGAAGTATTTTTTTCTGTGTATATACAATGCCAGTCATAATAGGAACACAGTAACTAAAATGTAAGAAAAGAGTTGAAATAAAGTTGGTTAGCAAATATTTTGAATTTTTTAAAGATGTGAGAATCTCAGACCGTTTTGGATCAGCATATTCTAATTTTATATAAACCAAAAAATTACCAAATACACAAAGCTCAAGCCCACTGAATTGCATAACCTGTAAATCACTTCAAGAGAGTTAAGTGTGAAAGGTGATCTGAAAGTGTGAGTTGTTAACCACCGTCACAGCTGACTGAGCATTTTGTTTATTCTCTAACCAGATTCTGCTTCAGGAGTCTGTACCACAACTAATTAACCATAATGCTTTGTAATTGTATAAACAGAATATATAACAGATCTTTATGATACATAATTAATTCTGCCCGTAAGGAAAGCTTTTATAAGTCAAACCATGTGCTGCTGGAGAACTGCCTCTTTATGTTCTCCCTTACAAGGCAGGTACTCTGCCCTGCCAGCAGAGCTCTGGGAACATTCTAGAAAACAATGTTCGTTAGGGCCAGCCAGGTGTTTTCTTGCAGACTGACTACTGAGAGCCCCATCTCTGAAGCTGAGGTGGTTGCAGCTGCCTCTGCTCCTTCCTTTATGCACACTGCAGTGAGGAAAGGCACTTTGGTACAGAAGATTTTCTGGTTTTAAAGATCAAACTCACTTGCTGTTGCCATGCATTAGTTATTTGTTTAACCTTGAGTTTTGGCAGCCTTTCTTTTCTGTATTTTTTGGTGTATTAAATTCCAGGCTGAACTGAATCATTGCTGCAAGACTGGAACAAAAACCCAGACAAACACAAATAATAATTTGTTTTTGGATTATGACCCATGAATAAGCATCACTCAATATGGTTAGAGGATGGCCATTCTCCCATCTGCTCTTTGATATGCTTGTCCTTCCTTGGTGGGGGGACAGGGAAGGGGATGGACACCAAAACTAAAACAAAAAAATCCCAACCCAAACAAATAACAAAAAAAAAAAAAAAAAAAAAAAAAAAACAAAAAAAAAACTGGCAACAAATGAGGTCAGGAGACCTGGGAGATCAGACACCTGATTTCACTACATGAAGACCTTATTTCTTGAAGTGATAGAAAAGACAACATCCATCTCTAACACCTGTTCAATCAAAGGAGTGAGTTACCCTTACATCAGGCCTGGAGCTTTGTGTGTCCCAAGCCAGAGCTGGTAGCAAAATCTTGAAACACCAGGCTTAGAAGAGCTGAAGTACAGTGAAAGACTCCACTAGACTCCTTGCAGAGAAACCCTATCTCTGTAAAATGCTAATCAGAGCCAGCGAATTTCCAAGCATCCCAAGATGAGAAACTCATCCCCCTAGTACTCTACTGATGGTCTAGTAAGAGATCCATTTCTAAGGACTGTGCCCTGGGCTCACTCTTTGGACATCTTAAAGGTACATAATAAAAGAAGTTAATATGAAATTGTTTGCTGGAAGAAAGAAAAATTAAAAGAAAAGAAAGAGAAGAAACAAAAGAAAGAGTGAGCAAAGAGCAGAAGCCTCCTTGATCTAGCCATCACCTGGGTGAATGGGAGGCACAGGTTCACATTACACTCCTTTGGAATGATAATCACACCTTCTTTGAGGCTGACACACCACTGGGAGGATTATCTTTGCAGGGCAGCCCAGATCCCTCTCACTGATAAAGCTGCTGTATCTGAAAAGTATTTGGCAGCGCTGTCACCATACACACAAACAGAGGAGCTGACTCCTAACCTCAGAGGCTTGGTATGGCGAGTAGTCTGCGTCGGCTCCTGTGCCCTCCAGATCAACTCTGCAGATCACTGTGTAACTTGGAGAAGAAAACACTGTTTCCTTGGGGTGCTTTGTGGTGGTTTATTAATGGCTTTCCAAACCTTTTGAGGTAACATTTTCAAAGTAACAAGCTTCTTCTTCACCCATTGCTTTCCCACCCACATCCACTTCTGAATCTACAGCTTTTTTTCTGTCTCCTTGTGAGCTATGAAGTCACCAAAAAAAAAAACAAAAAAAAACAAAAAAAAACCCAAAAAAACAAAAAACCCTACTTTTTAATTTTTCTTTCCAAAATTAAAAGATGCTGCTTCTTCTACCATTGCACATATTATTCCCTTTTTCTAGATTCCTTATGAGTTATGTAAAATATCATAATTTTTTCCAGATATATTTTCTGTTTAACATTCCTGCCTACTGTTAGAGCCAAAGCCATAACTCAGTACTATAGGGGAAGGTCTTCCCCTTTCATCATGGGCTTATAATAACTGAGCAATTACATCAAAGAGTTCGGTTTCTGCATGATGACCCTGATTCCCACTGTTTATTGGAATGTTCTATCTCCACCAGTAGTGGTTAAATTGTATCTCGAGCATCAGGGAAATAATGTGCGGCTACATCTACTTGGCTGGCAAGTAGAAGTTCGAATTTCTTCAAGTAAGGTGCATGCTTTTTGTCATTTATGACTAAAAAGAATCTATCCAGGAAATAGAAATTATCCAGGAGATGTGCTTCATTGGAACTGCTCTGATCTTGCAGAGAAAGGATTCTCTTTATGGCCAAATAATGCTTATAGATAGATTTACCCAACAGTGCTCTTCTTTCCAAGGACCCATAAATCTCAGAGTACTTTTGAGAGTAATAAATGTTGCAATAATGCTGTTCTTGATTACAGACAAGGCTATAACAGCTCTGACGGGTAGTGATTCCATAATTATATTTGATTACAAGGGGGTTGGTTATTTGTTGCCTTCTCTCAGTCATGGATTCCACTGGAGACCAAGCACACGCCACGCCAGCACACACAGCTTGCTCAGCTGCCTTCCTCAGAGCTTTGTCACTAAAGCACAGCATTTAATAGCAGGACCTGTGATAGTTGGGCGTGCAGAACCTTTTGTGGAACTGTGATTTAGCCACTATGTAACTACATCAAGTGAGGGCCACTACCTAAGAGGATCCTGAATTTCAGCAGCCCTTGAGGACTTGATCTTGCATACTTCATAGTGTGCAGGGGCTAAAGTTACTCGGGCCTTTATTTCAATGACAGTGAGGACCAAAGTGACAATGAGAAATAAATTATATCTGTAACATTGTCTATGCTTTCTATTACTAAAGAATTTTAAAAAAGGAAAAGCTCCATTAAATCAAATAGCCCTCCCTTTGTCAATGAACAATAAAAAAAAATCATGCCTTACAATTTATTCTCCAGTGCTTTGTTTATTTGGTATTAAATGACTCATGGAATAAGGTTTCCACCTCTCCCCATGGGAGATTATTCCAGCTGCTGAGAACCTACTAACAGCTCCCTTTCTTTTTTTTTCTTTTTTAATGATGCTGAAGTTTTGCATTCTGTTTTAGTTAGGGATGTAAAAGAGACAAGGGAAATTCACATCCCCAAACTTGCTTTAAAATGCAATTAAAGCTGTTGACATGTACTCAGAAATCCAAGTTAAAGCAGAAATGTATCATATTTTTCACTTACATACAGTGCCATCTCAAAGGAACACTTTTAAGCTAACTGCACACTTCCTTGTTTTTACGGGTTTGTTCCTTACTGTTATGTAAATGCACTTTTGTTGTATGTAAATTAGCATTAGGCAAACTCTTCAAGCCTGTTTTATAGCTGTCACACCAACAAACCACATTTACAAATAAATATTTCTTTCTACAGGCAAGTATATTAACTACTTGGAAATAATAATTATTTCCAGCATTTTGACTCTGTGCTGTGACTCTGCTCTGACATAACCTGTTGTATGCACAGAATGGGACATTCTTACAAAGAATACTTAGCTTATAGAGTTGCATACCCTAAAATTCTTTAAATGTGTCTCTCTAATGCATTTTATTGTTATTATTCTTACCAGACACTGCAAAATCTATTTAAAAAGAAAATATTCTCCTGCTTTGAAAATTCATAGTGTGTTTACCTCCCAGTAGTAGTTGTGGAGTCCACCATGTCACTCAATAGAATCCCATTTGGCTGGTAAAAGAACAGTGATAATAAGTTCCAAATAAAATTTAGTGCTGTTTGTTGTGCCTAGAAAGAAAGGTTGTGGTGAACAAGGCTTTATTTGTCAGAAACAGTTAAGTAGGATAACTAGAGGGATGGAAGCAACCCAGAAAAGAACTCTCTGAAATGAAGGTTCAACCTAACCCTCAGTTTGCCTTTTAAACCAGTATTGTCAAAATCTACCCTTATTAACACCAGCGCAATCTGACAGCTAGGGCACTGGTGTGGTAGGGGCATTCATGCTTAATGCAGTTCAAAAAACACAACACAAAACCAGATACAGACCAAATCATGAAATCTTAATAGAAAGATGTTGGGGACTCTTACTATCAGACACTTATTACTGTTTTAATGGATCATAATGGCTTCAAATCTACCTCGTTAAGGGGATGCTGCTCACTTAAAAAGTTTAATGTCATATAAATCAAAGTACTGTACAGTACATTTGTGCTTTCCTAATATCCTTAGCAAGGTAACTGCTCACATGAAATGGTGCTTCTCCTTTCCTATATTATAGTGGTATGAATGGCAATACATATGACAATATCATTATATTCAAATTGCTACCAGCATTTGCTTACTGTTTCTGTCTTTTCCATTAAAGATACTATTGCTGTGCATAATGTACACTACTTAAGTACTCTGAAAACAATTTTTTTCCTCACAGATGGTTCTATGATGTAGCATGAAGCAATTTTAATTATGTCAACATGAAGTGTTCCATTATTTTGCTATTATTATTGATATCTTTTAGAAAAGAGACTGGCAAGAGAAATTATAGTAAAGAACTGCTGGAAGTGTCCATTACATTTGACATGGCTTGGTTATTGGAATACCAGCCATTTTACCTGTGTTTCAATCAGTTTCACTTTGAATAATAGCAACCACACATACTTGTCCAAAAGTGTCCTCATACCAAATGCCTAAAAATGGAAAAGAGGGAAAATAAACCTGTAAAATCCCTCAGCTCCTCATTTAAAAGAACTTGGGCTTAGTCCCAGCTGTGCAAACCAGACTTTTTTCCAGATGATAAGCTGGGGAAGGGAGATAGAGATGGTGGTTGAGTCAAGTAACCAAAGTCAGAATAGTAATGTAGGGCAGGATTGCTGCCTGGAGAGAACTCAGGTTCCCATGGGATGCAGTCTGACATGCTTAACTTGCTAGCTAAAGGAAAGTGTTGAATAGAATTACCTGTACCAATGAATAGAAAGAAAAACTTCAGACTAAATGCAGAGCTGGAAGGAAGGTTTGGTGATTTTAACTGTGTGTTGAATGTTTGCATTTATGTTAAAGCAGATGCCTAAGAAATACATAATTCCAAAGTCCAAAGTGGTTGGCCTATTTTCTTGAAGAAGAGAAGAGAATGTAGGGGTAGGTCTGATTCCAGATGAGATAAGACTTTGTTATAACAAAGGTAGTGTTAATGGGCAGGTTCTGGTTTAAGTGAGTTATTCAGTATCACAAAAACACTTCTGACAGATAGGAAAAAAAAGACAATTATCCAAAATGGTATTCAATTTTCTTAAGGGAAAATCTTACAGCTGGCTCTTATTCTGTAGTTTCCTGGCTTGTTCATTATGCAGTCCTCATTCTTAGTGACAATCCTTTGCACTGAATGAAATGATGTTAACAATAGCATGTGACTAAAAGAAAGTACTATAATACCTTCTGGCTGAAATACAATTGTAAACTTGATTCCAAAATTTTCCAGTTTGTGAATATCCATAAATAATAATTTGACCCAGTATAAATACTGCTGTTGACCCAGTATAAATACATAGGTCTAACAGCCCTTTACTTAATGCATTTTCCCCATATCCAGGAAACAAAGACGTGAGAAAAAGACATCTAACACTTGACCACATTCTTGACCCTAAATTGGATGATCAGCAGTGTTAAGGTAAGTCCTCAGTAATGGGTTTCCTTTTGTTGTTGGAAGATAATTTGAGCATGTAGAGCCTTGAAAATGATCATGAATTGGAAGTCCCTTCCCTGGCTAGTGTCAACAAAGCCAGCAGTGGGGATAATGATGTTGTATCAGCAGCCCTGGAGAATTCAAGGGCTCAAATGCAAGGTAAGTCCCAAGAGGCTTGGGGATAGAGAGTGCTTGGCTGATCTGAGGAGATCAGATCTGTGCCACCAAAATTTTTGGGAGCTGTGAGAAGATGGAGTGTGGTTGATGAAGGCAGTGTCTGTCTGTCAAAAATCCTTGTAGTAAAAATAATTCTAATATATTTTTCCCCCATTACTGTCTTATTCTAGCTAGGACTTTGTTTGAAGGCAAAACAGGCCAAAAACTAAACCAACATCTCCACAGCTTGAAACAGATACTTTCTAGGAAAATGGACCACTGCTGCTTCAGCAGAGCTGCTCAGCTCAAGATAGCAGTTGCATTTCACATGGGGGCCCTTACTACAAGTGATGCTCCCATTCCTGCCTGGGGATGCTCCAAGTCCACAGAGGCAAGCCTGTTTTAGGCTTGGTTTTGTCATTTGAGAGATGCAGTTTGGGTCATTAGGGGTTATTCTAGTTTTTGGCCACAGATAGTGCTTTCTGGTCATCATTTCTTTCAGAATATTACTGTGATGTAAGTACTTCTTATTATTTCTCTCTTCCCAAATGTAATATTCCCAACTGTATATTCATTACAAATAAGTGAAACACAGGGAATGGACCTGAACATACCTGAAGATAAACTCACCCTTTCTCATTAGTGTTTTGTGTTAGATGCTGTGTGAATACCTCAGAGATAGTCACAAAGGACTTGATTCTAAGTGGAATGGGGAAAGGCCAGCAAAGAAAACATAGACAGAGAGAGATAAGAGAGACCTAAAAATAATGAAGCAAGCAGGTAGATACACTGGCAGCAGAGTATTGATGGCCTTATGCCCCGATGAGAGAGAAACAAAAGGTATGTCCAGATTTGAAGAGTCTGCCCTCTCTAAAACCTTCAAGTAGGAACAAAATAAGGAATAGGATTGCATAGTGTCCAATGACTGCTTAAAACTTCTCTGTTTCCATGGCTCATGGCACTCATGTACTTCTGTTTCTGACATCAAGAGATGAAGCCATTATCAACTGATAATAGTAGGAGAGATGAGACTGCTTCACTCTTGCTTGTCACTGCCCTGCTCCTTGAGATCACACCCTTGCTGTTGTGCTCTTGCTATGATGTATAATTTCCACTGCTCTCAGGATGCTTCTCCTAGAAGCTGTGTTAAGGATGTCTTTGTCTCCCAGAAGGATTTAAGATTCAGAAATACCTGTTACCTCCAGTATAAACTCCTTCAAGCACATGCCACCTGACAAGGTAGTTCCTTAAAGTGGAAAAGAGAAGCGAGAAGTGCCTTTAATGTGGCTTTTTAAAAGCTGAGAAAGGTATTTAAGGCAAACATGGGTTTCTGAAAGATATGCAGATTCTGATAGGAGTTCAGTTTTGACTTCACTTTCCCTGTAATATATTCTTGATATTATACAGCAATGGTATTCCCTGAGTTAGCTGGAACCTAGATGAAAAACAGTGAAAAATTCAACAGTTGGTATCCCACTTTAAAATACAGAAGAATACTCTCTTCATCTTTTCTGAAATCACCATTTCCTAGGCACATGGCATGGTGTTGTAATACATATGCTAACTCTAGTTTAGAAGGAATTAGGGTGAAAATAACTTTTGGGAGCAAAGTCTCCCCAGTACAGCTGTTGATGTGGCTGTTCTCTGGTTGCTGTGAAGGCAAGTGAAGTGGTGGTTCAGTTTGGACCGTAAGGCTATGGCATGGACCTCAGCTTGTTTGGAAAGGCAGACTTGTTACTGATATTTTACGTGCCCTGTGGTTTGGGGGCTGTGTGGGTGTATTGTTTTGGGGCTGGTGGGATTTTTTTGTCAGACATTTACCTTGTCTTTACACATCTATTCTTCCTAACTAAATACCCTGCTTGTTTGAGGTACAAGGCCATGGAAATTGTAAAATCTAGCCATTGTAAAATATTATCCTAACAGGCAAATTCAAGAGTTACACGCGTTCATCCTTAATTTAGTCTGACATAACCCTTAGCACTGGCAATAGCTGGAATATATCAGCTATTGTTAGTCAAAGGTGTACTTTCTCAGCTGACAGCAGATGATTTTTGGTCTGTAAGACACTACTGTATCAGCAATGTAATCTGACAAAGGTACAGATATAGGAAAACGTGCTTACTGTTTAAAACACTACTGATGTTACTGTTTGGCAGATGGCTACTACAGGTGAATGCTTTCCAGTCATTTTGAGCCCAGTGCAGTGAAGCAGAAAAGAATAAACTAGATGGACTTCTTAGCTGTGATTAAGTAAAATCCTTGGAGGAAAAAGTCTCTTCAGCCCAATTTTATGAACAAATTTGGCTCATGCCAGCAGAAAACAAAAAGACTGGACTAATGGAAAAACACATGGTTGCTGATTTTTCTTAAAATTAATTTATACAAGTGGCTTTGTTGACGGAGCACGTGTTCACATGGATGTGCAGTGTATTATTGCAAGCCTTTCTGTAACAGAACCACGGTGACTGTGTCACATGGTGCTAGTGCAAACAAAGTCTCGCTAACAGCCCATGAATAGAAGCATTTTCCGAGAATACAGTTTCTCATTGGGACTATCAACTGATTCCTGTGCTACCAAGGGATAAGGATAGCTATGGACAGCCTTGGAAGTACATAAGTGCAGCGATCTGAAGTGTGCAAAACAAAAATGAGTGTTTGCTATATAATCAAAAATGGTACAAGGGATGTAGTTAATTCTGCGACACTTTTAATTGGTTACTGATTCGTAGGCAGTATCTAAAATAAGAGTATATCTTGTTAAAAATTTTACTTCTATATATATTCCATGTCCTTTTTGTTCTAATGTCTGAGAGGCCAACACCGAGCTGACTTCCTCCTCATAGCAAGACTCCTTGCATTTTCCCTTCTCCTCCATTAGCATCCCATTTGCATCAGATCCAAAATAAGCACTGTTTTTTGATGGACTCAGCTCAACTTATCTTTCTGATCTTACAGACATTTATTTTCTTAGTTATTAAGCTACTCATCCTAACCTTCATTTTGTTTCTCATTGTCTCAGGTTATCAATTTATCTAATGGCAGCTTTTTTTCCTAGAACAAAAGCACTTTCTAAAAATATCACTGTAAAACATTTAATTTTCCTCTTGGCATTCTCCAATAAGTGTTTTTGAATGTGTATTAGGAAAAAGAATAATATTCTATATACACTTAAGGAAATAATGAAACCACACTTATTTAGCCTTTGAAGAACATCTTGTTTTTTTTAACGAAAGTAAAAATGCTGTCAAGGTTTGATGGACGTGAACAGACTTTGTTGCAAGAAATTCTGGCTGTTTCTGAGCCTTCCCTGCATAGGAGTGGAGTAAGCGGGAAGAGGCAGACAGTCCTCTGGGAATAGCGCTAGCACAAGACCAGGTCCAGAGCAATGGCTCTCAAGTCAGTGTTAAATCGGCACTCCGCAAAGTCCGCTTTGGGCTCAGAAGCGCATCGCGCAGCGCCCCCGGGCAGCGCTCCCGGCTCTCCCCGACGGGCACCGCATCCCGGCGCTGCGAGCCCGGCCCGCCCCGGAGCCGCCACATCCCACTTCCCCCGGCCCGCCCCTCCGCCCCTCCGCCGCGCCACGCCCCCGCAGCGCCGCCCGCTCCCATTGGTTTACTGCCAGGAGCGACAGCGCCTCTGGCCAATGGAGCCCGCGCTGCTGCGGCGGCGGCGCCCAATGGGCTGGCGCGCTCGCCACCCCTGCCCGCCGCGGCCGGGCGCCGGGGCTGCGCGGTGCCATTCGGAGGGCGGGCGGCGTGGGGAGCGGATGGTGCTGGTAGCGGCTCCCGGGCGCCGGCGGGGGCAGGAGCAAGAGCTGGCTGCGAGCGCCTCCTCCCCTCCCCACTCCGGCTGCGTGTCCCCTCGTCGTGCCTTGCCGCCGACCGCCCTGAGCCAGCAGCGCTGTACGATGTGAGCGGCCGCTGGGCTCAGCAGCGCCCCCGGTGCTCTCGACGCTGGGGCGGGCAGCGATGGCCAGAGCCTGGCGTGGAAGCAGCAGCAGCCGCCGTCGCCGATAGGAAGCGCCGGGGGCAGCTGGGCAGGCGGTCGCAGAGTTCAGGGAGTGCATGACACTGTTACAAGAAGCAGGGAAGAATGATATGCT
>JAOTQP010001286.1:25604446-25625385 GCA_026413545.1 Cichladusa arquata
AGTGACCTGCGGCGGTCTTGCGCATCCCCGCCATGTCCTCGTCCAGCTCCTCGCAAACCCCCCCGTCCCACCACCAGCCCCCGCCGCAGAGGATGAGGCGCGGCGCCGCAGGGTCCCCCACCGCCGCCACGGCCGGGGGCCCCGGTAACGGCGCCGGGGGAGGCTCGGCGGGGAGCAGCCGGCTGCTCCAGCCTATTCGAGCCACCGTCCCGTACCAGCTCCTGCGGGGCAACCAGCACAGCCCGACCCGGTCCCCCTCCGCCTCGGTGGGCAGCAACACGGGGCCGGGAGGCGGCGGCGGGGGTCGCGGCGGAGGCAGCCCCCCACCGCCGCCCAGCGCGACGCCGCCGCTGGCAGCGAGCGGCGGCGGAGCGGAGCCGGGCAGGGTGAAGGGCAGGCAGCGGCGGTCGCCGGAGAGCGGCGGCAGCAGCAGGAGGAGCAGCTCACCTGAGAGACGGAGCCCCAGCTCCCCGGTGTACAGAGGTAAAGCACCGGGAGAAAGCCGGTCTCGCTTCCCTGCCCCCGGGAGTGCTGGCCGGGCTGGAGCCGCCCAGCCTCCGCGCACCCTGGGCTCTGCTTCCCGCTGTCGGGCTGCGCCCTGCCTTCTTCCCCGGGCCAGCGGGGGTGGGACACCGCGGGACTCCCGGCCCGACGGGAGGAGCCCCGCCGGAGCCTTAGGGAGCGGGTCGGGGGTCGAGGGTGAGCCCTAAATCCCCCAGCCCCGGGGCAGGTGTCGTGCCCGGGTTTGCCCTGCCCGGAAGCAGGGGGGAAAAGCACTTCGTCCCGCCGCCCTCCTCCGGGATGGGAGGAGGCGACCCCTGAAATGTCATCCTCCTTCTCGGGCAAGGTGAGAATCCTGCTTAGGAAGAACACCCCCGCGCCGGGCTCGGGCGGAGCGGGGCGGGGGCGAGCCCGGGGCTCCCCTCACGGGGGGGGAGAGGCGCTCGGGGCTCCCCTCACGGGGGGGGAGAGGCGCTCGGGGCTCCCCTCACGATGGGGACAGGCGCTCGGGGCTTCCTCGGCGGTGCTCCTGCCGCCTCTGCCCTTGTGCTCGGCTCTGGCAGCGGAGCTGTGTAATAGGGAAACGAGCCTAAAATTAACCCGTTTCCCTGTCTCCAGCTGCAACTATCTAGTAGGGGTGATAATGAGTTAGATTATATCTGGGGTGTCACAACCCAGTTCTGAAGTGTGTGTTAAAAACAAGCCTCAAATGCTCTTCCTTTCTGCAGAGCTCGGTTTCTTAAAAGACTTGCGTTTTTGTAAGATCATAGGTTAAAAGATGTGATGTTTCCAAGCACAGCCTCCAAAACAAGGAAATTCCCACACTGAGGTGTTTAAAAACAAGTCAGTCTCCTTGTGATATTTACTACTGAATCCTTGAGACTATAAAACACTCAACCAGACAGAACCCAGGACAAACCAACCCCCAGTGTAGCCAAAATAGGCCTGTAAAGTTTAAAATGTAAAATTGATTCCCAGCAAGTCCAGCTTAACCTGCGTCAGGTTAACTGTTAAATTATTGAATGTGTTCAAGTGGCAGTGGCCATCTTACCTCCCCCACTCCCTTCTGCTATCCCCCATCACTTGTACAGTTGAATGAATGGGACTAAATGCACTTTTTATGTTGTCCTGCTGTAGCTATCAGGTATCCACATCATCTCTTCCAGGGAATGCTTTCTGTGGTTCAATACCACTTGCTTTTTCTGTCCCTTCCATAAGTCTTACTGTGTGTGATTTCTGTGGCAAATTGTGGTCTGCATTGGGTAACAGCATGTGTTGTAGCAGTGGAATCTTACGTTCTTTCCTCTTCAGTTTTAACATGTAGTAAACCCTTGCTGTCTGTAGTAGTTGTAACTTGGGCAGATCTATCATCAGAATCGTCTTAAGTCAGGGGCAGCATTTTACAAATGAGCAAAATGTCACTGATAGTTACAAATTGAGTTAATTTTCCCTATGCATCTGCTTATGCAGATGACCTAATTGATTGTGTTATAATCTGACCAGAGATACTTTGTAATGTATTTTTCAAAAAGGCAATCTATTTCTGTAGAGGGTTTTCCGTGCTTGAAAATGGAACTGAGCTTCTGTGGTTTTGGTTCATTCAAGCTCTATTTAAAATTTTAAAGATCATATTTTTCTGACTGTATGAAGCACTAAATGTAGATATCCCTTTTGCCTCTTAAACCTTTGCAAAATGCTAAGGGGAAGCTAAGAAAAACCGAAATATCTGTGCGGATGAGTAGCGATGGTGCTGATGATGAGCAGTAAATTATTTAATTATGGGAACCCGGAGGAAAACATTGTAGTGGTGCAGTGTATAAAGCCTACGCTTAAGGTGTATGGAAGAGGGAGGAATATAAGCAGTTACCTGCAAGCCAGAAAAATACTGCAAAGCTGTGAAGTACTTCATTAGTGTGTACAGATTTTTTGTTGGAGGGGGAATTTTAATTTTAGAAAGTGGTTTCAGTCTTCTTCATCTGTGGGCTATTTTAGCCTTAATAAATCAGATTGTAAATTAGTACTGAATGACTTTTCTGTCATTAAACTTGTTTGAGCTTGCCTCCTGGTGAACTGCGTCAGCAGCGCACAGAGCTTGATTTGGTTTAATGAGTGCAGTGTATAAAATCATAAACGGTCCGTCGAGAAATGCACCCTGTAATCTGTATGCACTGCAAAGAATTCGTTCCCCCTCCTCCAGGTCAAGCCAGCTGCTGCTGCAGAAGCTGACATCCTTTAGCAAATCCTGAATGAATGAATGAAAACAACGTGATCGCCCTAATAATGACCACAATTGCACACGTCAACAGCTTTATTTTACTGAAATACAGGCACCATTTTCTAGCGGGCAAGAGTAATAAGATACTCTATTTCTTCAGTCTTGCAAATGAAAAAAGGTTACCAAAGCTCCCCTCAGTCTACCCCCCCACACCCTCAAAACTAGAGCTGTTTTTATACTATTTGGAATATAGTTCCATGCCACGGGGTGGGATTTGGTCTTTGTTTCCCTGCTTGTTCTCAGCATTTTAGTACAGGATGTGTGGACACTAAAAACATGTTTGTAGTCTATATGGTAATAATAGTATATAGAAAATTAATTGCTGAACTGATGGACTACTGCGGTACTAATGGAGGGCTTGAAAAAAAAATTAAATGTTCCCTTTTCAGACCTGGACCATTTTGGGGTGGCTTGTTAAATAATGCTACTCCAGCTATTTATAGTTGTTATCTGTATGCAAGTCTTGGGGAAGTGGCTTGATTAAGTTTTTTTGTCAGTTTTTCAAAGCCATTTCCCACTGCTGTAAGATGTGAGCTTAGGCTCTAGGTTTAATCCTGTTGTTTTTCTCACCAGTGCAGGAGATGTGTTTGTCTTTGGCTCTGCAGTCTGACTTGGATTGTTTCACAAATATACTTGTTTTGGAGACTGCTTATGATTCTGATGGATAGATGTTATTCTCTTAAGACACTTGTCCCTTCCCCACCTCCTTTCAGCCTTTTTCAGTATAGATGCCTTGAACTGGCTATCCTACTAAGCCATTTTGTGTGGAAATTTTAGCAATTTGCTAGAGGTTCTTTTATGAAGGAGATTTCTGTGAAAACACTCCAGCTTTGAGCCTCTACAGGTCAGAGCAGCTACCATTGCAGGCACTGACATCACTATTACATGAATGAAAGCAGCATAGTCTGTTTTTTCTCCCATCATCATGTTTTCTGTAATTTCTTTCTTGTATACTGTAAAGGTTTTTGTTCTGTAGCAACACCCTGTGTTTTTAAGGACTGAAACTTTCAATAATATGGTATTCTCTTTTAAGCAAATTTGAGGATTTTTAGTTGTTAGGAAACTGTCAGTGCCAGTAGCAGAATTTGGTCAGTACTGTTACCGAATGGGTGAGAAATCATGAATGTTATGTATATATTTTTAAGGTGCTAAAAAAACAGGAGGAAAAGAGGGGGAAAACTTTTTGATATCATAGGATAAATCTGCAGTGTGCAAGTCTGCACCTTTCTTCTTTTTTTGAAATGTGTTTATTCCTTACTAGTAAATACTTTTTATAGTGTATGTTCATGTTTTGGAGAGCTGGCAGTAGAAAAAGTGTCTGGTTGAATGTAACAACATGTGGTTTTCTTAGAGGGAATATATCTGTTAGATCTCTGAGTGCATTGAAGTATTGTCAACAGAATCTGAAGCTGTGTGGTTTATGACAAAGGATATTCCAGTAATAATCCAAAAGAGCCAAACCCTTGAACATGTCAAATAAAACTTGCTACTTGCCTGTGGACACATCTTTTAAAGAAAAAAGCAAGTTGTTTTCCTCCTTGCCTTACCTGGATTAAGTCAGAATTTTCTGCTGTTATGTAAAGTAGCCTGTATAAATATGAGAGTGGGTTTCCTGTTTAGTTTCTTTTTTTCATGATACATTAATATCTTGTGTACAAGGAGGGTGTCAATGACTTCTCTATGATTCAAACTCAGCACTGCTCTCACCAAACACTTTGATTTGTTTTAGTGTTAACTCTTGTGGTACTGTAATATTATGCTTCATATTTTTCTAACTTTCACTTATACATTTTATAGTACGAACTTTTTCTATTAAACTTCCAAATTTTAAAGGCAAACATTAGTTTTCAGGACATAGGAAAAATACTGTAATCAGTTTGGCTGTTAAAGGTTCCCAAAGTCTTTTACTTCCCAAAATAACTCCTGAAGATTTGCCAACATGAGTGAGAGAAAGGAATTACAAAAGTTGCAAAACAACTGCTTAGCCCAGTTCAGTGTAAGAAATATATATATTCAGTTTTAGGCTAGTGGAATGAGGAGTGGAGTAAAACAGATAGTATTGTTGATCTCTAGACTTATAAGGGATATCAATATTAAAAAAAAAAAAAAAAACACCCCAAATTTCTACTTCAGTAGATAGAACTGTTTTAATATCCTGGATTCAAACCATCCAATTTTTTGGCATCATAAGCATTTATCCTAGAGATCAAGAAGATCTTTCCTTTATTTCTAGCAAATGTAGGTAAGGAAGTAATTTTTGTGATTCTTCCTATTTCCTGATCCCTGAATAATAGCAGTATTCCCATAATTGTATGGCCAAAACAGTTTTGTCCCTCTCTCTTCTCAAAATAGCTTTCATTGGAATATAATATGATGACATGAAAGACCCTGGCTGAATTTGATCCAGTTGTCCTGAACTCAAAGCCTTTTTAGTTACATGTTTTAACATGACTGTAAATGAGCATGGTGTATTAGATGTCTTTAATAAATAATGCTTTATAAAACAAATTAATTGAGCTTCTTTCAGGTGTTAAACTACAGGAAGGAAAAATAGGAAGATATTTTCTCTGTTGAACTTGAATAGTACTGTAGCCAGGCATTAGCTTTGAAGACACAACCTCCCTATTTCATGGAAAAAATCAACTTAAGAAGTATATGACTGTACCTGTTTTAAATCACTTCTTGACCTTTAATTCTTAGTCTTTGGACATAGGCAAGTATTCATGTGTTATATATGGCCAAACTGAAGTTACTTGCCAACATCTGTGCATAGTAAAACAGTGATAAATACTGAAATTTGGTTTCTGAAATTCATGGTTCCTGTGTTTTGTTGTTTCCTTTTCCATGGTGGCAGGGTGAATAGAAGTTCTTAAAATGCATTTTAAAATGCAGAGAGGCTAGATGAATGGAGTGTATCATAGAATCTTACAAAAAAGGCAGTGTTCCCCTAGTCTAGAGGACTATATTGCAAAAATTCACAGTGGAAAGCCAGTTATTTTTAAAATGGGTTTTGTGCTACTATTCTATATCATTATGAAAAAAAGATAAAAAATAACTGCTGCAGTAATTCTGAAGTTTCAGTTAAGTCTAGACTTGAAAGCAGTAGTTGTAACAATGCAAAACGTATTGGAATTAGAGTATATACTCCTCAGTGTTTCAGTTTAAGTGACTATCTGAAACCCATTTTTAATGGGGCTTCACCAGTTGATTGTCTTCATTTGAAGATGATAATTTTTTTAACCTGCAGTGAAGAATGAAAGTTTCTGTTTAAATTAATTGACAGTTATTTCAGTTGAGAACAGCGTTGCCAGCATTTGACAGAATAGGTAGTTCTTCATGGATTTCACTTACGTTCCTGGGAAGTTGTTAAAATAGTTGAGTTTAAACATCAACTAGCATTTTTGAATAAGTATCTTTTATTGATGAAAATAAATGACCCTGTATTAAACATAACTGGAAAATTTTGCTCAAGAACTTAACTGTTAATTATCATCATCTTGCTTTAGCGTTAGTATTTAAATGCATGTTTATGTTATTCTTTCAGTGCTGCCTCCCATGTAAATCTGTAGTGCTTAAACAATGGCTTAAGGCATTTTCAGGCAAATAAAATAATATTACATCTACAACTATTCACCCTGTTAGATTAGTTTTCTCTGTCAGAGAGAAAAAACATCCGGAAGGTGTGAGTGTCTACACTCCAGCACTAACAGTTTTCTGCACAGAAAATTTGTAAATGGGGGTGTAACCTAAGCAGTTGGTGTTAGGTCAGTGAAGATGGTTGTGATGGGAGGTTTTCATCTTATGTAGTAGTAGATCTCTTAATTAGCTTTCCATATTAGATGATGTTGCTTTGCAGATTGTGTATACTTCCCAGTAGGTCATAAAATGTTAGAGCTTGGGGTTTGAAACCTTAATGCAAGGTACTGTATGATTAGACCTCCTTATTTAGTGTTGCATATGCCCCAATGATAAATGATGCCACTGATGTTGGTGTTTATAAGGACTTTGCCTGTTGCTGGTGTAAAATTGAGGAGTGGCTGTTTGCAATGGATATTGTCCTCAAATATAAATGGGTGGTTAACATTGGTTCTTACATGCCATTTATTTTGCACAACTTGAAACTAGTTTTACTTAAACTACGCATTGTTTCCTCTTTAGGAGGAAAGTGTCTTGTATTTTGCTCACAAGAGCAGTAGGTATCGTTCTGTCATGGTTTTTGAATAATCTCATATCCTCTCTAGAATATTTTCTTCTCAATCTACTGGGAGATAGTCTATAAGCAAGAATAATAATTTAAGGGTCTCATTCCTTAACAGTGCAAGTCACCTGTTTGAAGAAGACTACCTTCAGCTTCCTTTCCTATGCTCTTGCCACTAGGCATTAAGCAGTGTTGTAAACACTCTTCTGAATGTCAGGAATTAACACTTCTGACTGTCAGGTCATTGCAAGATGACTGGCAGTCATACTTGAATTTGAAACTAATTTCTGTAGCTAAATTAATTTTAATATTGTATTATAAGTATAAATTTGTCTTTTAGAAATGTTTTCTGTAAGAGTAATGACTCAGTTGTGAACCAACTAAATGCATGGCAGTGTGGGTATTGTTATATTATGTGCCTTTTAATCTCAGGTATTGTGGTGTACAGTGCCTATTCTGGAGTTCTGAAAAAAATAATTAGTAAAGGTTAACTAGCTGGATTACCTGGGTATCTACATATTTTAAAAGTCTTCATGATTAGGAAAAAACCCCAAACATTTTAATATATGTGCTTAGGCTGCAGTACCAAAAAAATTCGCAATTCTAATAATTGTTTGACATTTGTCAGCATTTGGAGATCAAGCTATCATTTGGAAATAATGTGTTCTTACCAGGAAACAAGTTTTGGTTATTCATTGTTCAATTACTCACGAATTTAATTAATTGTAGTCTGCAGAAATTGCCCTGTAAACACAAACCCCACTTTAAATTATGTCATACAATCAGAAGTTGGCTATTAGGGAGCAGATTACCTAAGTGCAGATATAAAATCCCAGGTTTGTGAACATGTAGCTCTCAGGGATAACAGTGCAGTTGCTGTTGTTAGATGAAGTGCTGTACCTGTGCTGGATCAGAAATGTTGCTGGATAAACCTTGAAAATTTTGCACTATGTTCCCACAACTCAGGCTACAGAGAGACAGCATGGGGGAGCCAGCTCTACAAGAGCTATGAATTTCTGTAGGATTTACCACGATCTCAGTACCACTCCTTCTGCATGCCATGGCAGAACTCCCTAGCCCAGCAGGACTAGAAGATGTGGTGACTATAGCAGGTATCAGTGATGCTGTCTGTGCTCTGGAAAGGTTTGGTGAGTCCAGTGCTCACACGCAGAGTAAATTTAGTGCTGAGTGTCAGCTAGTTGGTCTTTCTGGAATCTGGAGCCCTGGAAAGTACATTATGAAAATCAAGTGACTTTGCAACATTGACTCTGTGAGCTAGGTGTTACACCTCCATATTCAGCATATATTATTCTTATAGTCTTTGTTATATGTGATATCTTAACTTTCTGCTTTTCAAAGCAATGAGGAGTTGAGCTGCTCACTGAAAGTTAAACCCAGATTTACGCTGAGTGTCCCGGAACAGACTTTGACCAGTGTGACTCCAAAAATACCAGCTAACTGCTGAAGAATGCAGAACGAGACTTAGGTTTACACAGTAGTTGGGAAGCTGCCAGGTTAAGGGAGAAGCTGTCTTCATAGAAGTAAATTTCTGTTCAAGGTCTTAAAATCTTCGTTCTTAACTGATAGCTGTGTTTGCTTAATTGTGGCAATTGATAGTGGAATACCACGCTTCCTTTCTCTCATCCTCTGATTCCTCTGCTATTTCACCTTCAGTGGCTCCTTTGTTATACCCGATACCCTGCCTGGAATAATTACCTTTGCAGTGTTTTCTTCACCCACAAAGAAATCATAAAATACATTTGAAATACTTGCTGTTATTTTCAAAGGAACAAGGGAAAGGCCTAATCTGGAAGAGAAAAATTTCTCATGGACAAAAATGTAATTAACTCATGCATGTTTAAAAGTAATGTGTATTTGAGAAATGTCCATACAAGGAAGAGACCAGAGACACATACTCAATGTAGGATATTGTCCGTGTGGAGGATCCAAATAAACTTTGGGTGTTGCTGTAAAAAGAGAGGCTCATTCTTTAAAAACAAGTTGTTTAGCAAAGTGTGCAGTCCATATATTATTTAAAATATTTTGTAAAACTGTTGCATAGATCTACCTTAATTTCTTCCTAAGAAGGAACTAGGCTGTTCAGATGACTGGAGACTCGTAATTTTCTTTAGTGTTGTGTATAGCCTTTAATATGAAGTTGAATGATACAGGGAGACCTTTTGACTGCAAGATTTTTAGTAGAAACTCAGACTGGCCACATTGAAGATAGAAATTACCAACTGTAGTAACTCAGAATTTGGGAAAAGCAGAAGAAATGGGTATGCTGACCCTGTACATAAAATAAATGTTAGATCTAGCCTTTGTTTAGTCATGGAAATTTGCCTGCATATACAGCAAAAGAGAAAAATCCTACATAGAGTTTTGTTTAAAATTCATGGATCTGGAGTAAAGTTTAGGATTTTAAAAGGAAGTAATTTAAAATTTTGTCTAAATGGGCATGCTCTGCCTTGAATATAAAGAGAATCTGTTTTAATGGAAAATGTTAATACTATTGGAGTCTTTCAGACATCAGAAAACTTGAAGGATGTGGTGTGATTGCATGGACACTTACCTTGAAAAGGCTGCTAGGAATAAGCAGAGAGCCTGCAACAAACAGCAGGAAGAACTGAGGAAGGAGTGCCATGTTACCAATCAAAAGGTGAACCTTAGCTGAGAATTGTTAAAACAAGAACAGTTTGGGACTTTGTGTACTTTAAGAGAGATATTAAAAACATGCAGATTGAAAAATGAGGAAAAAGTTGTAACCATTTGGTATGAAGAAAAAAAGATCTGAGAATGATCTGAGACTGATTTGTTAGAATGTATGGTTTCAAAGTCAGCTCCAAGGAATAGTAGTTACAATCTCAGAGGAAATAGCACAGGTATTTACAGATATTCAATGCTTGGCAATCACCAGAAAAAAGTCTAAAAAATCACTTTCCATAAGGACAGTGATTTTTAACCCAGAAAGATAAAAAAAATAAAAACAAACCCAAATTGTAAGGGACAAGGATAATTTGGAATTATGAACTACCAAGACTGTGATAAATACAGATTGCATAATTCAGTAAATTCAATTCAGAGATCTCTATTGCAGGATTTTAGAAAAGCCTACTCAGAAATTGACACTTACTTTCAGATGTCTGAGGCAGTCTTGTTAGTAGGAGTGACATCATTTGAGAATAGATACCTCCTATAGCAGGTACATCAGCAGTGCTGATGTTTTAAAAATGTGAAAAATGTTGTGTCCAGTTCTGAAGTATAGAGGGCTATTGGTGAAGCTTCAGAAGTTTGAAAGGATGGTGGAAACCAAGGAGAAATGTTAAAATGCAAAATGAGTTTTCCAAGTGGTGTCATGCTAATCTGGTCGTTTTGATAAGAAAACTGATCTCCTAGACAGGAAGTAGATCTTATCTCTTTAGGCAAATTTTAAAATTAGGGTGATGAAACCGTTGATGAATATTGGGAGGTTTAATTAGTACACAGGAAGATTATGCAAGAAGAGTTTAAGAACCATGGGAATTGAAGTAATAAGTTAAAAAAATTAGATTTAAAAGTAAAAAGTGAGAGTTAATGTACGTGGGATTGTATTTGATCAGAGTATCTTTTCCTCAAAGGAGGAGCATCTAATTTGAAAATTCTGCAGGGTGGAGTTGGGTGGTGGTAAGATCTCTAAACTGCCAACATGAAGTAACTGAAAAACTTCTGGGCACAGGTCTGGTCTTACATGAGGAGCAGTCAGCCACACAGGGGCTGCTGAGACATTAAATGGGGTACTGCACACCCTGTTGGTGCTCCACAGTTCAAGACAGGTAAAGTCAAACTGCAGCTGACTCAGAGAAGGACTCACAGATTAGGAGTTTAACTGTGTGATGCTAAAAGAAATCTGAATGAAAATACAATTGGTTTGTCAGAATCCAGGTGAGCAAGGAAGGGAATGAGCGGGTGGATTGGTTTGACAATGTAAATATTTGTATATTAAACTGTAAAAAGGCCTGAAACCATCTGGAAAAAAAAAGTTCCTGGGGCATTTTTCCAGTAGGAATTGTGACGATAAATACCTGCTCTAAGGCTGACTGTACTCTGTTTTGAAGTGATTGTGTGTTTTGTCAGTGATAGCTGCAAAGTGGGCTCCAGATTTAGGAAGTTGTTTCTAGTCCTTTGTTTCTGTGTCTTAACTGATAATGAAAAGATAATTTATTTAATCATCAAAGTTGGGCACTCGCATCTAGGCAATCAATTTTAATCAGTTTTTACATTTCTATTTTTCAATTTTTTTTTCCAGAAAAAGATATTATTCTTGTTTAGTATAATTTGCTCTAGCTAGGAAAATGCTTTCTATCTGTAATAATTGGTGATCATTATGATGGCATTGTATAGCCTCTGTGCATTGATTACAGTTCTTTGTGCATTTTGATTATGAAAATGGTGAGTTATGCCTTCTGATTTGTTTTATTCATTATTATGTCCAGCTGCATTTTGATGGAAAGAAGAATTAAAGGTTTACAAAACCCTCACTTTCCACATCTTGTTAAATTTTAAGTGTTGTCGTTATAACAACAACAAAAAAATCCCTTCAAACTCATCAAGTTTATTTGAAAAAAAAGTGTTCTTCAGTTACTGAATCAACTGAGTGTGTTTATAATGTCCTTCAGTATTTTAATTATTAATATACTGGAAGAAAAAATAACACCCTAAGGTTTAGTGCTGCTTTTGGTTCCCAGTTCGGTTTTTAATATTGGATACATAGAATAGATGAGTCAGCATATCTAAATTAATGAACTGAAAGAAGGGAGATTCTTTGTATCTGCTGAAGTGCCCAACAGTTAGTGGATGGATGTTTCAGTGTGCTTTTTCCCAAGTACTTAGCTGCTGAGCTCCAATAAAATTTTAACTTTTTAGTACGAACACTTTTTAGATACTTTATTAAATGATACTAAGCTTAGGTATTTGTGTAGTATTTAAATTTGAAGTAATAATGCTACAAAGGAAAATATATTCTAAAAATGTGAAATGCATAAAGATATGAAAGTTTTGGAATTAGTGTTTTTTACCTACATGTCATTCTGTTAGAAGAGTGCAAGTGTTTAGGTTACATCTGTTGAACAAAGCAAGCTTTTGTGACATGAAATCCTACAGGTCCTATACATGCCAGCAGTAATCCTTGTTAGAAGAATAGTTCAGCTTTAGCTGAAACTTTCTGCCATATGGTTTGTTTACTTTTCTTACGGAGATTAGAGCGTTCTTTCTGTGTTTGATCTCTGAGGATAATGTTGATTTTAAACAGGGGAGTTTTGCTGTGAACAAAACCTGACTTCTGAAAGATATTCGTAGTCACATTTTACTTGACCTGTGGTTGCGGGGAATAAGAGACATGAGGCAGAGACCTTGCTTCAACATAAATGCATTGGCAACCAGGACTTCCAGTCAACTGCAGGACGAGTGAAATATGCCTACAAATTCATCCATGTGTTCTGCTTGGTCTGGTATCCATACTAGCTCTGCCACTGTGCCTTCCTGTGCACTTAGGTGAGCAGGGCTCTATGTCCTTGAGAATCATGCATGAAACCTCCATTATGGAGGGAAATGCCTTTACCTATGGGTTGGATTCAGTGACTAATCATTCAGAAGATCTCTTCCCTTTCTAGATTACTTAGTCATAACTGTAAAAGATATCAATAGTTGATTCCTAAATCCTGTACTATGAGTCAGTGTGTGTACAGTTTTCCTTTGAAGGAACAAGCTGGTTTTGTTTTATGTTGTTTTCCCAGCATAGGTGATGTCTTGTCTTGATAGACTTCTATTTCTTGCAGTTCAGTTCAGACTCATAAGCCTTGTCAGGTACAAAACCAAATCTGCCCTGACTACCAGACTGTAAAATGATCTACGTGGAAGACTGGCTTCCCTCTTTTTTTTTTTTTTTTCTTTTTTGTTTTGTTTTTTTTTTTTGTTGTTTNNNNGTTGTTTTTTTTTGTTTTTTTTGTTTTTCTCCCGGAAGAATTCTGTATGTAGAAAGCACATCATTCATGGACCTGGATCTCTGAAAAGATCTTTGCTCTCAAGAAGTAGTCTTCTTTCTGCTTGTTTGGTTTTCCTTGTTGGAGCCTTGGTTAGATTATGGTGCTGTTCTGTGCTTTTTTTCCCCTTCACTTAGGCTAATGAGAGGAAATTAGAGTGGATTGTGTCTGTCTCTTTCGAGTAGTAACTTCAGAATGTCGTCCCTCTTCATTTTTAGTCATTCTCTCTCTTGATTTCTAAAGATAGAAACTGGGAGATAATTTCTGAAGCTGATACAACTGACCCAAAGCCAGTGTGGTACACATAATGAAAACATGTTTTAAGGAGCTGAATGTAAAATACTTTAGAGATATATTGGAAGGTAACTTAAAAAGACTCTTGTTATATTCTCTTAGAATTATAGTTTTGGTAGCAAAACACTCTACTGCCTTTTAAATGTTTGAAAAAGCTAGTATTTTGTTTTGTTTTAAGCTATTAAAACAAATATTTGGCTATCTAATTTGAAATTATGAAGGAAAAGTGTAATAATTTTACTGTATTTTTTTTCTTTTCAAGTACATAAAAGGGTACTGTGGGCTTTTTTAAGATCCTATTTAAAATCCTATTTTTTGTTACTTTGTATGAGCAGTACATGGCAAACAGCATGCTCTTTGTTACTCTGCACCTTTCTGAACTGTTAATGCAGTCATGCAGCCAGTTAGCAGATTGGGTCAGAAACAAGTTCTCAGTCACTGGCAACTGGGAAATGTCTTTTGAGCCAATAGATCTCTTTACTCCTCTGGAGTAAAACTTCAGGGGACCCCAAATCCCTTGTTAATCTTTTTCATGAGAGATTTTGGCTCCAATTACAAGAGAAAAGCCTTCTTGAGAATGAAGATTGAAATATTTTTTTAGAGTGGCCTCTAAATCCCCATTATTCAATCTTTTTCCTGGCAAAGTCATAGAGACAAGTTCTGCAAATTAAACATGCACCAGTTTGACCATCTGCCTACATAATCAGAGCAGGAAAGAGCAACCAAATATACATTCAGATATTAGTACAGTATGACTATATACTTGCTTAAAAAGCAAACAAGGAAGAAAAAACCTCTCCCTTGACCAGATTCTTCAGAGACAGAGTCCTCTTGAATCCAGAAGACTGCTTTTATGCTACTCAGGGAGTCACTGTCCAAAATAAGCAAGAGCAAAGGTATTCCTTTTTCATGCTTTTACAAGGTGTAACAGGAGAGGGGCCTTTAAACTAGGTGTAGGACAGTCATCAGTAGCTGCCGTGGGAAATGTGACTTCAGTGATGCCAGGCCATCTTTCTTACAGGTCACCGTGGCTCACCATTCCTTAATATTCAGCTTTCCATTTCTAGTTTTTGATTTCATAGACTGCATTCCCACATAATTCATTATTTAAGAAGCATTCACACAGGCACTCCCTCTCCTATTGGGTCAGTAGATTGTTGTAAATTTTTGTCATGTCTGGTAGGAATGTCCTAGAAATATCTGATGCTATTTTATGATGGTATACCAGTCTCTGAATATCCTTTGGGCCAGACTAATTGAACTCTGACTTTGTGGCTCTTGAAAAGAGTCTTAAGCAGACTAGGATATTCATCATAGTCTTCCCAAGAGTATTTTTGGAGAAAATTCTTTTGAAGCTAGTATTTATTTCCTAGATAAAATCTGAAATTCTTCAGGAATGGACGAGTCTTAAGCTTGGGACTCTTTTCACTAGTAGCTTGTGACCAGAAGGTTGTGCAGGGTGCTAGCAACTAAACTGAAGAAAAGCAACATCTCATGAAAATTTATTACAGAATTTAGTGCTGGTATTTCATGGTGTCTCAGGTTAAAAATTTAAGTTAAAGAACTTTTGAGAAAAGAAATTCGGAAATAACCGCAAGAATGTTGTCTAACCTTTTGGCAGAACAGTGTTACAATTAGCTGACATCATAGTGAGATGATAATACTCACAGTTTGGGAGAAGAATGAATTTTTTTTTTCATGTTTTTCACTCAGTTTGAGAGAAATTTTGTTACCTGAGATTCTCAAGATAATTTTAGTCCTTTAAAATCTGTTATATCTATGCAAGTACGTGAGTGGAAAAATTCTGGCCAAATTTGAACTGGATTTGCTAACTGTTGAAAGAAACATGGGAAGAAAAGATGTTGACAGATGAGCTCTGGTGGATTGAGCTGAACCAGTTTTTTTAGTGCTACCAATTTAGCTGTCAGTCTTGCTCTTCTGTTGCAGGTGATTTTCCTCATTGCACATGTGGCACAAAGCAATTTAAGCTAAAAATGGACTGTGAACGTGGCTTTCAGATTATGTGCAGGTTAGCTGCCTCTATCCTAGATGGAAAGGCAAACTCTTCATTTTGGAGCTGCAGCAGATAGTTTTACTTGAGCCCCATGTCCTTTTCAAAAGAGCTGTTGTGTTAGGCTCTTACTGAATTACATTTTGCTGTCAGAGAAATGGAAACCTTTTTTCAGTCAGTCTAGATGGTATAACTGGAATTCTCTTTGCTCTCAATGCAGCATGCAGAATCATGATTTCATGCAGGTTATTTTAGTTGATTCCTGCTGGGAGGTAGGATCATGCAGAATTTTGCCAGCTGTAGCATTCAGGTAGACCCTTGTGTCAGTTTGTGTGACGTTTATGACTGGAATGGTGTAGCAATTTGTCCTAAATACACGCCATTAAAAGTTGTGACTTATTTTAAATAATGCATAGAATCACAGAATATTCTGAGTTGGAAGGGACTCACAAGGATCTTTGAGTCCCACTCTTAAGAGAGCAGCTGATACAGGGATCAAACCCACAGCCTGGGCATTTTTATCATCATGCTCTCATCAACCGAGCTAATCTCAGTGGTCATGAGGTATTTTGCCTTGCTGCAAGCACATGTCTTGCTTTTCTAATTTCTAGATAACTTCATCCGGTAATGTCACACTGCTTAAGTGCTGTGATCTTAAGTTTTTGCTTATTCTGGAGGTAGAGCAGAGTTTTGTATGAGATGTCTCACTTATCACTGAGTAAGACAACAGAATCCTTTGACTTACCGCTGGAGTAAAATCCATTCATGCACTTGGGATATTGTCAGATGAGTTTTAGTTTGAAATGGATAAAATCAGTCCGTAATTTTAGAGATTTCTTAATATTGTTGAAGCCTTTCTGAATGCTGAAGTCTGTTGGCTATCTTCAGGAACTGTTGAAGCACTTCTGCTGTTTTGATTCTCTGAGAAAACTGGAGCATGCGGTTTCTAGCCAGAGAAAATGATTTGGGCTGGAGAAGGATATTCGTGATAATGAAGATTTAGGAAGAAGTGGTATGTAGTTGCTCCCTAAAATAGTGGGAAGCCAGATGTAAGATGAGGTGAGAAAAGCAAGATTAAGAAATAAACTGTGGTTTTAATATTTAGAAAACTGCTTAAGCTGATCTGATCTGCCCATGTTGGGGTCCACTACAGTGATGTTCTTCGGGGCATCCCATCATGTTGAATACATTACTATACAAGACACTTTGTCAAATGCTAACTTCCTTCAAATGTTATGCTTATAGATCCCTTCTCTTTTATTTTTTATGATCTAATGATACATCATAAAATGTGAGGAGCCAAAGCTGTTACTCTCTTGGTGGTGTCTGCCCATTATGTTCTGCCAACGCTCCTGTAGTGGGGAAAACCTTGTGTTTATGACTTTAGGGGGATGCACTTTAGTTTTCGTTATGTTTCACTCAGTGAATTATTTTTCCAGGTGGATTCACACGTCTGTGCATGCCATCTCAAAGGAGATGGAAGGAGCACAGACAGTGGTGGAGTAGGGATGGCATTAAATCCATCTCAGAAGAGATGGAAGGAGCATAGACAATGGTGGAATAGGGAGGACATTAAATTAGTGTTAACTTGAATTGGTTTATGCAGTTGCAAAGTGGTTTGTTTCCTGTAATTCAAAGAAACATTGATGAATAGTAGGGACTTTGGAAACCACATCTTGAACTTTTTCTTCTCTCAGCTTTAAGGCTTGACAGTGTCTTGCAGTCCACTTCCAAGATTCCAGTGGAAAAACAAAACTAGCAATTTTTGGTGGTGTTTGTTTCTCTTCAGTTTTAATGGCACTATTTTAGTTATTAATGTTGGCATTTCTGTTGCCTTTATTCTGGGTGTAGAACAAGTTACAAACCTTAGCTAATTGTCTGGTTGTATATATTTTATTGGGGTTTTTGGGCTTGTATTTTCTTATGTTTAGTCCTTACTTCTTCATCTTCAAATGTCATCTTGTGCATTGTTTCTGACTTGTTTTAAAAGGTGTTTTTGAGAAACTTTCAAAACCTGGGCTGAGAGTAGCACAGTGCCATAGCATGACAGGGAAAGTTGGAAGAATTCTTTGTGGCTATTTATCATTAGGTACACTGGTGTTTCAGTGCAAATGTAAACACTAGTGTAATTTTTTAAATTTGTCATCTCTGTTTTGGATTTCAGACTTCTTTACTTGTAATAGTTCAAGGATCCTTCTTAAAATGCAGATTTGTTGCAATTGGAATCCTGTAAGGATAGATCTGTTCAAAATGGTAGGGATTTGATTTATAGATAAGGCAGTCAAAATAACTATAGTGTAAAAAGTAGCATGATATATAATATCATGTGCAATTCACAGCATTATTTAGAACTCTCCACTTAAAATGAGTAGCTAATGCAGTGTTTCAGCAGGTCTATATTTGTTTAAAATGGTCTGTTTTAACATTATTGTCTTCATATATCATACTATAACCATGCTGTATTAGTGCAAGCTATACCCTAATTGTGCTAAATGCTGTATATCACATTGATGATGGACTCTGCCTTTTGAGATCCATCAATTCCAGGTGATGTGCAAATAGAAAATACTTGTGAAGGCCATTGGCCGTGTTTGGACTCAGAAGTGTGCCTGCAGGTCTGCTCTCATGTTTTGAGCAATGAGTAGGCTTTTGGTGGGTCAGATCAGTGCATAGCATGTGACTAACTTGGAAGTTATCTCACTTGTGAATTTCTTTTAGTAGAGATGAGCAAAACAGACAGTAGCTGCCATGTAGGGCTTAGGCTGGCTAATGTGAAGTCTAGAAAATGAGTATATGAAGTAATTTTGCCTAAAGGACAAAGCAGACAAAGATAATCCAGAGAGCACGCTGTAAAATTCTGTTTTTTCCCACATCAATCTCGTGAATCACCCTGCACTTTGCTCTCCAAATGAAATACAAGAAAAAGTGTTCCATGATCTGGGTGTATGGCGAGAGAAGTACAGGGAGGAGTCGAGGACTGCAGGCACAATGAAGAGTGAAAACAAACAAGGCAGCTGCTCTGACCGCGCTCTGTCGGAGGGAGAGATGCAGTCACACTCTCAGCTTGCTCAGGCCTGCAGTGGGATCTCGTGCATAATATGGAATTGATTTAAATTATTAAATAATACAGAAAAGAGAATAAATCAGATATGCATCCTCTTAACAACCACAGTTTTTCTCATTATTTGTATTTTAGTATTTCAAAAGCTAAGCAAGCTGAGTTGAAAAGTGCTATGCTATATTTTTTATTTCTGCATGTCTGGCTTCCCTGAGTTGCATCATCACTGTATTTAAATTTGATTGATGTTTTTTGCTGATTAAAATACATAGCATAAGTAGCCCAGTTCTTTGCAGATATGAACACAGATATTGAGCATTGGGGTTTTTTGTAACTGTTAGATTTTCCCTTTTCTGTTTGTTTTTCTTGTTTCTGATGTATTTGCTTTGATGTGATGGCATTCTTTTCAGCTTGGCATTTAGACAGAAGTGTCTGATATGTTCTTGCCATTGTGTGTCATAGCTAGTTTTTAACATTTCGCATCAAATTTAGCCTGACTTTTTTGTTGATTTTGTTCTGGTTTTCTACAGTGGACAGGCCAAAATCCCAGCAAATCAGAACTTCTGGTACCATAAGGCGAACTTCTTCTTTGGACACAATTACAGGACCTTACCTCACAGGACAGTGGCCACGTGATCCCCATGTACACTACCCTTCATGTATGAAAGATAAATCTACTCAGGTAAAAGCTGTAAAACAAGACAACAGAGATGTTTCATATAATCAATGTCAATTTCATTCTGAAGAAATGTGGATTCACTTATTTTATCAGTGCTAATGCAGTAACATGGTACGCGACGATATTTTTATGCTTTTAGAAAACAGTTGTTAAAAATAATTTTCTCAGTGTGGGCAGATCTGTTGAGGCTAAATAAGCAGATATCAATCTCAGCCTTGCATCTGGTTTATTTTGAAGATGCTATATGCAAAACTGTGCTGAGTACTGTTTAAAAAAAGGAGTCCATATAGCAGTGGCTGACAAACTAATGCTTTTACTAAATTATGGTAATAAATCTGTCAGTCTCAAAAACTGTGTGTGTGTGTGGGGCTGAGGGAAGGCCACTGAGATTATTCATGGCCTGATACTCTTGTGATAGCCTTGAATCCTTTTCAGGAGTCTGTCCTTAGTAGTACCCTCTGGCAGGTATGCTGCAGGGGCATTCTACTGCTCCAGTGCTTTCTGACTAGAAAGGTGAATAATGCTCTTTCTTGCCTGCTCCCTCCTTGTGCTGGAGCTTGTTGCCCATGAAGATGATCACTGTCAAACAGATTAAAACTACATAATTCTAACCACCCCTCCCCAATTGTTTTCAAGGCAGCTGCATTCTTGTTTGTTCAGCAGTGGTTTTTGGAATAAGCCATCTGAGTTTGTCTTCCAAACTAAATTGGAAACTAGAAGAAACTAACTCTATTTAGTTATATGTTCAATCTAACAGGCCATGTAGATTTGGTTGTCAAATCAGTTGCTTGTCTTGTGCCATGATTCTGATCCATAGTTATCATGGGTCTTGAAATAGATTCTATGATTCTAGTCTTTTGTGTAGTGCTGAGTTTCTCAGCTAGAATGTATATAGAAATTTCCTCATCTCTAAAATATGGTGTCATGCAACACAGGAAGCCTTTTGATGGGGTGAAGATAACCACAGAATGCTTAGAAAAGAATGTGTCTGTATGTTTCAGAAATCTTACTTAATGAATTTGAGAAACTGATGATTACAATGTTCCAGGAAAATTTTTAGAAACTATAATGAGGATCCTTTGGAAAAGGCTTTCTTTATGTCCTGCTTATTTTGAAATGAGACAGTCTGTTTTAGCAAAAAAACAGGAGTCATATTTACTGTCACAAAAGATCTACCTAAAAAGCCCTTAATCCTAGATTTATTTTCAAGATGCCTTCCTTTCACAATACTATGACATAAATCTTTCTGTTTTAAAAGCATAATTTCCATTCAGGAGATTTTCAGTAGCATGCTTTGTAGTTACTGTATTTCTCAAGTCCTCTCTTAAAATGTATATCCATATCAATCTTTACAAATACCCTTATGAACATAAAATTTAGAATATTTAAACATTCACAAACAAACCTTTTAACTAGTTACAGAAAGGATAAACAAACTGTTCTATAAATATTTGAGCTCCAAGTATTTGGCAGTAAAATTGCTTTCCTAGTGAGCTCAAGTAAGTGTTCAAGTTATGTGAATGTTTGGCTGCCTCCCTTTGCCTCATTCAGAAACTAAAAATGAAGTTTTACCTTTTCAGCATAATCAAGTATAAAAGAGAGGAAAAGCATACTGTTGTCATTACAAAATGAAGTATTATTTCAAAGGGGTAGGAGGAGGGAGATCTCAAGGTTTGCATTTCTGAATATCTTCCAGCAAGGAATTATATTAGCTGTCTTTTTACTCAAATTGTGCCAGACTCAAGCATTTATCAGTGCTTGAGTTGAGTCAGTACTTGTGACTATGAATATGTAAAACTGAACAAGCATATTGATATGCACAGTGATTTCCAGTTGGAGGGCTTTTTTTGGGTACTGCAAGGTGAGAATTACTGTGTGGTGTGCACACTTTCTCCTTAGATTTAGG
>JAOTQP010001286.1:25631323-25650986 GCA_026413545.1 Cichladusa arquata
GGTGGGGTGGGGTGGGGCAGAATGGGATAGGGTGGGGCGATATGGGGTGAAATGGGATGGGACAGTATGGGCTGGAGTGGGGTGGAATGGGATGGGTGGACTAGGACACACTGGCAGCAGGACATTCCCTGCTGGTGGGACCGGAGGGTGCGGTCTTGGGGCCTCAGAGAGCAGCAAACGTGCACATGGAACACTCGGACAACACACATGGATTTGCTGTGTGTCAGGGATTACTGACAGGACAGTTTAGCACTGCAGAGCTTACAGGGTACACCACAAGTGGGGACTGGCTTAAGCTGTGAATTCCACCTCTTGCCTCTTGAGCTCTGTTCCCGGTCTCCTCTGCTCTCGCCCAACACCCGACTCGTACGTGCGAGTCTCCTCACAACCGCACGTGTTCTTCAAATAGTGCGTGCTGTGCGTTTGGTCAAAATGGAAATCTAACTTCATAAGCTTTAAAAGCAGGGAGGCTAAAGAGAGATACTTGTTTAGCAGCTGTCTTACGTAGAAAGTTCCAGCCAGGCAGGGCTAACTAAACCAAAAACTTGATTGAAAGCTGAACTGGCTAGTAGACAAGACTTAAATCTTCCAAGAACTGACTTGACTTTGAATTCTGTTTGATTCTTCCCTTGGATGTACTGCCATGGTTTTCCACTATTCAGTGGAATGAACAGTAGTACATTTTATGTCTCTAATTTTTTAAATAGAAACTTGGATCTTCAATTTTAAATATTAGAAGGAGGAAACAAACTGTCTGGGTTCTGTTAATGATTTCTGTGTTTGGAATGAGCAGTGTGTGCCAACAGTGGAAAGATGCCAACAGGTCCATCATGCTCCCAACTTGGCAAATATCTGTATCATCTCTAAGTATTTTCTGCCTTCACAGTTAACACCAAAAATTCTGTAAATAGAAGTTCTGTATTCACTCTACAGGAGGAAAGAGCTGAATAATCAATGTGCTACTGAGATTCACTTCAACATTTTTATCATCTCTTATCTTTCATAATAAATCTTCAAAGGGAAGTGTGACATTTGAGTTAATTTGTTTCTTGTTGTAAGAGGAAGGAGAAATGTTTCAAAACATCTAAAGATTAGCCTTTGTATTTGAGTCACGATAATAGTTTTTGCAGTTACTCTTTGCAAGCTGTTAAAGACAAATCTGTCTACTTTGGTGAAGTTAGATCATAGTGCTTGAAGCTTGGTTAGCTTTAAAGGCAACACATGCACAAAAGAAAAGTAAACAAAGGTTATAAACTTGAGTTGAAAATAATGTACCCCACATTAGTGGAAAGACTTCAAAAGAACTAAAGCAAGAGCAGCTATTTCTCTCCAATTAAGGTGTATTTGTAAGTTGGTGGGTCCTCATTAATTTTGCTGTTTCATTCTTTAATTGTAATCCTAAGCAGGGAATAGGGAACCAATAATGCTACCCTGGGAGAGATGTTGCTCTTTGAAAAGATAGAAGCCACTGCAGAAAGCTAATTTTCTGTGGATAACAATTTCTGTGCCTACTTTATTTCCTGAATGCATTTACTATCATGTTGTCAACATGACTATTTAAAGTGAACCCTTTCTTAGTCTTAATATTTCACATTTCTGTGCTTTGGTCATTACCAGATTTGAGCCTTCTCTCATACTTTCTGAGAAGTACAAATAAATCTGCCCATTGCCTTTTGTCTTAGATCTTCACACCTTTAATTCTAAGTGTGTCTGGTTAAAATGCACACAGGCAGCTGGAGTTATGAAGAATACCTGTCATATAGCCAGTAATGATGACAGAATTAAACTGTAGAAGTTTTATTCTAGATATTAAAGCAGCTCCACAACTGTGAAGCAAGTAAAAGAAGACATTGTAATGATGAGGTAGCAGTACCTGTGTTACAAATGTGTTTTGTTTTGTTGCAACTTCTCAGCTGTTCATGAGACTGAGGTCAATATTCCAGTGAAGAAATATGTTTTAAAACAGGATACAAGCTGTATGCGGACATCTTGAATAACACTGTTTATACAGTGAGAAGGCATTTTATCATTACCACTCATAATTCTTCTGCATGTATTGTGCATATTACCTTGTTCATTTACGGTTTTTGAATTGTGTAATAAAGAATGTATTTGTTTCCAGGATCACAGCTCTGCTTTGTTCCGATTGCAGTGTTCTGGATAAAAATATCCTCCTGTTACGTGTTGTTATACAATAGATTGCTGCTGCGCCGAAGCTGTTACTCAGAAGAAATGTGCTATACAAGGGTGTTAGAAGTAGCCTGCAATAAAGGAAGCGTTGTGGTAGAAGCAAACCAACGTAGTGGCTAAATTGTGAAAAAAGGCATCTTGTTTGGAAATCGAATTTAATTATAAAGCACTCTCAATCTCTAGTAATATAACTGCTTTAAATTTTCAGACAGTGGGAGTAGCTCACCGTTGCCCAAGTATGCCTCATCTCCCAAACCAAACAACAGCTACATGTTCAAACGAGAGCCCCCAGAGGGATGTGAGCGAGTGAAGGTCTTTGAGGAAATGTCGTAAGTAATGCCTTTTATATCAGCTGGTATCTGCAAAGCAGTAAACCTGTTTACTGAGCCTATTCAACTGCAGATGAATAAACTATTCCAGCTGATGGGTTTTTCAGGAGCAAACTATTCTTATAGTTTGTGCAGAAGAGAAGTTCAAGTGTTTACATTGATGTGAAGAGAAAATGGAGTATTTTACCTCTTTTTGTGCATTTGTAAAGCGCAACAAAAATCCAAGCAGGAAGGATAAGGTACATTAATTTCCTAAGCATTTATATAAACCTCTTTCTGTGTATTTTTTAAATATCTTAAATTTTCGTGGCTTAAACAAAAATATCCCTTGTCATAATGACCAATTTCGAGCACAGGTTGCATTTTGATGTGTACATAAAACATAGAAAATGGAATGAAACATATGTAAAGTGTTTGTAGATGGTAGTATGCGTATGGCATAGACTTTGCTTAGTACTTTTGCTGAGCAAGAAATTGGAAATTAAACTCTTGGACATCATGTCTTTTTCCCTTAGACCAGCAGTATTTGAGCACAGCACATTCTGTTGAGGTTGCATGCTAAGCTCCTGTGGATGAAAAAATTAAGGAGGGGACGTTTCTTGCTCTAACAGCATTCGTTGCCCACTGGGTGGTAAAGGGACCAATGCTGGGTTGTGGAAAAAGCCTCCAGACAAAATTATGGAATATGGGAAATGTGAGGTCTGTTTTATGGAGGTCCTCAAAGGAATTTAAAATGACTAAATATGTTTTTGCTGCATTGCCTATCAAAGAAGAATTTGTGCCATTCTAAATTAACCGTGGCATTTTTTCATGTGCATATGTACTGCAGATTTTTCGTGCTGGAAGTTGCATGTTTGTCCAGTAATTACCAAGTCATTTTTTGTGATGGTACTATTTTAATGCTGTGGATCAGTTAGCTGACTGCCAATATGGAAGATGTTTGCCCCTCTGTCCAATTAATCCCATTCCTTGTCATTCACATTTTAGCAATGTATAGAACCACAAAGTTCATGATGTGAAAAACATCTCAGCTGGCCAGATATATAATCTTTTTTCTCGTTGTAGGTCTCGTCAGCCTGTCTCAGCCCCTCTCTTTTCATGTCCTGACAAAAACAAGGTTAATTTCATCCCAACCGGATCAGCTTTCTGTCCTGTAAAACTTCTGGGCCCCCTCCTTCCCGCTTCAGACCTGACGCTGAAGAACTCTGCAAGCTCTGGTCAAAGCACAGGTTTGAGCACCCTGACTGTTGAGCAGCTTTCGTCCCGGGTCTCTTTCTCATCTCTGTCAGATGACACCAGCACAATGGACTCCCCAGAGATCCCGGTACAGCAACCGTCCCAGCAGCAGCAGCCGCTTTTGCAAGAGATTCAGACTGAAGAGCATTCCTCTCCTCAGAGCTACGTGTTCATCTAGAGCAAGGTGGAGCAGGCCTCTGCCCCGAGACAAGGAGTGAGGAGATCCTAGTTCAGATACATCTGCATGAGGTGGCGACCTTTCAGAACACCACAGAATACTTAGCAGCATTCAAAAAATATCTCAACACTGTTCTTGGCAGGGACAGAATCCATATTCAGCATTTTTTGGTGAGAAAGCAGTAATGCCTGCAGAATCCATGTTACATTAAGCATTTTCAGTGGAGACTATGCATTTCATAGTACGTTTGACCAGATTAGTACTGTGTCCTGTGTTCTGTTTCAAATTCTACAGTATAAATAAGCTCTCTCTATATATAAAAAAAATGTTGCCTGTCTGAATAGAAAATGTCTTGCTGTGTTGTGTCCTATGGAAAATACTGTACTTCAGGATTATGTTTACAATTGATCCAGGTGTTTATGTTTCTAACTTCTGTAATACACACAATGCAAAAAAAAAAAAAAAATGGCCACAGCAGTTGCACAGTGCCCACCCTATGGCCTAGCTTCAGGTACTTCTCTTGAAGTGTAAACTCAGGTAACTTGGAATGTATATCATATTGGAATATAAAATATTTTACAGCTACAAAGCTAAAGAGGGAACATCACTCTTTTGCCTTTCCTTGTTTTATGCATTATATTTCCTCATTACATTCCACTTTCTTGGAATAAGTGCATTCAGATCCAGGTGAATGATGACCCTGGACATGGGTGAACATGAGGAGAACCAGCAAATCTGTGATGTATATCACTTTGTCATGTGCTTACAAGTAAAACAACTGTTGCATTTACTGTCATTTCAATAGATGTAAAATTGTGGCATTTAAAGGTTTCAGGTGTTGCTCAGTTAATGACTGTTAAACTGTTGCAAATAAAGTGTTCAGTACTAGGCTGTACATGAGAAACATTCCACATTGTGTGTGAGAGGATTTTGAAAGACAAGAATGTTTTTGTTAATAGACAGAAATTCTTTCAGGTTTCATGGGGGGCGATTGGGGATTTCCTCTCATGGTTTTTGTTGGCAGTTAAGGATGTGAAATGCTACTGTTAGCGTCTAAAAGTCAAATTAATGTTTAGTTTCTCTTTTGGAAATGTTCATTCATTTGCTGGTTGGAAATAGGTTTTCAGATTTTGTTGAGCAGTGTTAGATGAGCAGCGTTTTATTTATGTAGTGAGTAATTGTGTTTGGATGAAAGTCCAGAAGTAGCAAGTGGGTGTTCTAAGAGGGGTGGGGAAAACAATAGTTTTAAGTTCATGTTACTTAAAGCTTCTTCCATAACTTTCAGTTACTTAAGCTGTGTGTGTAAAAGTGTGCTTTTCCCCCCCTCCTTAAGTGTGAATAAAAGAAAAATCCATGTAAAATAATCCTGGTTTTGCAGGCTGGACACTTTCTCAAAATAGTACATGGCAAGATTGGGTTTGTGGTGCTCTTCTATTGTACTAGAAAAAGAGGAGCATTGCTTTCAGAGAGAATTTCCTGTGATACAAAGAGGACCCCAAAGGCAAAATAAACTTGATGTTCTTGCTCCATTGCTTTCAGCTCGGTGGAACTACGTTTATGCTGTCTGCTCCTAAGAGAATAAGGTTCGCCTTTCCCAGGAATTGAAGAGATTAGTAGCCTGCAGCTACTAGGAGCATTTAAACATGCTCTTTTATGGGTTTTTTTTCTGCTTTTGAAGATGAGATTGGAGGGGGATGAGAGTGAGCCACCAGTAACTACTCACTAGATATGTGCTTTTTTTGGAGATAAAGCATTGCTTCCTTTATATTACTGAGTTTTTGTTAACACTGTCTTACAAGGTGGAATTCGCAGCCTATAAAACATCCACTGTTTTTTGACTCCCCTTGCAGAAAATGTAGTAGAAGGAGAGAGGTCTGTCTCTAACCATTTTCATGTGAAAAAGCTTCTTGAAACACAACAGCCATCTTTAACCCTACTAATCTCAGGCCTAGGTGAAAACACTATATATTTTATAGACTGAAGATAAAGGGGAGAAAATACTCGTGATGTAAGTATCCATTCCTTTTAATATTTTTCTTTCTAGACTAACATTGCAGTATGATGACCTTTTTATGCTCTGGCTGTGTCCAGATAAGAAACTGTAGTCTCAGTTATTGATGTTAGGTGACCAGGGGATATGATGAGTGGTTTTTAGATCAGTGCTGATCTCTGTACAATATTTGCAATGCCATTACATATTCTTTATATTTTTTCCATGAGAAACTAAATATTAATTAAAATGCACATTTGTTCTTAGCAGAATTGAAGTTTTTGAACCAAATGTGTTAAAGCTAATGCTTTGCCATGTAAATTTCCCAGCAGTTGTTTATCTCAAATGTATTCTACATCCAGCTGCAGAAATTTGTCAAATATTGTTTAAAGTTTTGTACATAGTTGTACTGTTATTTCTAGCCACTGTGCTGAACAGTATTCAATTTATCACACGATATTGCTTTACACAAGGAAATGTGTGGCTTTTGTTTTGTATTTTTTTTGGTATAGAAGTTCCTGTGTCTTATTTAAATAAAAAATTATAGTTAAAAAAAAAGTGGTGGGGACAACACGCAAAAGCAGTGGTTCATTTATTTGTTTTGGAAACTCTGCATGAAACACCATAGAAGGAGATTAAATTTTAATATTGTTCCAAATTTGCATCTAGAATAATGCCAGCCATGTATGACTAGTGTTCTATGTCTTCTAGAACAAGATAATCTCTTATCTATTGATTTTTGCATAATGCTGTACTCAGAAGTGGGGAAAACCCTAAAATAGCTGAATGTTTAAATATGCTTTAAATAGCATACTCTGTTTCTACATAGCACAGGAAAAAAATCAGTTAAGAGTTATTTGAAACTGCGTATCTGCTGCTGTGTTTGTGGTATGGCTAATTTCAAGTTATCTGCTGAGAATTATGAAAGCCATTAGATGTTTCACGATGTGAAACTAAACTAAACTCCTAAAGGATGTGGTATAAATCTACTGACAGTCTTGGTTTCATGTTGTTTTGTATGACTCAAATGACTGTCATTTGACTTACAGAATAATTCTTTCCAGATGGGGGTGAGAGGGAAGGAGGAAGAAAGAAGGATAATATTTAAATACATGTAAATCCTCCAAAGTCAGTGTTTACTGAAGAGCACTATGGCAATAACCATCAAGAGTGGATTAATGCTTATTGTCGTCAGTCAGTGGAAATTTTACGTTTTCAGCATCCCAAAGCTTACAAGGTTTCTATGTGACTATGTTAAAAACATTAACTTGAAGTTAACTAAAGTCCTGTGCAGGGCCATAAGTTGGACTTCAGTGACCCTTCTGGGTCCCTCCAACACCGGCTATTCTGTGCTTCTGTGATCCCACCCACCTACGAGAATGCTTGGTGTCCTTCAGTCAGGAATGGCTTCATTTCAGCCATTTCATCATCAGCTTGAAGGGGTTCCTAGGAGTAGCTTTGTGACCATCCTGTCCCCTAAGTGGATTTGGCTGCAGCAATTTCAGGCTCTCCTTGAGTGGGAGGTGTTTTCTCAGGAAGTACTTTGACAAAAGCATGCGGCTTGCCCCGCAGAGATGCGATGCAGTTTGTATCAAAGGGAGCTTTTAAGCATCTCCATGAACCTAGGCCTTGCCTGGTTAGTCACATTTTGGATTTTTTTCCACATGAGCCACATTTTGTGTGCTGTGTGTAACTCACTGCCTTTGCCTTCCCCAAAGCCAAAACCAGGATTTGGAAAAACACTGAGAGTAGAGAGCTAATGAAATAATTTTGCCTTGCGTCCCTTTTTGTGAATAAAAGACATTTTCTAATAATTCGTGGCTCTGGAAGTGAATGCTTCAGAGGCTGTAGATCTGTGTAATGAGAGCCCTTGACTATGTATGCTGGGGTAGGAGACAGCAGATAGTGAGTGACATGCTTCTTTTAGGAAACAGGGAGCTGTTTGGGAAGTGATTTCTGGCTTCCTGACAAATCAGCTCTTGGGAAGGGTCAGATATTGGCACAAGGATAGAGTCTCAGTCTCTTCACAGTATATAACTGTAAGGAGTAACATGAGCAAGAGAAATTGTGATGTCAGCCAACATCTCTAATTTATTCAATTCAAACAAACACCATTGAGGCTTAGCAAACCAGCTCCTCCTACCCTGGCCTTCCTCCAGGGTACTGGATTGGGACCTTCAGACGTTACTTGAGGTAGAAGCCAAGCAGTTTGGATATAACAGATAGCTAGTAGAAGTTTACATCAATTACTGTGGTAAAACAGCCTGCCTTGCTGTGCAAAATACAGCCATGAAAACAGATTTGAAGCAACTCAGCTGGGAGGAAATAACCCAAGTTCCTACTGTGTATGCCCAGAACCTAAATGGAAGGAAAAAGTGAATTAAAGCTGGGAGAGTACATGCATTACACGTACAGTCATCCATACTTGGTACTTGGCTGAAGGAAGTTGTTTGATCAATGATTGACATGTAGTTAAAATGTGTGTATCTTATTTCTATTTGCATTAGTGTAACCAGTCCTGGAAAACTCTAGCTTGGAAGAGACTGTAAAAGGAAATCTGTAAAGATACAGGAATAAAGTACTGGAAAAACCAGAAGGTGGCTGTGTAGGAGCTCAACATGATTAACTTGATGGTTGAAGAGTGACTTAATTTCATTTAGTAAATACACATAGGATATACTTAGTAATGAGCTTTAAGTTTAGCAGAGATGAAATATTAAGCAGTAAGAAAATGAAGGTAAATGAATTCATACTAAAAATGTGGATTTGTTTTAGCACTAAGTATAATTAATTACTGAGCCAACATGCAATGAAATATTTTTTTCAAGTGTTGACATGTTTAAAATGAGATGATTTTTAAAAAGATGTGCTCAAATATGGTTTTTATACGCCATACTAATTTGTGATTATTTGGGGCATTTTACATTTCTGTTGAAGGTAAAGAGGTGGAATTTTTTAACTACTCTAAGAATTTTTGCCTCACTAAAGAAGCACATGCTGCAATATTTTCAGCTAGAGTTTTAACACATCTTTTAAACTGTTTGCAATAGATTTTTGAGGGTAACTTTTGACTTCTGGAAATTTTTGGTGTGTCAAACATGAATGAGGTCTTCTGTAAAGCAGAGGTAGTTGAGTAGCTTTATTAGTTCTTTTGATTTTGGCACCTCCTCTATAGCACCATAATAATGGAGAGGTGGTAAGAAACTGGAGAGTAGGAGTTGTCTTTTTGGTGTGCAACAGGTCACAGAAATAATGTGTTACTCAAGTGGGGCTGAGAGGAGGGAGTTTACTCAGAAAAGGCCACATTGGAAGTGAGTGAACATGTAAGTTAAACTGCAAATTCAATTGATGACAAGAAAAAAAGAGCAATTAGATGAAGCTGAATAGAGAGGTGACCCCATTTTTAAGAGTAGTTGAAATTTTATCTCAGGTTGTACGAAGTTCTGATGGGAAATTTTTTGTCTGTAGCGTGGAAAGCTCAGAGGCAGAGGAGCTGGAAACCTGGGAGAAGAGGTCATGTCAATCTCTTCTCCCCGTTGAATTAGAGACTGAGCATCATAACAAGGGACAATTAGGCTAATAACTGCCTGTAGAAAAGTAAGGGATGGTGTGTGTAAGATTTATTTTTGTGTATGTGCACAGTGAAGTGTGTGGTTAAACTTTTCCGTGATTTGTGCAGCTGTTGGATGAAAATAGGATTTGTTCAGGAAAGTAGTAATACCCATGGTAATCTGTTTTTTGTACCTTTGTTTTTAACTTCTCCAAATAAGTACTAAGTAAATAGCATCATCTAAATCCCAGACTGCCAGGCATAAGTCATGATAACTAAAACCAGGTGTCTATTTACTTTCCACAGGTGAAATTTGAGTGCTCTTGAGACTTTATGGACAGAAGTTCTTTCTCCAAGGAGGAGGAAGCTGAAAGAAACTAGACCTCCCGTTAAACTTTGGTGTCAAAAGGCCGGGTGATGCAATTACTCCCTTACTTTGAGTAAGAATTTCTAGCTGTGCCCTATCTCTATGATACAGAGGTTTCGCAGAGGCTGGGTAGCAGCCTCCCTTTCCATAAGGTTGGTGCTATGCTTGGGCTTGTTAAATAGGGAAGTAAGAACTCATTTTTATGAAAGATTTTAAAAGGGTGTTGTCTTTGGAAACTAAATACTGTTATTAGGAAATGGGAAGTGGGGGAAGAAGTGCTTAAATCTGCTTTTGTGATTCCTTTGGATTCTAATTCATTGTACGTCCTGAGAATGCCGAGATCCATTCATTTTGATGTCAGTTGCTGAAAATATAGGAAGCTTCAGACATAGCTTTCCATCTCTGACAGTACAGAGATGGTACCCTACTACCTACTTCGACTGCATGGTTGTATTTTGGATGGGGCATGTAGGTGTATGTTAAGGATTGTCACTGCATTCAGGGGCTCTTGTTCATGAAATGAATTTGGGTACAATAGTGGACCTGGTTTGGTTCTAGTAGAGAATTCCAAGGGGATAGTTTTAACACTTTCTGAGTTGAGTACCTAAGAAATCTGTTCTTTTCTGGGGAGGATTTTCTGAGTTTTCCTCTTCTGAAGGGGAATACTAATCCTTTGGGGGTAGGCGAGTGATGAAGATGGGAGCAGTAGGTCTTGCACTTTCTAAACACTGGGAAAGCAAAGCAGCCTAGGCCCCTGATTTGGAGGGGTAACCTGTATGTCTGTATTGGTACATACAGGATGTTCTTGGGTTAGGAACACAGCAGATGTCTTAATATTCCAGAGGAGTATTAGGCTGGATAAATGTAATTTCTTCTCTAAATCAGGCCATCTGTAGATTGCAATCTGTCCCTTTGGTTGTGTCCTGGCTGAAAGGCTGTGAATGCTGTTCTGTATCATGACCTGACTTTGTATTCAGTGAGAAAATGTACCTCCAGACCGGCCAACAAACTGGTACCTCTGTCTGGCCCAGGGGCTTCGTGGCACTGGCTCTGTCCTGCGGGTGCAGGTCTGCCAGAGCAGAAGCTGTTGTCCATCTCTCAGCCTGCACCATCATGGAAGTTTCCATTTCCCACCATGGTACATACAGGGCCTGCTGGCCCCGCTGCATGGGAGTCTCATTTCCACCATCTCTGATGACTGGGAGACGTTGTCCCCTTGTGCAAAGCAGGGAGAAAAGCCTGCAAACCTGGGCTCCTGCAGCTGTTGCAGTTCTGGCAGCACCATGATGGTGTTGTGCACTGGGGACAGGAACATTGTTACCTGAGCCATGGTAAGACTGGCCCCAACTTACTTCACTTTGGCAGTTGGCTCTTGCAGAAAGGAACTTAGTTTGTATTGGTGGCACTACACAACAGGACTTGTTTTGGGGCCATAAAAGCATTTTCTTGTATCTTGAAAGACTTCCCTTTTTTCAGTTTGATAACAACCATTAAAGAAAACAACATTATATACCTCAACCTCAATTAAGCCCTGCATTAAATATTTCAGATGTTTATGGGGAACAGAGAGGAACCCAAACCACTTATAGACAAGCTGCACTGTTCATTAGAAACCACCCTGGGACAGACAGTTCCATCTGCTTCTCCAAATCTCAAGTAGGAAAATTACCATTATGGATTTTTACTGGTTTTCAATTGCATTTAATATTTGCTAACAGGATGAGCTGATAAAATGGATGGGGGCAAGACAGGGTCTGTAAAGTAGTTTTTAGTGCAGCCTTACTTCCTGAACTCTTGATTCCTTTTTGATCTTATTTCCTTCTATACTTTGTTTTGGGAACATCCCCATGGCTTAAACTGCAAGCCATGAGATGGATCTGCACACTGAGGTCTAGCCAGGCTTTGAAGCACAGCACTAGTAATTGAAGAACATTGCAAAGGCTAGTGAAGCCAAGAGGTCTCCTGCCTCCAAGGTCACTTCCCTTAAAAATGAAAGCAAAAGCTGCAAACTGCTCAGTGCTGGAGGGGAAGGGAAGGTTAAGAACTAACAAAAGGAGGATTTTGTTCAAGTAAGGTGTCTTGTAATCATTTCCCTACACAAAGAGCTGCAATGACTGTGAGTATCTTGCATGTGAGCTTGGTTGTGGTTTGCTGACAGGTAGAGGTGACCACAGGTCTTGCCTGAGGGCTGTGGTAGCGCTGCTGGCATCTCCCCACTGCACAGCCTCACACCCCTCTGTGGCCTCTGCTGCTTCAAATGTAATTTTTTTTTTTTTTTTTTGGTGGGGGGGGGGGGGGGAGGGTGGCAAGTTTTCAGCCAGATCAGTGTCATTGCAGGCTCTTTTCCAGCTGGAAATGACCTGCTAGGACAGTGGTGGCCCATGTTTAGATGGGTTTCAAATGCCTGGGCAGGCTTTTGTGACTTCAGAGCACAGACTGGCATTTTGGGGGAAGAGCCTTGAATTGCTCCTGTGCCTCTGGCTCTTGGAGCCATGGTTGCTGACTCTAAATCCAGGGAAAATGTTGAAGAAAAGGCTGGATGAGCCCAAGACCCAGCTGAACCACAGATCAGAAAAGTCCCCCATGGGGCTCGTTCTCATTCTTTGTGTTCTAAAAATCTATCAGAAAATCAAACTTTCACCTGCCACAGTGAGGGCTGCTCTCTACTGTCAGGCTTTGGTGTTCTGAAGCTCTGGTGCTCAAGTTCAAGGCAGAGACGACCACGGGAGCACCACACAGACTGCCAAAGCAGTCCAGAAAAATAACCAGCTGTAACAGCAAAGTGGCTCATGATTTCAATTACTGTCTTTTATGTGTCAAGGGTTTATTCTGAGGATTGTACTTGGAATAATAGGAGTTTGGGCTTTTTCTTTGTTGCATCCTGCTCCTGTTACCTTCAGCATGCTTGTTTCCTGCAGCCAGCTGTTATCCACCCACCTAGATGGAGACAGGGTTTGATGATTTAATTGTGTAGCACTTTCAAACTTGTTTTTTGCCCTCGCTCCAGCCTGTTGATGAAGCAACCATATGTCATCCAACACCTGTCCTCGGGCCTTTCCTACTGCTATTATAGCTGTAGAAATCCAAAATAAAAGAAACACCCTGCAGAGTAAGTTTCTGGGATAGATGAAAGATTTTAGTTTAAAGAGAAAACTGGCTCTAACTTCTTTAACAGCTTAGGTAGGTCTGCTCTCTCTGCTAAAATTGCTTATCTACACTTTTTCCTCTTTTTTTGGGGGGGGGAGGTATTCCCTATCCCAAAAAGGATTCCAACAGCAATGAGTGTAACTAGTTGGCAAATAGTGTAAGCCAGGCTTCCACCTCCAAGCTACAGTATCCTTCTGTCAGTTTAAATTTTATAATTTTTTGCAAGCAGCCAAAACTTCAAACCCACTATGGATTAATTACAAGGCTGGGCCCATCAAGCTTTTGCTATGGTAGAACAGAGTTAAAAGTTGATGCAGCTGCTGGGAGCTGAACACTGCTGTCCAGCAAACAGCAGCCTCCTCACTTGGTCATGGACTCATAGAATGGTTTGGGCTGGCAGGGATCTCTAAAGCCCTCTGCCATGGATGTTTTTTTACAAGATGAGGTTCTTCATAGCCCCATTGAACCAGACCTTGAACATTTCCAGGGCTGGGACATCTGTCACTTCCCTGGCCAAACAGTTCCAACGTCTCACCACAAAAAAATTCTTACTTATGTGCCCTGATGAAGTCTGTCTCAGTCTTTGTTACAAACTGTATATATTAAAAAGAAAGCCCCACAGTAAAGTCTCCCCTGAGACTTCTGGACCCTAGTCTGAACAATGCCAGCTCTCTCAGCCTTCCTTCAAAGGACAGCTGCTCCAGCCCTGCTGACTGGTTTCATGGCTCTCCTCTGGACCCACTCCGGCAGGGAGAGCTCCTGTGCTGGCAAGTACCTTGTCCAGCTTGAAGGGAGGGCTATACTTTAGTCCTTAGAGTTTGTAATTAGTCAGTGAGGGGAAAAGCCAATTTTATGCTTGGGAGAGCCCTGTTAATGAATGGCCTGGTAATGGTCTCACTGACTGCAAGGCCAGTCCGTGGTGCTGGAGGCTGGCTGGTTACCCAAGGCCAGACCTGCTGGAGCTGCAGGGCCTGTTTGGCCATGGTGCCCTTGTTTACTGTCCCAGGAGAGGCTCTGTGTGTGTGCACTCCATGTGCGTGCACTGTGCTGGGCTCAGTGCACGCAGAGGGAGGATGGCAGCCCCAGCAGCTCTGTCGTGCTTGGCTGGCCAATGAGGTGCTAGACCATCTCGGCATTTCTGCTGCTCAGCTGAGGCAAAGCCTCTGTTGCAAGGCTGTTGGCAAGCCTGGTGGTTGCTCTGCTTCCTGCCTCCCCCATATGGTGACTTGTTTAAAAATAAGACACTTACAAGGAGCAGAAGTTGTAAAAGTAGGCTAATCAGAGGGAGATTTGCAGTAAGTGCTTGGAAGGAAGCTTGAAGACGTGAGGAGGGACCCAACACTGGCAGCTGCACCTATACCATGTTCATTCTTGCTGCTGCTCTGACATCTGATCATCTTTGGGAACTGCACTGAGAAGACTGGATCTTCCAGCTGCTCTTCCTGTGCTCTGGGGCTATTTGACCCTTCATACCCTCAACAGTAAAACTGTGCCATGCCCATGCAATGTTGGATATGGGAACAGCAGAAAGGAACACGTAAGTCCTATTCTACTCTGTTGAAATAAATCATGGCTATTTCACAAGGCCAGAAAAGTTACTTTAAAAAATTGCCTGGTAGTTTTCTCTATGAGCTGTTCAATTGCCAAGGCTCACAGTCCACTTCCTCTGATGCAGCTGCTCTTGAGAACTGTAGAAACTTTGAATCATCAGAATCAATTACATCAAATTTAATAAACTTCACAATAAAGACAGTTAATCAATTGCCACTGTTTTCATCTGCCATAGGGGTTCTGCAGCTGTTTTTATTTTAAAACAATCCACTACTGAACCAGAATATGCAACTGGAATGAAGCATATTAAATCAAGATGAACATTATGGGTGTAGAAAAATCAATCCATAATTTTCCCAGGATGAAGAACTGCCCTGTTGTCCCAAGCCCGAAAGCACAGCACAGACAATCCTCTCAGTGGCTCTGGCCTGGGAGTGACTCCACAGCCCAAGCTGCTGATGAGCATGTGCCAGACACTTCTTTAGGAGTAGGGAAGTATTGTCTGTAACTCTGTACTTTGCATTAACAATGTCTACTTGCAGGATGGTAGTTTTCCTGCTCTGGTTTTCAACTTCATCACATCTTTATGATAATAATGCATTGTACACAGGGGTTTAAATTGCTTTTCTTTACTCAAAATCAATTAATTTTAAATACCTCTGGCTTGTTTCTTGTTGGTTTTTTTCATTTGAAAGTGTGAAAAAAAGGGCATTGCAAATGATTCAAAGCGTAAGTAATTTCAAAAAATACATATTAAGAGAAATCAATGCTTAATATGAACTTTGTGTGAGGAGGGAAAAGAAAAAACCCTGCACCTGTGGTTTGTCTTGTGTAAAAGGGATGATCATTCTGATGCCTTCCTACTTAAAAATGAGATAAGGATTTAGAACATCATTAGCTGAACCTCTGCAATGCTCTTAGTTGCCCCAGTCAAGACAGGAGTTTGGTTTTTTGTGCCTTCTTTTGATTGTTTTGGGTTTTTTTAAAAAATCCTGTGAGTCTGTAATCTGTGACCTAAAGAACAAACATTTTTGGGAGCCTCTAAGAGCAGTTAATTGGCTATTTTGAACTCAATGCAGCCTCTTCTCTGCTTTTCACCTAACTGCTTCAGCTACCAAAAAATGCTGGAGTGGATTGTCCAGAAGTGTTTTAGGAACTATCCAGACAAATGTAATCCACAGCAAATTTAACAACCACAGACTTGCTTGAAGTTGCAAGAATCTGTTTAATGATTTTGTGGTAACCCAGCTGGGCTGAAGAGCAGCCTGGCTCTCCCTCGAGCGCCTGACACTAACATTTTTGGCATTGCAGATAATTACAGCTTGGGATGAAGATGATTTCGGGCAAACAGTCTCTGTTATAGTACAAACTAGCACTCCTAAGTGTAAGTGCACCCCAGTGTACCCTTAGGTATTTCCCAGTTAATCCCCTTTGTGGATGTCGTATTTACTGCTAGAACTGCAGCCCAAAGTTGTGAATTCAGCCCTCTCCTAGTGCTCAAGAAAGTTTCAGAGTGCAGGAAAGGCAGCTCACTGAGCAAGGAGCTGCCAGTACTGAAGAGTAGCAAATACTGTGGAAGGAACCAAGTTTTACTTTTAGAAAGAATTAATGGGTATCAGATTCCAGGTCTTCCACACCTCAGGGCCCCAGCTGGGTTGGGGAGCGTGCGAAGAGAAGATCAGACCATCTTTTCCCACTGGACATGAAAATCCACTGCTAAGCATCCGAAGAACTTCTCTGGCAACAACTGAAGTATTTTGACACTTCTAGGTTATGGCATGGGATCATGAACATGACAGTTTGAACAAGTGTGTTTAAAGCTTGCTGAGGGTTGAGCCTGATGAACTCTGGTCAGTCCAATCTCACATCCACTGCTAGCATGTGGCAAATCCACATTACTGCTGCTCAGTGCATACATCCAACAATGTTCTGCTGCACTCAAGAAGTTGGCCAATTCAGTGAACTTGTACATTTATATAGTTATTTTCAGGTACTTGGTTATCTATTAGACCATGAGGGAGGGATTAACTGAGTGTGAAACACTTCACCAATATAAAAGGAAATCAAGCAAATTAAAAAAGGCTGAATATAATAAATTGTAAAGCAGGTCCTGTACAGTACACTGGCTACTGACACATCCTCAGGGGGCAGCAGGGCATGTCCAGGTTGGACATCTGGAAGAATTTCTCCAACTCAAGGGGTGGTCAGGCATTGGAATGGGCTCCCCAGGAAGGTGGTGGAGTCAGCATGCCTGGAAGTGTTCAAAAGACAACCAGACATGGCACTGAGTGCTGTGGTTTAGTTGGCAGGGGAACTGTTTGTTCCACGGTTGGACTCAATAGTCTTGGAGGCCATTTCCAGCCTTTATGATTCTATGAGCCTTTTCCCTTTCTTTTACAGGAAAGCAAAGGGACACCGCACTGAGTTCAAATTTTCTCACTGTCCTTCCTCCTGGATTACTATTCAGAAACAAAGGGTTCAGTACTGTCTACAAACTGGTCATTTTATCTTCAGATGCTTGTTATGTGTCAATTCAACAGAACAACAGCATTCGAGTGGGAATAAAGTTGTGGTTTTTGTCAAAATCATTTTATTAAAGAGTTAATGTCACAACAAGCTTAAAATAACACATGCTTCAGAAATAAACTGGATGAAAAATTCTCAGAACAGAAACAGAAATGGATTGAAGGCATGGCAAAGCATCAGTTCCAAGAAACTTCTGCAAACAGGTGCAAATTCTGTTGGTGCAATGGAGAAAAAACTCAGAAAAAGAAGCCTCCTGGGCATGACTTCTCTTTATGTAGTGCAGTTTGTCAAATAAGTTAGATTGGAAAGGGCACAATTTCGATGGCTGCACAGACCCAAATTTACTTCTTCAGTAATTAGCTCCAGCACAGCTTTTTCAACTGTGAGTACTAACAAAACAACTTCAGTTGACATCTTAACACAGCAGTAATAGATATATTATATACATGATAGATGTTTGACTCATGCAGCCTCTTCAGTTACATGATTTTTTTAAAATTTACTCAAGAAACATTATAAAAAAATAGGTTTGCAATTTGTATTTCACTTCGGTGTTAGCTCCACATCACCCCAGGCAAAGACAGTGTTTCAGCAGACAAACTAATTTGGCAAGAAATCTGCCCTAATTCTTAACCTCATTTTTTTAAGTCCACATAGAAAATAAATGCGAACTCTTTATACAAAACAAGAGCAAATAACTGTACCTATAGAAAAGGGGATTAATTCCCTTTAGTTTTATTATCATGGCACATACTTTATAGTTTCACAACAGTATACTAATTTTAATTTAGTTTTTTTAAACTCCAAAATAGTATTGATGAAGGGAAGAATGTGAGTTACCAGAGGCAGCTGACTCATGCATTAAGCAATTCATGTTCTTTATCAGTTTTCCCAACAGCATCAGGATTGGATAACGGGTCAAGGTCAGCAAAGAGACTGAACCAAGCAGTCAAGTCTTTAGGATTCTTTGTAGATTCTGGGGGAAAAAAAAAGAAAAAAGAAAGAAAAAAGAAATGCACAGACTTGTCAGCTATTTGAAAACAAAACTGACTGAATGTTTGACTGAGGTCAAACAAATGCCATGTTATTGTTTAATTTATTACAAAGGGCACTTCTGACAAGAAAATCTGAATGACTGATTGCATTTTAAAACACTATCTTTGTCAGAATATAGAACTTTAGTAAGAATGAGTGTTTTACATGTGTGCTATGTATTTTATATGGCTTCTGCCATAAGTACAGAACACTTTAATTAGAAATAGAAACAATCTCACTTTGTTTAGTTTTTTTTCATGAAAGGTATTTGAGTGTGCCCCTGCATGCCTGAGAACAAGCAAAAGGAAAGCGAAGGCAAATTTTACTTTCAACCTCTCTTACAGGACTAAATTCCTCTGCCTAAATCCAATTCATGTGACTGTTCTGTCTCCCCTGTATGCAACCAACAAGGTCATTACTCATCTGGAAAGAAGTTTTAATGGGAAGGCATTGGCTGGAGAGAGAAAGAGAGGGGTTGCATTTGATAGGCAGTCCCCAATACAGTTTCTAATATAATTCTGATGGATACAGACAAAATGTGAATAGGGAATATATCCAATAGCAGCTGGACTATTGCACCTCTATGTCCACATTGATGTATGTATTTCGCAGAGGTCTCCTGCCTGCTTTTATTCCAACTGGGCAGATGTTCAGGTTAAAGCAGTAACAACTTTGGCTGCCATGAAGAAGGTACATCTCCCCTTGCTTTGTTTTTGTGGCCCTATCCCCAACATGTATTGTACTGACAGTGAAATAAGATATGTTCTTCTCTCAGAGAGATAATGGCACATGAAAGCTTTCTTTGTGACAAAAAGAATTTACAGACTAAATAGGCTCTGCCTGGCATGACGCTCCTCTTGGTACCTGCCACTTTCAGAACCACAGATTTCCAAATAGCTGAAGGCCATTCCTTTTGCTGGTGCCAGTCCTGTGCCTGTGTAATCTCACTGATTTCCAAAACAGCTCCTGAAACACCTTAACCCTCTTTTCCTTTTTTTCTGCTGAGCTGAAAAAATCTCAAGGGAAGGAATACCTGTCACCCCTTTCCTCTGTATCATGACATGTGAATGCACAGAATTGGCTACAAACTGGCAACAGAATCCAACATAATTCTGGTTCACTTAACCAGAAAATCCTAGTCAAAAATCAGCAGGCCTTTGTCTCAGTAGATGGCAGGGCTATGCACTCTTGGCTTAGTTGCAACAACTGAATTAAGTTTTAAACAGATGATTACTGATAACATATATGTTTATCAAAAAAAAATTGCAATTAGGGCTCTTCTGCCTTATCAGCAGCCTGTACTTTAGCCACAACACTAAATCTTAGACCTTAAAAACATTGTTTAGCTTGGACAAGGTGCATGCAGATGCTATTCTGTGTAACTCAAAATTAAAGAAGGTAAAAGAAACTGCAGCTTCAACTCCTTTGTTATATAGTAAATTACTCTTCTGACACGCTATTAACACTAAGCTTACCAAAAATATACATATAGACACATATATAGAGAGATAAATATTATGAGAGAGACAGGTATTATAGAGAGACAGATAGGTAGATATAATAC
>JAOTQP010001286.1:25651086-25709549 GCA_026413545.1 Cichladusa arquata
AGACTGAGCTACTACAAAAGTAAGTTTTGATACCACAGTGAGAAGACATGAGACACTATACAAGACACAAGAGCTAAAAAGGAAAAGCCAAGTAACTGAAAAAAATACATGACTATCACCTTTCCCAGGCGTCTTGCCATCATTCACATTCAGGCTGTGTGGTTTCTGTGCTGGCTGTGGTATTGATGGTGGGCCCACACTGCTGGCTGCCCATCCTAAAATTCAGTAATACAGCAGCATTAGCATGAGGAGTTGCTTTGTTAACTCCAACACTCCAGTGTCTGGCAGCACCAGACAGAGGAGCAGAGTATTACATTACATTACATTACGTATATGTCCTTGTACACACAAAGTCAGCAGTCAGACCTGCATAGGAGCAACACCCTTTACAAAAGAGCATCTGTAGATCACTTTCATCATCTCCTGCTCCAAGCAACTATACTCTTTTCAAACCTTTCACCTGGCTAGAAAAGATTTTTGTTTCTCTTATATAATCACAGTTAATAATCATCCACAGAAAAGCCAGTTCAGTAATCAAGTCGATCACAGCTGTAGGGAAAAGAGTCACTTATATTTGGGTGGAAATACCACACATAATAAACACTTTTTCCACGTCCAAAGACTTTCATTTCATCCACTGTTCCAGACAAAACCTTATTTAGAGACCCTAGATTTTTTTAGTTAATTTTGAAGTAATTCTGGAAAAACAGATAGGTCATTGCAAAACACTGAAGAATTAAATTCAAGATTAATTACTTCAAGCTAATTTAAAACTACATTTTAATGGAGTATTTCTTTTTGCTCTTTATTTGAAAGGAGATTCTCAGCAAGAAGAGAGAAACCATGCAGGAAAAAGTGAAATAATTTTTTGTTCTTGCATACATATTCTATATCCATAAAAGAGTAATGATAAATACAGTTAATGAGGCCAGATGGACAGGTTGGCGAAATGAACTAGGGGAAGTACACTGCAGAAACAGATTAGGAAAAAAACAAAACAATTTTTGTCCCTTGCTTAAGATACATAAATTCATGTTCTTTATTACATTTAGAGGACTAGAGACAGTATTTCTAATTAAATTAAAATATCCTTTAAGTTTGGCCTGATCAATTATCCATCTAATTTGGCAGTATCACAAACAGGATGCTCATCTATGCACTTAGTTACCATTTCCTTATTCAGTCTCTTTTTTTCTACAAGTTTGTGTTTTCCTTTTTTACTCTTTTTGTTCTTCCTCCCCCCTTACCTTCTGGTCTTTTGGGAGTCCTGCCAGATATTGGCACCCAGCATCCTGACAGGTAATGCAACAACCACATCAGTCATGTCAACTCTTCCTCTCTCAGTAGATTATTCTCATCACTCTCTGATCTTACCTTGCTATAAAAGGTCTAAAGCCCAAGCTATGTTATAAAAAGAGGCAAGAAAAATTTTTCTGTAAAATCATACGAATTAGGAAGGAAATTTAAAGCCACAAACATCCTCTGTATCTCTAAGGAAACTAATCAAAAACTTCTTCAAAATCTAGATGCAGAGTGCTCACATGTATTTGCTCTAGACAAAGGTGATAAAGGCTTGTGAGCCAGACTGTGTCCCTTGAAAAGTGAGGTTTTATAGTTTAATCTTTCAAATAACCAAAATCTGAAAGATAAATAATGGAAAGCATGGCTTGTCCCTTTAGAACAACATATTTTTCCAGACATTTTCTCTGCTTGTGTTACAAACAAGAATGGCAGAGGACATTATACACAACTACAGTAGACTGCAATGCTTTTGTGTGCTTGGAGATGCATTGTGAGAAAGTGTTTGATATGGCAATGAATTACAACAGCTAAATTCAGCTGCTTAAACAAAGAGGGCCAAATCCTAATCTGATAAAAATGAACAGGAGCTCTGCCAGAAACTTTCTGTGCAAGCTCCAGTGACTTCAGCAAGATCAGGAACTGGCTCCCTGCGACATCACTGATGTTCCTTTACACTGGTGTGCTTGGCAGGTCAGGCAGCGAGACACTTCAGACCTGTGAACTCCTCTGGAGCCCTGCCTCTGTCTGAGTCCCTGGACTAAGGCCTGGTAGGCAGCACATCTGTGACAGATGCTGTGGCCTGGCTGTCATTTAATGAAATGCAGGTAGCTCAAGAGCCACTTAGAAAACAAGGAGAACCTAACAATAGCAACAAAAAAGTCCAGCCAAATCCAGAAAATATGTGATGCTTTCATAATGAAATTACTGATCTATGAAGGCACTGGGAAAGACTGACACCGATTTTTTATTGAATACTTTCATGAATTATAATTTTAGTCAGCTACAGAGAACAACTTTGCCTTTCAAAACCAAACCGCAGCCTATCAGTTTGAAAGCAGTTGTTGGCCCTAAGCCTGATTTGGTTTGCCTGTTCACAGGATGGCTTTGTTACCTAACCAGACAAAAAGGTTATTGCCAAGACAGCAAGGAAACCAAACAGCTTGTTGTCAGCAAGCATCTTCACCAACATTGCAATGATTACATTTAGAAAAGGAAATGGTGAGCTGTGCATTTTCCTGCCAACCAGAATATGTGCACATGTAGGGAAGATAAAGAAGAGCCCTTAATGGTACGAATGAGTAAGTAAATGGGGCCCTAAACATCAGAAAAGAGAAAGCCAATGCTCCCTCTGAAAAAGTAGGAAGGCAACTTAACTACAGAGCTATATCTGGAGGAGAATCTAAAAGATATGTTGGGAGCATGCTTTGTTTCTATTAGATATAAATACACACACACACATTTATATGTATTTCAAACCAGCACCTGGTAGCACCATAGCAATTCAGAGTCCCATTGTGCTGGATCCTGCCTATAAATACAGCCAGAGAAAACTCTGAGCTGGGAATTCCTGACCCTAACAGTTTATAACCTGCATAGCATTGTGCCTGTTTTACAGATTAAGATCTGAGGCAGAGAGAAAACAAAGCCCCAAAGATTTATGAGTGTGCTTAACGTAAAATAAGTAAGTAATCCCACTGAAGTTAATAGAAAAGTTAATGTGCTTAAAGTTAAGCATGTGAGTTCTAAGAATCTTTATGGTCTTAAGGCCAAATTCACACAGGAAGTATGCAACATTGAGGCTGTGGTGTGGCACCTCACACTGAATAATTATTAAGCAATCCTACCAGTTAGGGAAAAAATGCAGGAAACGTATCACAAGTCCTCAGTAAAAATATAATTCATATGTTCTAATATTTCCAACTTGTATGTCTGGATATGCTTATGCTCCAGTTAGTATTTTTTTAAAAAGTCCTTCTTTCCATATTTGATGATAAGATCAAATTCTGGAAGAAAAGTTGTGAAGTGAAATGAAATGTAGTTTAAGATTAAAGCTGAGTTTTTACAAGATATAAAATGGACCAAATTTAATCTTCTGTTAAAAAACAGGAAACAAAAAACTTGGAAATATTTAGAAAGATAAAAAAGAAACAAAACATTTAGAAAGATTATTTTCAGCTACAATCACTTAGCTGATTAGCCCTGACTTTTCAAATGCCAGTACATCTATTACCACAATCTTCTGCCAAACCCATTTGAAAACATCCACTTATTTTTCCCTTTACTATTTTTTTGACTCAAAAAGATTTTGGGATACCATGTTGACTGGAATGGATTTTCCATTTCTAGTATTCCTTGAATGCAACATTACTGAATTCTGATTTTGAAGCCTCTAACACTGCACCCAATGCCAGTGCAAATGAAAGCTAACAGCCAACTTAGAAAGGATGCACAACTCTGCGTGCTGTTTATACCTAAAAAATACTTGTCCTTTAAAAACACATTTACATTTAAAACTGGAAATTACACTGAAATACCAAATACATTAAAAATATGTAAAGCTGTGAAAAAAAAAATCAAATCTTATAATATTTCTGTTGCTATTTTTAGTAATTTTTAGTAATTTGCTTGAAAATCATGTACCTTATAAAAATACATCTAAACCTGTGCATCATTACAAATGCATTCTCCCATTTTTCATCCAAGTGCTGAAGCCAATGAACCGAGCTATCTTGCTCTAGGGGTGCTGGTGGTAACTGCATTAATTATAAAGTAAATCTGACTTTCTTATTCCTGCCAAAATGTCACAGGTCACTGTATATCATGTATGACTCTTCCAGTTGCACGGGTTCCAAGAAATAGTCTCCAGGATAGGATCAGCCTGCTACTCTTTTTTGTATTGCTCTTGCCCAAGTGAGATTTAAATGACTTAGGACAGACCCCAACAAGGCAAGGTCCCCTCCAGTTTGCAAAGCCCTACAGAAGATCCAGCCAGACAGCAAGGAGGACAAAGGTAGGTGCTGTTGGCTGTTTATCACCACCTTCCTTCCTCAAGGCCAAAGCAGCAGCAGGAAAGCTCTGCCCTAGTCCCCCTCTTTTCTTTTCCCCAGCAGTAGCTTGGAAAATCCAAGAGAATTAACTGCACAGAAGAAAGAGGAGAGGAAGAGTTGCATCAGTAACCAGTCTGCAAGAGAAAACCACCCATATGTTTGCTAGGATGAGACAACCCATTCTATGTGAGCCATATCCCTCCATGCAATGGTGCAAGATGCTTGGGGGAAAAAAAAAAAAAAGATTGCAACTGATTTTCACTATTTTCACTACATGGTTTAAAAATAGCATCCCCAGACAAAAGACAGTAATCATTTTTGGTTCCTTGGCCCCTTAACAGAGATGGCAGTTGTAATTATATCAGTAAAACCCTCTGAAACATATTTCCTGCTTCAGGAAAAAATCATCTCAAAGTTCTACAGAACATTTCAAGAAATTCCATGAAAACTTTCAAGACAGTAATCTTGACTTTAATTTTGGGTACTCTGTTCAAACACTGCACGAGAAGGGCTAGAAAAACAAGTAAGTTACTCGTGTTTTTTCTCCAGGCCATACTCTGCTTTTATTTCAGGCACAATTTCTGCAGCCATGGCACAATATAAACTTTCACCACACTTCCACATACTAGAAAACCATGCTCTAAACCCTAACCCAAACAGACTGACAGAAGACAACGAGCTCTCACCATGTAAGGATGACTGCAAGTCATTCATGTTTTGGTCTAGCAGCTGTGAGGGCAAGTAGCCTGATGGTGCTGGTACTGCAGATGAAGTGCTCTCCCCATCTCTAGCTGAAGAGTTCATGGTGAGATCAGCAGCCTGCCCAAAAACAGCTGTCCACTCTTTGCTGAATTCCCCCTCATCTAGGGAGGAGGCGTTGAGGATCTCATTTAGTAACACCATGTCATCCTTATCACCAGGTTCTGGCTCCGAGGATCTCACAAACTTTTCCTTTGAAGCTGTCTCAGAACAAGAGAGTCAAGATAAATAAATTTTTTTTAGACAAAGTAAAGAAGGAACTTTTAAAAACATAGCCAATCTAGGCTGGGTATGTTAAGTGAGATGGAATATTTTTGCAAGAATATTTGTTTTCTTTTTTAGACTCAATTCTCTTGGACATCTGGGTTTATACCTTATGCAACAAATAATTCCTTCATTTTCATAGATAACCACACTGCTGTTAATGCTTCTCATTAAAAAAAATACTACAATTATGCACAAAAATTTATTAAACACACCAAAATCATTACACACTATAATATTTAAATCATTGGGAAATACTACTTCTATGTTGCTTCTTAAAACATTATATAAAAGTCTCAAAAAAAGCCCAGATTGGTATAAACAAAAAAAGTACAGCTTGGGGATTTAAGATCTTCCTTATGACCTTCTGATCAATGCTTGAATTATTGGAGTATTTTCCCATAAAATGTTAGTCTATCACACAGAGTTAGATTTCTACACTGATCAATGCTGTAGCATTTTTTTTCTTCTCCTAAGCTGCTGAGAAATAATTGAGGGCTCACTTTCCTTCTGATTGCATGTACTAGTTTCTCTGGCACCAGAACTGCAGCAGAAGAAGCTCTCAGATCACTTGAGCCACTGCTCCTCAAAAACAATTTTTTTTATTTTAGAAATGCTAAATAGTTACATAAAATACATGAAACTGGTAACCAGGATCATTATCCTTTTCCAAAATATTTTGAGAGTTAGAGAACTATCAAGGACCCCCAAGAGTTATTTTACTTGGAAGCATCTGGAGCTCCCATGTAGAAGTCTGCAGATCACAAAAACTGTTATTAACAAGGCTGATAATGTTACGTTCCTGAAATCCAGATCAGTTTATCTTAATTATGCTTGTTTCAAACTTGTGGTAAGGCACAGAAGCAACTTCAGTTTTCCAAAGTTAGGGTAGATCAGCTGAACTCTTCAATTTGCATTCAACTTACATAATGCTTTAAACCCTTTTGGGTTGGGATAAAAGATTGACAATAGCAAGCATTTGCAACAGGCCATTTTACTGAAGCTCAACAGCCTTCTCAGAAAAGTTTCCTGGTAACAGCTGTAATAATTTATAATGAAATGGTTGAAGTTGAGTCAGAGGAGGACAAAAAGCACAAAACTGTGTTTTAAAATAGGCTCATGCGTCAGCACACACACCTACGTACTAAGAAACAAATAAACCAACACACAATAAAATTATTTTATTCATTACTGAACTCAGCTGTGAGATTCAACTCCTTTCTAACTCATAATTTGATATACCTCTGTACTTCCTGACAGGGCCTAAAAATTTGAAATAGAAACATTAGAAACACGTCAATTCTCCTGATGTTCCCCCTAGACTATAACTAAAATACCTCAGAAAACAATTTGTTCTTATGAATTTTCAGGCTGTTTGCCCATCTTCAGATAAAGAGCAAAGAATATTAACATTGTCCAAGTACCTCCAATTTCCCCAAGTTATTCAGCAGGTAAGACAGAGGGGTAAATCCTCCCATAGGGGAAACACACCTACTGTTTCAAAGGCCCATAAGAACTCTGAGCTCTATGAGGCATCACCACCTCAAAGCTGCTCTCAGGAAGCCCCTTCATGAACTTGCAGGAGAGATGCAAAGGGAGCAGCATTTACAGCAGATCTGCTACAACACAGCACCAACACCATGTAACCACAAGTGCCCTGAACGGAACAAATGCAGCAGCACAGCTCAGAGCCAAGCTCTGCTTCATGTGGAGAACCACTGCAGGAGGTGACTTTAGGAGCAAGTACAACACAAAGCCTTACACATGAAGAGCAGCCAGGTCTTGCTGCAGGGTGTATAACCACCAGAAATCTGAGGAGTGACACATTTTGTGGCTCAGCAATCTTCCTGGTTTTCCTGTGGGGACTATGCACCCGTGGCAGGGCAGGATAGGGCGTGTTCAGGCTCAGGCTGCCCTGAGTGAGTGGCAGCAAGTTTTACTCTTGTTTGCAATAAAGGTTATCTCAGAAACCAGTCTTGCTTACCAAGATACTACTCATGTGGTATCTCTACCAGATTACCAGAATGATAGGGACTTTCTCACCTTACCCATAAATCCTCTACTACTTATTTTCCTGTTTCTGTTTTCACTGCCTGTTTTCAGTCAAAATCCCTTCTTCTGTCTGCACATGCTGCCCCAGCCTTATAAATAACCATGAAAAAATCCAAACCTTCCAATAAAACACTGGCAGAACAATGTGATTATATTCTTTTTGTAGCTGTTTGAACAAGCCTCTAGCAATGCTCACAATTTCTTTGTAAACATACCTCATTTTGCTGCTATTAAAAAAAAAGGGAAGTGAAACTAAAAATATTTACAACAGTACATGATTGGCAACATATGATAAAGACTTCCTTCTGAATCACACAAGAAAGTATACCTCTACCTATACTCCTTCACTTAAAACAGTACAATATTCATTAGCCTAGAGCTAGCTAATGTGTAAAATTAGGGCACATCGCTGATATTTTAACAGTGCCAAAGCGATCTTTAGCCAATGCAGACATCCCACAGCAGTTTTGCTATTAATTTAACTGTTTAAGTAAAGGAAAAGTATTCTAAGTGGCACAGCTAAGCTTGTATGAGCAATAATTGTATGTATTATCTGTATCTCCACTAGGAAGGCCCAACAAGGAATGGAACTGAGTAAGAAGAAAACCAGAAGAAAAAAAATGCCACTATCAGACATGCACCAATCTTTTTTAATAACCACAGAAAAGAAGTCATTGTTACTTTATCTGTTCACAGATTAGGGCTGCTTCTGCTGACAGCTGAGGAACTTTCCTGGTGCCTGCCTTCATGGGTGATTCCTCACATGGATAATTCCCCCCGCTAGTGCAAGACACTGCCCGCGGCAAATCCAGAGCCAAGGTGTTTGCAAATGTCCTTACCTACCGTGAAGGCAGTGTTTTAAATACCCCAAACACTCTCAGTCTGACTGACTAAACCACACAAAGGGATTTTTTTCTTTGCCTCATTCTCATGTTGAGTTGCCACAATTGTTTTGGTTGTTGAAGTTTTTTTTGCTCATTCTGCTGAGATATATGAGTGAAAAACAATTGAAAATTATAGACAACACTCTGACTTCTTATGAAAAATTATAAAACATGTTACCTGGCAAACAGTACATCCCCTTGAGCTGTCAGGGATTTCACAGAAGTAAAAGAACAGCACAGTGGATTTAATTAACTCTCTGTCTGAAAGAAGCCACCAGTTCTTACATGGTTTTAAGAAAACTACATTATTTGTTTCTGATTTGTGCATTTTTAACACAAAATCTTGTGGTTACTAGTGTATTGCCAAGAGTTGTAGCACAACAACTAAAAAACCAAAATGAAACATTTGTGAAATGCTATAGGAGGGGTAATGTTTACAGTGGAACCTACTTCAGTTGGGCAAATAGGATATAGTCCAGCCCACCTAATCTTGAATTACCTGGTATAAACATTTTATCCCCAATATGGTTTACTTCATATTGTAATTATCAGGAATAGTGCCTCTGCTGAATTTCCTTTAACACTATTTAAATACTGCAGCTGAATAATTTCATTCCACCTTTCAGACTGTGAGAGAAATTGAGATCTAAAATTAAAAGTATACTTGGCTACTATGATTGAAAAGCAAATGAAATAGATTAAACAGACATGCACAATCATATAATACCATTTTCTTCAGGTTGCAGGTCTAATAACGCATCTATAGGACCTAAAAAAAAAAAACAAATAAAGAAAAATTAAAAGTCACAAAGGAAGATGGACAGTACACAGACAAACACTATGTAAACATGTAAAGATAGTTTTTTGAAGTGTCTTCACCTGAGTTCTGCTCGTGGTTACAATGTCCTTGTAATGTGGAGATGACATCCTTGCCATCATCAGCTGTAATCGAGATCCATAAACATGTCAAATTGCACTTGGAAGGAGACCATGCTTATAAACAATGCCACTACAAGATCAACATGCAATGGTTGTTGGGATTCTCATTTTAAAGGAGTCACGTTTAAAATGAGGCTGGTCACAATGAAAGAAAAATCCAACGTAAAAGCATTCCAAAGTGAAGCAAATTTCTGAAAAACAACCTGAGGGAGATCTTCCTTTGAGTCCCTGCCTGCTACACTACCCTCTCCAGGCTGAGAGCACCCATCTAAGGTGACTGCAACAATCAGTCCTCCAGAAGCAGAGAAATTGCTTTTAGAAGCTTGTACTTAAGACAGGAGAGTGCAAAAAAGCTCTAAACTGCCTTCCTTACAACGTGTTCTTCCACACAAACTCTGGGAACAGGGAGAAGTCTCCACCCAAGCTACCCCAAGTCAGGGTATAAGTAACAGCATCTCCTCTACAGGGGACTAAGTGGACTAAGACCAATAGGGAGTAAAATGTAGAGCTGAGAGTTATAGGCTATTAGAGATGACAAAACATGGCTTAAATTCTCAGCAAGTTTCTTAGAAGAGAGATGGAGTCAAAACAGTCATCTAGATTCTGTTTATCAGTGAACAGAAAAATATCTCCCTCAGGTGATTAACCCCATTTAAGACATGTAGCAAAACATGAGGATGAGTTACTGCTGAATATGCCTTTTTCTCCCTTATTAACTGCTGAGGAAATCTAGCTCCTAGACAAGTAAGCCTGTAGCTCTAAAGGCAAAGGAAGGGCTTGGCCACAGTATTGCCAGAACTGGAAGGCCCATCTGCTGGAAGGCTCACACAAGAAGCTGGAAAGGTGAAATAGAATTCTCTATTGTGAAATAAAAACTGAATCCCAAACTCTTTCAAGAGAATTGCTGATCTCTTCCAAGAGAAACTTCAAGGTATGTTCAGAACAAAAGGAAACAGAACAGCTTGCTGTTTGTGTCATTATCTTCATAAGGCTCTGCTAGGACAGAAATGTGCTCCTGGCACAAGAATCACCTGCTCATTTAAGAACCCATGAGCACATCTGATTGCACTCTATATACATATAGATGGGACAGGGATAAACACATGAACAAATATACACGATGCTTTCATAAGATCACAATGCACAAACTAAAGGGGAAAATCCTAACCCTAAACTGGTCTGGCAGAGGGGAAAAGAAATTCAGAAAGCAAAGTTCATGACAGATGGGGTATGGATGGCCACAATTCTGTAATGAAAAAGCCAAAGCCTGTCTTAGTTGAGTGGTAAATATGATGGAGCAAATCTAAAAGTCATCTGTAGTACAGTAAGGGAAAACGCAGAGCAAATAATTAAAAAATTGAAGTTATGAAGTAAAAGTAGTTGGTGAGGAAAACTAAGCAGCAACATAGTTCCCTCACTAGAAGCACTGTAGCTGTATGACTTTAGAATATACAGGGTAATTTAAGAAAAAAAAAAATCTTAGCACTGGCACAGACCTGCAGGTGTATGAAGATGGAAAAATTTAGATGACCAGTTAGAAATATTTCAAAACACTTCAGTTCCTTTTAGGGGTGATGAAGAAAGAGACAGAACAAGGTATGTATTTTATGGTGAAATATTTTACAGTCCATAAGTAATTGAGATTCTAGAAAATATCTGCTAAGAAAATATAAGTCAGATTTTGTACCCATGTATATTAAAATATCTTGTCAAAGATATATCTGATCTAATTAATTGCAAAATAGGCAAAACTTCAAAACACTGGAAAAGTCCTAATATTGTGTCTTTATTACAAAAAAACACCCAAGCAACAATTATAATTAAACAGAGTGAGTCAAGTAACTGCAAGTTACTACAGGCTGGTAGACCACCTTTACTCCCAGTTAAAAGATTAATGGAATGCCATTCAGTATGGCATCCAGCAAAAAAAGTGAGCATCATAAATGCTCCTCTAATAATTTACTGTTGATTTTATGGAAAACAGACCTAGCTGCAATAAAACCAGCTAATTTAATTCTTTGATATAATGATGAGCTTTTTTCAGTGAAGATATTTGTTTAGAAACAACCTGAATTTGCACTGCACTGCCTTCCAGCTTCCACTGCATAATATCTATAACGAACATATTGAATGGATTAGGAATGTGACAACTAACAGATGTCAAAAACACATTGTTAGGAGAAATAATTGCAAAGCAGAAGTGTTTCTAGTTTAGATCTGCAAGGCTTACTGTTTTATCCATTGCTAGTCAATGGCTTTAGCAGTCACCTGGAAGTAAACATAAAATCACTCTTGAAAAAAACGCGCAAACAACTAACAGACTATTAGAAGTGGTCAGTAAGTCCACTCATTCAGTTTCTGTAGCCAGAGCTGGGAGAATTTAAAACCACCAAGTTGTCCAGGACTAAGGAATATAAACTATGCTGTAGAAAGGCCAAATCCTGGAATCCTGGAAAGCTATGACTAAAAGGAACTGAGTCTTGGTAAATAATGCATTGAGATATGAGCTTCAAACTTGATGTTGCAGCAAAATAGGATGTTCTTCTTGAATACAGAAACAGGAATGTGACTTTACCTTCTAGAAACATGACAGGTGAGAACAATATCAGAAATCTCTTGTCCAACTATGTATTTCGTATTTGACAAGGAATGTTGTAAAGTGGAATGGAAACAAAAACTTCAAAAATAAAGATGAGATGATGAGTTCAAGACATCAATACGATTAACCCACTGAAATAAAGATTTGAGAATAGTCTTGACTTTCATGTAGTACCTTTTAAATATCCTAATGAAGGATGAAATACAACATACTAAAATTATTCTCTTTTAATTTAGCAGAAAAAGTTATATAGTCTTGAAGAATTCCATGGATGAAGATTCTACTTTTTACAGCACTTCACCACCCTCACTGCAAGCACTTGCTTCTTAGTATGTACTCAGAATTTCTCTTTCTGATATTTGTATCTATTCCCTTTCTTTCTCAGTGCACTTCCAAGTGGAGCCTGGCTGTGTCACTGGGTAATAACACATAAGGCCACTGGCAGCAGCTGAGTGTGATCCTGACTGGCTTGTGGGCAGAAGCTCCACTGAATTAATCAGGTTTTTCACAGACTATGGTTTAATGACTGGAACAAACCAGTGAGCTAAGTGGTACACTTCCCTTGTCTCACCTACCATCCTGCAGATCCCTTTCTTGAAGGGTACATGCCCCATGTATGAATTAGGCTTTGGAACACAAGCTGTTTGACCTGCCTGAGAATGACTGAATGAAATGCAGTGGGATGTAACATGTAAGAGATTAACAGATTCTCATTTGGTTTTATGCATTTTAGGGATTTGCTGGGTGAAGCTGATATAGGAAATAAACCAAACCAAACCAAACCAAAAAACCCAAGTGTTACAGCACTTATGACAACACAAAATGTAATACCTGAATAGTTCGATTCCTTGGTATGGCTCTCCTCATCTAATGAAATCAACCTTAATTTGAAAGAATAAGAAAAAAATTGGGAAAATAATTCTAAGGCTCTAAAATAACAATACATTTCCCCATTTTTTCCTCAAATCATTACAGATTCATATCATTAACAAACAAACAGTAATGGACTCTTGCATTTGCTGGTCTGTTGTTACCTTTTATTTTTTCATTGGCATGTCTGTTGGAAATGAAAATTAGATTGAACTAGCAAATCCAATCAGCTTCCATTTTTAGTCTGACTCAATCTCTGCTGAAAAGTACCCTGTATTCTGTGTTTCCACATCTGGTCTTCCACAGCCATCATGAAGGAGCTGCAACTGTTCCCCAGCCCCCTCCCCCTCCTTCTCTCCAAAAATGGCAACCAACCACTTTGTGGCTCTCTTTTTAACAGCAACTAATTAAAAACCAACAGTCAGAACAGTTTTGCCCCATGTCAGCAGATTTCTATAATAACAGATCAGCAGTGTTGATGAAAAAAGCTCTCAACAGGGAAAAAAACAGGTGTAGTTTACATGCAATTTATACACAAAAGTGACCACTTCAATGAAGAATGCACACTTTGGAACTGCTATTACTTTGGGTAAAGCCATTCAAGGAGTAGGGACTGAAGCAGCCACAAGGCTGACGTGGTGGTGAAAAGGACTGTGTGGGCACATTCCTCCTATCCTCTAGTGATGGGACAGAAAAAGACCCCTCCCCTGCTCTTGGGGGTAGGCCTGTGGTAGAAAATTAGATTCAGGCCAAATTCTAGTATAATGAATGTTTACTGTGAATGGAAAATTCATGAGGATTTAAAAAGCTTTGTCTTGTGTAATTCTTCTCGAATCTTACATGTTTGTTTATGGTTTTAGACAGCAAAAGGGTGACATATTTTTTCCCTCACTTTTATGCCAGACAAGGACAAAGATAATCCATAAATAAACACAAGTACAACCATGACATGGCATCTGATGCATTCCCTGGTAGGTGCCAGCACACACTTCTTGCATAAATCACACATTCATTCTAGAATTTTATATTCAATGCTGAGGAGAGAGCTGTTTATTAAACTCTATTACTGTCACATGAGATGCAACAGATGGAAGCAAGTGCAGTGGAGACAGCCACCTGCCAAATGGTATTTGGTCAAGTCCTTTCTAATATCAACAGCACCAAATCTGACCAATTTTTAAAGTGATATTGGTCAGTGGTTCTGAATCTGAACCAGAAAAATGACTGAAAACCTGAACTTAAAAATCCATTATTATAAATAGCCAAGCAAAATCCACTAATCAGTCAAGCTGTTCTCTGCTTTTTGACAACTGATCCTTTGCTGGGTGCTTCATTTAAGCAGGGATAGTCAAAACAACAGGTGGCAGCAGGATTATATCAACACTGCATCTCCTGGCAACCGAATCATGACGGTCAGGTAGGAGAGGGATCGCATCTCTTTCTCCTGTTCTCCTCTCCCCACAGCAGCTCATTCATAAGACTCTCTCAGCTCAGAGCTACAGGTAACTCAAAACTTGACAGCATCAGCTCACTTAGATGTACTTTATACTAAGTACCTACTGCTTCATTGGATTACTAACTGATGCTGTATACATTACAAAAACTAATCGCTACTCGGAGCAATCAGTAATCTATATCCTATTTCCAGGTGAAAGGAGATGCTGCTGAAAGGAGAAATACAATGCTCATATACCTGCTCCCATGTATAATTGTTTAAAATTTCTTTTACTAAAGAAAAAATGAAGCAAAAACTGAAAAAAAAAATAAAAAGAAGACTAGGAAAGATGAAAAACACATAAGGGTTTTACAGGCCTTTTTAAAGCTCTTAATTTCACCATAAAGTTTATTAGTTTTCATGTACACATTACAACATCTCAGGAATTTTTGTATTGTGGTAATCAGTAGAATTAGACTAGCTATGTCTGTATCTCTACTTATGTTTGGTGACTTTAGCAACCAGGAAGCAGATTGTAGACAAAAATACTTATAATTTTGATATACAGGACATGTGACTTACTGACTCTGCTGATCTTCCACTGTATTGGTGCTCTCAATCTGTTGGTCTTCCTTTTCTACTTTTTCTGTTAGTTTATTCACAGGATCTTGCAAGCTCTAGATCATAACCATAATACACACGTAAAGAAGAAAACCAATTAGAATGGTTTTACACTATATCAAAACTATATCTGACTCAAACAAGCAGAATTAAAAGTGTTAGAAGATACTCATTCAAATTGAGTCTGTGAACACACTTTATGGAAGAAGGTGACACATGGCAACTTCTAAACTCATGTTCTGTTTTTAATATTTCTAAATGATTATTTCTAGGTAAGTATTTCCAATATATCTAAGTAAATCTATCTACATCATGTGCAAAGCAGGCACAAATGCCATGTTTATTTGTTGTTTTGGGGATTTGCTTATTTTTTTCCCCTCCTTCTTTTCCTTTTCTTAAGATGAGAAAAATGAATTCTTTACATCTGTTTGTTCCTTATATATTGCTTCTTTTCTTACTAATCCTCTTTTTTTCCCTCCACAATTATTCCCACAAAGCTGGCAACTGCAGTGGTAGTGGGAAGACACTGCTCATGCCCTGAATCTGAAAACAAGGTTTAAAATCTTGGATGATAGTTTGATGAAGGCCAAGCATGGTATTATGAAACCCTACTGTCCCTTTGCAGTCTGAAAGGCTGTGCTACAAGATAACAATGTGTGGTTTCATGGTCAGCATTTTTATAACCAAAATTTGGAGACGAGAACAAGCCAACACAAGGATTACAGACTGACTCTGAAGTGATAAATATGCTACTGGTGGTCACTCTTATGCATCAATTAGAAATTCTGTCTAAAAAATTAAATAAAGGAACACAGCAATTAGATAAAGAAGATGTTTGCAATGCAAATATTTCTATCTCTATCAAATGGTTTTGCTGTGAAAGCGAAAAAAAGTACCTCTTTCTAAAATCCAACTCAGTTTCTGGAAAACTTAAACCATGGTACATGTGAATAGTCTTGACCATTTGTAATTAAATGTATTAATGTTGCCAGATAGTCATAGCAGTGCATCTCACCCCAAAAATGTCCTCATGCCCGCCCCACCCCAAAAAGCAAAGGGTAAAACAGAGAAGTCACCTTCTATACAAAACCAAAAACCCACAAAAATGTAGTGGTTTTGTATCTGGAATTTGAACAAAACATCAATGTGTTTCATTAGAAAAGTTAAACAAAAAACCACGGCCTAAGTGACTGAATAAAAATTAGGGTGTCCAGCCCATCTGTCACAAAAGCATTTCCTGTTAACCAGGACAGAGGAGTCCCCAAAAAGAGAATTCCAGTTTCTGCTTGGTTCAGTATTTGTCTGTATGAGGAATCTATACTTCAGTACTTTAAAAACTAAACTTCTAGACTTGTCATGTGCTGCAGTTGCTTTTTTTCCCCCTCTAAATAAGCTAATTCTACATAAATCTGCTGATTTATTTGTCACAAGCAGCCTCAGCAAGGTCAAAAGATGGTCACAAAACCAGCAATAATAATAATAAAAAGCCTTAAAGAAATTAACCTTATTCTGTGGTTGTCACTGTTTTGTTTGACACTGGTGTTAATCAGAATCACATGTAAGTGTCCTTCTTCTTGGATGCTGAATAAGGACACTAGCCAGCTCAGCTAGATCACCTATGTATGAATGTCACCCTTTGCCTGCATTTGTACTGGGTATTGATTAGACTGCACTTCTTGTGCTATTAAAATTGATGGGAATTATTCCACTGACTCCAAGTTGTCCTGGACTAGAGTTCAGGAACATACAAATATCAACTATACTTGTACAAAAGTGCAGTGTAGAGAAAGAAAGAAGCTCTGCATTATGGGGACTGTGCTGCTTTAGGCACTTGAACCAACCTGGGTATCTTCACCCCAGGACAACAGGCCACAGAATCAGGAGGTGACGGTGAAACTGTCACCGTGCTCTGCTTGCCACCAAGTATAGCACCTCAGAGCTTGCTCCAAGTGGTTGTAAAGGTTTTGGACAAAAACCAGAACTACTTTAACCACTGCCTAGCTATACAAGTTAGAGAAAATTATTACAAATAAAGTTTGCATAATGACAAAAAAAAAACAAAAAAAAAACAAAAAAAAAAACTACAGGGAAATAAGCATCCTTCTTTAAGGATCTATATTTTAAGAACCTTCCTTCATCAGTGTTTCAGGAAACCCATATTTAAAGGACTGTGATCAAACCACGGAAACAGCATATAGAAATGGAGTTCAGAAGTACCTTGGGAAGGAAACAGCATGATAATAATGGCAGCCACTATTTCCTGTATTAGAAAAATAAACATACCTCTGAAACACAGCTTGGTTTCAATGGCGATTATGATAAAAATTGTTAAAAATCAGAAGCTGTATTTTGATGCAACAATTCCATGTAACAACTTTATTTAGACTCAAAATCAGATACCAAATAATGAAATTATTTTCCTAACCCCTGCCTCCCTCTACTCTGCATTCTGAGGTTCACTACAATATGAGGTATCTTTTAAAAAAGATTTTAAAAAGCTAGAGAATGAGTATGAAATGAAACAATGTTTAAAAAAGCCACAGTCAACCATTTTCTAAACATGAACCCACAGTAATGTGATCACTACTGTCATCAGGCATAGAAATGAAACCACAATATTCTCTTAATTGTTTCAGGTTACATTAGAAGAAAGGGAAGAAGCCTCATCATCTAGAAAGTGTAGTGATTAAACAGTTATGACAACACAGACTGAATTCAGACCAAAGCAAGCACATTTCAGCTGGTCATACCCCTGACTTGGCTGCTCAGAGCACACAGATGTGTAACTTCACAGCACTCTTCTGGCTGCTCATGTGGACTAGAATGGATTTTGTTGTGAGCTACACCACGTATGTGGCTTGAAGTAGGATCCTTGCATATTTAGAAACCTATCTTCCAAGCTTCTTTAATATCTCTTTTACTACAAAAACCAGAGTAAGACCTTACACACTAACAGAGCAAATTCAGAGTGATTCATTCTGCCTGATGTGTCTGTCTCTAACAACAGAAGTCACCCAGTGACATTTCACCTGCTGCCAGTACTCAGGCTAAGTATCCAAGCCAACAAGGGATTCCTCCACTGTAGAGTTAACTCTGGTTCCTGCTCAGGCTCCATTTCTGACTGCTACTCACTCCTAAATTACTTCACCTGCATCTGGGCTGCTTTCAAGTCAAGCCAAGATCATCTGGATTGCACATGAAATCTGCCCTCTGCAGTTAAATCACCAGTGTTGACACTGCTCTCAGCTCACCCATAGCTCCTCCCAAGTGCCTTGAACAACTAATGCACTTCTTGACAGAGACAGAATCAAAGCAACACAGCTAAAGACAGTTTCAGGACCCAAGCAGACATTCCAAGATGTCACAACATTTATGAAAAAGTGCAACAGCACTGAGGAGACAAAAACCTGAATATATTTAATTTGGGGGAGAGCTGAAGAGGAAAAGTAAGTTGTCTCAGAATATCCTCCCAGACATTTATCAAGTAAAGAAATACCACACCTCCCCAAAACCCTTAGGGATGCAAAATCATAGGGAATCTTGTCTATGAGTGAAGTCATGGTGTGACAAACAGAAACAAGAGAGGACACCCAACTACATCAGATGTCAGCAGAAGGCACAGTGTTGGAGCACCTGTTTGGACAGAGCATTCCAAGGAAGTACTCCATGTAAGGAGCTCAGGCAGCATCTTCCACTTCACACAGAAATAAACAGAGATTTATGCCTTTTGACTCCCTTACCAGGCCTACTGTTATTTCTAAGTTAATACAAACTCTTCAGGAAGATTGGTATTCTAGCATTTAAATTTAAAAAAATACAACTAAATATTATTTAAGTAACTAAGGCAAATAAATGGTAACAGAAAATAGAACAAAACATTATTAATGAAAAGTAGCCTCTGAAATAAACTTGCATTCATTTGATAGATGCTAATTTCAAGACAACGAAATCTTAATAGCTTTACCAAAACAGGAGCCTGTAATATTAATAATCTGTAAAATTAAAGCAATGGATACAGTGACAGATACTTTTACATCACTATACATAGAGTTGTTAGCACATTAATAATCATCTTTCATCAAGCATAAAACTCAAGAGTTAGGAAATACAGCTGCAATAGCACAATTATACTGCTCTCTGCACATACCCTGCAGGAAAGAAAACAAATGGGCTGCTTTTCATCAAGGGAGTTTGGCAAACATCTCTAAAGACAATGTTTTCTTTCCTGAAGTAAACCTGGTACACAAATATATATTTATACTACAAAATATAAATAGCATTTTCTAGTACATAGCACCTCTTAATTTTTCAGCAGAAAAATCTATGTTTAAGTCAAATATAAACTTGCATTAATTTCTTGTTTTAAAGTAAAACACTAATCCTATATTCACATATGCTTAGTTTAATTCAGTTTAATTTGTATAAGCAAGATTTTGTCTTTTATGGAATTATAAAAGACAAAAATGATTTGCAATAATCAAATTCAAAATTTTCATTTAACAAAGATCCCCTTTTATGGTATCAGGCATGGGAAATAGTCTAAAAGAAGTAACTTCCAATTAAATGTAGAAATGGGCACACTGAAATATTTTATGTATATTTTAATCCAGTAGATATTCTGATTTTATATTTTAATTCATGAAGTCAACAACACACATGGTATCTCCATTGGGTACATTTTTAGATCAAAAGTTTCTCCATCAGAAACTACACTACCTTAGATCAGCCATAGCTATCTACCATACTTCATTAAAAAATAATACCCCATAATCTCAATGTAAAATTAGTTTGCAGCTCCTTTTTAATATACAGTTACTCTGGCATGAACATATGATATGACTGGTAGGGATCAGCTCCCTAACCATTATCACCTATCGTTATTCCACACCCAGGTGTAGCAGAGGTGAGATGGGACTCACCACACCCTGCAGAAGTGACAAGCAGAGCTCACTTAACCTAGTAATGCAACTGAAGCAGCAGCCTACATCTATTCTCTTAGGCAACACAATCTCACCTGATGCAATCACCAGATTTTGATTTAATCACCTTAGCAATCATTTGATCTAAAGAGTCAGAAACTAACAGCTGTGAACAAGAGATTGTGGAGAAGGCTTTGGTATAGAAAATAACGCCACATTCTAGAGACTGAAAGAAAAAAAACCTCTGATCCTAAAAGTCAGTAACATAGTCTTACTCCCAAGCACCTGTTTTCTGAAAGCACAGAATTACATGAAATCCTGTAGTTTTAAACTATCTCCTGATTAGCATCCTTTATCAGCACACATATCAGTGCAAAAACAGGAAATCACATCTTTTCAGTGCAGGAGGTGAGCACTATAATTGGTTAAGATTTTCATAACAAAGGCTGCATCCTAAACACACTACAATATGCCCAACCATTTTTACAATTACTTTTTGCATCAAGGGAGTGCTTGTTATATGTGTGGGTTCAATATAGATGGTATTTCTTTATCACAGATTCCCAATCTAATTTCAAATTTAAATCATGGTGAAATGTTTCACAGGAGGAAGTTCAAAAGGCACAAAGCATCCCCAAATGTCTCTCATCCTCCATCAAAAGGGTAAACCAAAACAGGTGCATTTTCTTTCCAAGTTCCTCTCCAAGATGTCCAAATGTTATTACACCTCTTGAAACATCCTATGTGTTGTTCAAATAATCAAATTTTTAGATACAAAGAGCATGAAGAATAAATACCCAGCAACAATACAGGCTACCTACACAAATTAGACTGAAATTGTTTTGGACCAAAGCAAAGATAAAAACATCCTCAGAAACCTTTTGACATCAGGAAGGTAAGAAAAGAGCCTAGCAGCACAGCTGGTCAGAAGGACATTAAACAGAAAACCTGTATTTAAATGAAAATGCAGAACAGGGATAAAAGTGTCAGAAAATATATGGAAAAAATATCAACATGTATTTTCTACATCCTTGTATGATCTCTTATCAGTTATCACTGGGTAAATGTATACATCTATATATTCCTTACCTTTAACATCGTGAATTCATATGGCTGATAACCTTTGAAACTTTCATGGATGGCTGCCATCGTGTGTGAAGTTTTTTCCCAAAAATGAAGTAGTGTTGTCTGTAAGGCAGGGCAAAATTTCAGTGTCAATGTTAACACAAATCTGTTTTCAGTGCAAATTTCACATCTTGCCTCCAACACTAGCTATGTATTCTTGCAGTTTAATACTGCCATGGTAACCTCTTAAAAAGCCACATTAACAGGAAAACATTCTTTCAGAGGTCAACATTTTCCTTGGATACCTGATATGTTGTTAACACATGAGAAAGGAGGTTGCATCTGCTCGCTCCCAGAAGATCCACTTTTTGACAGACATCAGTCTTCAGTTTGTCAAAGTTGAGTTTTGCATGTCGCACTTGTGCTTGAACCTTCACACAAAAGGATAATTGTTATGTAGTGGTTTTTTCCTCCACTTTTAAGGAAAGAGCAAACTAACACAACCTCTAGGAAAATCAGACAACTGAACAGACTCAATTACAGTTTTATTTTCATAAATCCCACTGCAATTAAGATAAGCTGGCTGAAAAATGATACTCTTACTATCTTCTATATTATTGCTTTTTGTAATATATTCAGTGAAGAATTTTTGTTTTCTAACCCCTGTTTTATATGATGGATATTAGTATAAAACATATACTGAGAACAACTGGAAGATACTTACATTGGTATCTCTTTCAAGAAAGAAAAATTCAAAGCCCAACCAACAAATTTGGATCTGAAAGTTTACTACATAATACACAGGTGCACAGTCAGAGACATTTCCATGTACCTATAGTAAGAGATAAATGACACTGACAAGGTTTAAAGTCTGTCTAAAATGATATAGGCACTTCAATATCTTTGGATCACTACAAAAATTTTCACTCATAAAAGTTCTTGTTCTAAGATGAAAGTGCTTTTTCTATTTACCAGAAAAATATCAAGTCCCCTTTACCTAGGAACTAACAATTTCAGTTTCAAGGCGTTTTACTTTTTCAAATTATTTTTCTATCACCTAATAACTACATACACATGTATATCAAGTACATTAATAACACCCTGTGTTCCACAAACTGCACATGCTTGACAACAACACTGACATGATCTGGTACCAGGGTAGAAGGCTCATGTAGGCATTTTGGTATCCAGGATATTCCATTTTTGTGGCACACTACACAAATATTATATTAATGAAAGATATTTGTTTAAATTCTGTAAACAAATTTTGTTATAGTTTTCTTCCAATGGAATAGAAAACAATCAAACCACAAAACATAATGAATTTCCTATAACTCTCTCATAGTTAAAATAAAATATTTACCCCAAAAATAAAATGTTTGACAATGAAAACAAACTATTGAAGTAAATTATACATTTCTTTCCTTTTCTGGCCTAACTTGGAGCCTAAAACCATTTTGTCTAGAATATGCAAACTCAGTCAAAGATTTGTCAAACTTGTGTGCTCCTGATCTTCAGAAGTGAATCTGGAACTTTGCAGCAAGTGCCTTGTGCAGTAATGACAAATACATACATCTCATAATGCAATCTGAAACGTTATGGTTACTGTACTTCAGCTCTTATTATCCCAAACTCAGAGTATGCAAGACCTCCAACTGGCACAAAAGCAGCCAAGGACCTGTACCACAAATTCATCAGATGACCTACTCATACAAATTGTAGGACTCCTGGACTGCTGGACACATGGCAGCTTTGTTTCACTGATCAAGATTAAGCAGTACTGCACATCAGCCTAATCTGTTCATAAGGAAGAAACTATCACAATTTAAAATTTGTCATAAATGGAGAATCTTACAGTGAAATTTAGAAAAGGATGATGCTAAAAGTAAAAAAACCCAACCACCCACTTCTTTTTTTAGTAAAGAGTAGTGCTACTCTACCTTTACAAAATAGCTTTGCGGTTACTCTTCTGGTTACATCCAGAAGAGGAAGTCTTCCAGGATAACCCCACCAAACAATCAGTGAATAAATCTTGAGTTCTGGTAATAACAACGATAACTGAAACGTCTGACTAGATCCAGTGCTCTAACCACAAGAGTAAAACACATTACTGATGACTTGCTTGCTGTCTTTGCATGTTGAAGAGTTAAAAAAAAAAAAAAAAAAGGCATCTCCAGAAGATGAAGGACTTCTTAGGTAGTTAGGAGATGTTTTAGTCAGGTAGAGACAGATTTGAATTTCAGGGAAAGCCTTACCCAGTCAGAGTTACACTGGCATGAGCTGAGGCTGCCTCTTAGTTTGGGATCCCCAAGGATTGCCACACTTCTATCTTGTGCCTGAAGGAAGCCCAAGCAAGGCACCATGCTATCCAGGTCAGGAGTGCCATTCCAGGCACAGCTGTCTAGTCAAAACAGCACATGGGTAAAGAGCTTATGGACCTCCAAAACTGAGCAGCAATGGAGGAAGACAGGAGCAGTGGCAGGAGAAGTGCAGAAGCTTGATCCAGTGCTGGATAAAGACATTGATTGTCCTGTATTAGGTCCTCAAATCCTTTATTTGCTTTAGCTTCAAGTGCCTGAGAGCACAGTTACAACTTCACTGTGAAAAGGAGAGCTGTGAAGAAAATCATGGGCCTGTGCAAAAAAGAACTTCTAACTGAAATCCAAATATGGGATTACACATATTTTTTGCCATAAAGAATTGCTGCAATGGGTAGGGATTTAAGTAAGAGATATAAGGTTTTGAAAAAACTAATCTCAGTTACAGCCATGAAAATTCAGAGATATTCAACTGATGTAAATGGAAATGTGCCACATATGTAACTATATTTTACAATGTTGCAGCTGAGAATAGAATCCCTTTCCTACTTGATATATCACAGCACTGGTGAAAGCACAGTAAGAACAGCTGAGGCTTTGTAGACTGAAAGTCCAAGTGAGCAAAGAATGTTAGTTTTGGGGACTATAAATACTCTGCCAGAGATGGTGAGGGACAATTAAAAAAAAAAAAAAGAAGCACTACTAAATGTAATTATGAATTCCTACTCTAACTCCTCAAGAAAGGAGAAAAAAAATCCATAAAACAAAAGCACCTGTATAGTTTGAGTTGCAGTCTTTCTGCAAACACTCTTCAGAGACATTTAGCAAAGAACAAGGTTGACATTTATCTTCACTGAACATGCCATTAGCATCTCTTTTAAAAAATAAAGCATTCATAAAGAGAAAGAGGTGATCCACAACACAATGTGGAATACAAACTCTTATGACTATCACACTCATACAGATGATTCAAGATACTTAATGCTGCATTACCAAATGCTACACATTTCTCTTGCCAATGAGGAAAGATGTGATATTATAAAAACTATTAAATTAAGAATTTTTTTAGGTTTTTTGATATATTGAAAGTTTATTGAACAGAAGTATTCTCCTTTCTTTCAGCAGCAGTGCAGGACAACTAAGAAAGAACACCACACACTACAGCAGCATGACCTTTTGCTCCTTATCTGCGCCAATAAATGCATTTTCAATTGAAATTATTATTAGACATCTTTTAAGAATACTTGTTGGCTTCAGGAATTAGGTATAAAATCTTAGTGCTCACAAAGCATAATCTACTTAATACCACACAAGTTATCAGAATGAACTTTTGGTTCTCTACTCAAGGGAAAGCTGATATAATACATACTAATCTTCTCCTTTCTCTGCAATTACTCTCTTAAGACATGAGAGACAGGACCTCATTGTGGTCTCAGTACTCCAAATTTTTATTAATATATTTAAGTTTACTAAAGTTGAACATATAAAATTTCTTGAAAATCCTGGTCTGAAAACTGTCAGGATTTTACTGTGTCAAGCAGAAACACCTTGATCCAAACATAACATGAACATTTTATGATGAATGAGCTTCTAAGCATCTGAAACTGTAGGTGCTAGATGTGAGGTTTATATTATACAAGAAAATCTTATGCTACTCTTGCCATAAAAAAAGATTGTTACTCTTTCTCTTTTTCTAAGCAGCAATCTGGAACAACCTGCTTTTAACTTCCCAATGCAAACACCCAAGTTCAATATTCATAAAGAGCACACAAGAAAACAAATTTGGAAAGCATTATCTTATTCAATCAACAGCTTGATAAACTATAAGATGCCAGACAAACCTGAAATAATTTCAGTGGACTGAAATCCTGGGGGCGCAAAAGTCAGATTCTAGAATGCTTGATTGTAAGGGCAAATATTTGCTGACACAGTTTCCTAAACAGTATCACAAAATGGATCAGGTTGGAAGGGACCACAGAGGATCCTCTGGTTCAGCCTCCCTGCTCAAGCAGGGCCATCCCGAAGCGCATAGCACAGGATTGTGTCCAGACAGTTCTTGAATATCTCCAGTGACAGAAACTCCACAGATTTTCTATTCCAGTGTGTGGTCACCTGCACAGTAAAGAAGTTCTTCCTCATGCCCATCTAGAATTTCCTGTGCATCAGTTTCTGCCCAGTGCCTTTTGTCCTGTTGCTTGGCACCACTGAGAAGAGACTGGTCCATCCTTTTGGTACCCTCCCTTCAGATACTGACAGACATTGAGAAGGTCCTTTCTCAGTCACCTCTTCCAGAGTCTGAACAGGCCCAGCTCCCTCAGCCCTTCCTTGCAAGAGAGATGCTTCAGTCACTAAACCATCTTTGTCACCCTCCACTGGACCCAATCCAGGATCTCCATGTCTCTTTTTCACTGAGGAGCCCAGAATTGGACATAGCATTCCAGGCGTGGCCTCATTAGGGCAGAGTAGAAGGGCAGGATCATCTCCTTTGACCTGCTGGCCATGCTTTTCCTAGTGAACACCAGGATGCCATTGACCTTCTTGGCCACAAGGGCATTGCTGACTCATGGACAGCTTGTTATCCACCAGTACCCCTAGGTCCTTCTCCACAGATCTGTTTTCCAGCAGGTATGCTGGAAATCTTTATTCGAACAGAAAAATTCTGATCTTCAAGCATGCTAACATTAAAAAAAAATCCTCAGACCCAGTTAAAAAACTCTACTCAATATGTTCAGTTACTACAATACAGATTTGCCTTGTACTTTCAAGGAGTCTTTATGTTGTCTACAGTACATCTGTGTTACTACTTTCTTTTGGTCTCCTACAAAATGCAAAACATGTTTTCAGTAGTAGCCTAATTTCAGGGACAATTCAGCTAGTGAAGCACCATCTCCAAAATTATGCTGGATAAATGTACTAACTCACTTTACATACAGTGTATTTTTGTCTCAGCATTTCCAGCATAGAAGGAGAAACAGATGCTTTTAGTCTAATTTGTCACCCAACCTCTCACTTACTCGATCTGAAAAGCATGCACAGTGTGTGTATAGGCTGGAAGGAGGGGGAAAAGTAAATCAAGGGGGAAAAATGCCTGGAATATAGCAAACCTTCCTGTCAGGGCTCTGGGTAAACTCTACCAGCAGATAGAATCAGTGCAGACCTTTGCATTAAATGAATATAGCACCTTCTGGCATACCTGATCGCTGTAAAGACTACATGAAAATAAAATCAAACTGTAGTTTGAGGACCAAGTATTTACCATAGAGCACAGCTTACAGCATTTCTGAATACGGCACAGAAAACATAAAGAACTAGATTCTCACTTCCCACAAACTACTAGTTTCATAGTTTGAGTGATGTTTTGATAAGCAGCACCCATTACACTTTCACGTGAGCATAACTAAGTACTCACTGGTTTATTTTTCTTTTTAATTGAAGATTGATGATGTGCAGTCAGAGAGCAGAAAAGGTAATGTTTAATACAAAATAATGCTTGCAACTAAACTTTTCCACATGCAAGGTACAGACTTCCAGCGCCTTGCACAGCATGAAATCTGATTTCTGTGTGCTTTGGTATATTCCACATTTCGCAGACTACACTTTCACTCAACTGTTCCCTTGGGTTGAAATAATATTTATTGCATTCATTAATCTCTGCTCTATCATTTTTCAAGGATAACACATAAAAAATGGTTAAAGAAGAGTGGGCATACTTCTGTTCATGTGCTTCAATCCTGGCTATTAAAATATTCATTTATTATCTGATTAGAAACATTGGTAGAAATTCATTTTCTCAGACGAAATGTTGCAAGTGAGCCACATCTAGCTAAAAGGGAAAACTACTTGGACAGTATAAACAGATCCAAATGACATCTTTAAGTCTGAAGCTGAGTAGATGTGATGCCCAAATTTCTTCAAGAAATGAAACGATACTTATAATTTGAATTAAGATAATTTTAGTGAAGAACAAGTTCCAATAATACATTTCTTAAATTTGCCATTTTGGACTTAATGATCATTGTCTGCGCTTGTGCAAAAGCCCTAGGCACCTCACTCTATTAAGCTTGACAAGCAAATTTGCAGTCACGTTGCAATTCATATAAAGAACTTAATTACCATTTCATGTCTACCAGCCTCACTCTGGAAACCAACCAAACACCTTCTGTGGAAGGTGTCCCTGCCCATGACAGAGGGGTTGGAACTGGATGATCTTTAAAACCAAACCACTCTATGATTCTGCAAAAAGTACTGTCTGCCTTTCTGCCACAAAAGAACTGGCATGTCAGCTTTGAAAAAGCACTTATGTTTGTATTTTGAGGTACCTTAAATATACTGGCAAATTTATGTGGACAGACAGCAAGTAGGTGAAAGCTGAATTAAAGATGTATTAGGTCAGACACACTGCAAGAGACAAAGATTCTAGGAAGGAAGATGATACAACTTTCTGATGTCCTGAAGTGGTAGAAATCTCCTATTATATACAGACTTGAACAAGGTAACTCTATCATAAGATAAAAGACAACACAAAAACTTCTATGCCACCAAAGACTTTTTTTCTAATGGCTGAAATATTCATGGTGAGAAACAAATAAAATACTCCACTAAAACACAGTGATATCCAACATAATCCAATGAAATCAATACCAATTGAAATAACTGCAAATAAACACTAGAATATTACCTGCCATAATTACCCAGAGATTTTAAATTTAATTGCTCATGGCAGTCCTGGAACTCAGTGTAAGCAATAGAAGAAGAGTGCTAAAGTACACAAAAGAAAATTAAGACAAAAAAAGAAAAAAAGCACATAGCAATGCCATATTGCTGTATAACAGAATATAGACAAATGGATCATAACATGGATTAGTGTAACAGTAGCTGCATTTCCCTGTATTTACTGGGACCAGATCAGGTTTCTCTGCCTGAAAACTCAATACGAAACACTAACTGTCTACAGTTGACCTAAAGTCAGTATAAGTTCATTAAAAGATTTTTTTCATTTAATACTGACATTTTTGATTCTAGTCAGAACCATCAAATCTCCATGACTTAAACATTTTGCTCTCCTTATGCTACAATGAAGAAGCCTAGAGAAAAAAAATAGTAAAAAAGTCACATTATAACCAAAATGTTATTCCCCCAAACCCAGCAGCTTTCATGCAAACTTTGTCACACAAACCTGCTACAATTTACTTAATTTACTTTTTTTTCAGTATGTTAAAACCATTTTTTTAGAAAAATTTGGTATCTGTGGATGACAAAATTTTAAACTCCAAGAAGCACCAAAATGTGTATCTTATTTTCTCCAATTTTGTGATTTTCAAATGTCCTATTAGGACATGGTCTATGGCAGTTCTTGAGGAGAACCATTATGACTCTTCAAAATTGTCATGACTGTTTTGGCTCAGTTTTTACCAGAATTTGTCCCTGTAAACACATCTATCCCTTGGTCATTCACACCTAAGCCAGCTTTGGGAAGCTCCACAGGCTTTCGAGAAAAGCCTTGCTGGAGAGCTGCTATGTAATTCATCAGAGAGGTTAAAGGCAGTATAAATCAGCAATGAACATCACTAGAATTAAACATCATTAAAATACTACTCCTGCACTTACCCTCAGGCACACCTTCCACCCACAGAAGTATGCAAGGTGTGCCTAGCTCAGGCTTGGGCATCCACCTTGTTACCTTGAAGCCTGTGTTGTAGATGGAGATCTAGCAAACACAAACAAATGACACTAGAATTCACTTCATATTATCCTGTTTCTCTCCACTGGACTATAAAGGGAACTCTCATTGACCAATTCAGATGTAGACACCTACAGAGCACATGTCTGAAGTTATGTTTGACAAATCCTAACCTAAATGACATCCAGAAAATTATTTCCTTTATTGCTGAAAATAGCCATAAGTATTTGAATGTGTGCCTCATTTACCCTTTCCATTCATCCAGTATAAGCTTCCAAGCCATGATTCTTGATAAATTCCTGATGAAAAGACTGAGGATAGCACATTATGTATTGTGGTCTAACCAACTTTTCATCTTGTTATTGTTAAATGAGACAGATTGACTTAGAAACACCTCATCTTAAGTTGCTTCCCCTAGGCCCTGTATTACACTTTTTGATACTCTCCAGGTTTTCAATGCAGAGATGTGGACTGTGATCTGTGCTTGCTCAAACTGCACCAAGAGACACCACTGGCTTATAGTGAAGCTACATCTTTACATAAGACTTTCACAAAAACTCTTGCAAAAAGCTTTCAACTGTAGTTGTAGAGCTGAAATTAGCAGTTTGCTGCTGGGAGAAAAGAATTAAATATACAAAAGAGATGAAATTGTGATTTTATTTTGATACAAAAGAACTCTTTAATCTAGAACTTCAAACATACACTGTTTTATTGTTTGTATCTCCAGTCACTGAAGATGAGGCCATTGTGCTCAGGATACAAATATATCACAGATGAAGGACAGCTACCATTCTCTGTTCTCTTCTTTGACCCTAAAGCCTCATGCTTTTATTTTCTCTTGCCTATGTAACTTTGCCCTAATTTCTAGCTCTCTTATTATCCTCTCATTACTTTGGGTCAGAGGCATGTGTTTTTCCTCCTGTTTCAGATTCATGTCTCTAGTCCAGGTCAAGGAGAATGCCATGTTAAAAAGCAATGTGTTTAATGAGCTTTGCTGCAATTTTTACTTTAATAGCAAAATATAGAACAAATAGAAAAACCTACTGTAGGAAAACATGTCATTAGGTCACATCACTGAATAAACTACTATTATTTTTAAATCCTAACATAGAATTTTTTTCTAAAAGATATACAGATATCTACCAAAGTGCTAGTCCATGGACATACACCAGGACTTCTCTGCGGATTTTTTTTCAGTCGTATATGAAATTTGGTCTTTCTGCCACATTTCTGCCACATTTCTCTCTTCAGTTTTTCAGTATTTGGCCTGTAAAAATTTTACTGCCTTCAGCCTGTTGGCTCACACACCATGCAACTCCAGCCTGGCAGTAATGAGTAAACCACGGCCAGAACTGCTTACCTCACAACCACTGACAGTCAGCAGATGTGAGCAATTCTCTGAACCCTGTGAGGATATAAGGTTATGACTGGCTTGAATATTCTTCCTTTTTTCCCCTCCAAAAAAACCCCAGAGGTTGGTTGTACCATCCTCTGATATATTCAGTGATGGCAATCACAGAAATTGAATACCTCTCCCTCTCCCTTTTATGCAAACCCACAGACATTTATCTCACTCCTTTCTCTTTTTTTTTCCCTACTGCTTCACTTCCTCCCCAGCCTTGTGTTTATTCCTGCTGTTTTATAATGTACCTTATTCAACTCTCTTGAGTCTCTTTAAGGATGGGGAAAAATGAGAACTTCCTCACACTTTATGGGTGTGATTCCATAAATATTATACAGGGACATGACTTTTCACTCTGTATTTTTCTTCAACTGAAAGCCAAGTTGGATCTGAAAACACAGATCAATTCAGGCTTAGCAATGGGGGAAAAAAGGCAGGCAACAACAAAATATCTGACCAAATATGTAAATTAATTTCCTTAAAAAGACAGATGAGGGTTTACCAGGCCAGAAAAAAACATATGAGTAAGGAGGAGTATGATGGAAGGCCATCATACCACAGATACAAAACTTGTAAATGATGAGACCTCAGCCAACACAGGAACCAGAGGGCATTATACTGACCAAGCCATTTGAACACAACAAGAAGTGAGGGGATCTTCACACATCTGCGTCTGCAGGGCAGGCCTTTGATCACAGCCATGCATTGGGGATGGCCAGAATTTATATTGGTTCAAAAGGCAACTGGACAATTCTACAGGAAAAAAACCCCCATGTCCTGTGATGTTTCCACTGGTCACAGTACAAAAAGAAAACACCACTGTTTATTTGCTTTATGCAGCTCCCTAGTTGCTCCCTAACCACCACTGGACATAAATGAAGAAAGATGATGCACAAACAGTGGATTTTTTGTCTGAAGAATAAAGTAACCCTGAGGCACATTCGCACATTATGGGGAGTTTGAGAGTTTGCTCTGCTGGATTCAGACCAGCACAGCATCTTCTCATGCCAGAAGAACTCTCTGTTCTGTGGTCTAAGGTAGCACAGATACTCCAAATGAGCTTTTCCAATGTAACACCTGTGTAACTAGAGATTTTCCCCTACAAAAATTCAAAATCATGAGTTACATAACTGTATAACTGGTTAGAGGTGCCAGAGTGTATTCAAGCACTGCCTATGCCCAAACATGCTAAAGTAACACAGATCACATGGAAATGCTTCATGTATTATAACTGGATGACAGAATGTAAGCTTTACACTCACACAGATTCACCTGGAGAAGGGGTGGAGGAAATTTTGAGGTGCTCCAACATTTCTACAATTACAACTGCAGTACAGAGAGAAGATCAAATCTTAGTCCTTTCAAAAAATTTTGTACCCTTGTAAGAAGTCTACATATACATTAAGGCTTGAGCTTTGAATTTTGGAAATTAATCGCCAAAACCTACAGGGTCTACCTGGACAGGCCTAGCTTATCTTTCAGCATCCACAACAAATCCCTTCTCTTCTTTCAAGTCTTAGAGGGTTGTCTGTCAAGTGAAATGTTTACTCACGGTATTTATGTGGGGGCTGGAATACTAAACTGTGCTATTGTCTACATGAAACGTGTGGGAAAACGTATATGGAACTAATTTCTCTCTCAATTTTTTAGAGGATAGTTTGCTAAAAATAAATATTGTTGAAATAGCCCTGCTTCTGGGTTAGGCATTTCATCAGAACAGGCCCATCAACTACATGTACTCTAAATTCACATGAAAAAAGTTCTTCCGCTATTCAATCAACAAGATGTTCCAATTTTAGATGTCTCAAGAGAATGTGGTTTTTTCCTCGCCTGTTTTAACCTTTTTTGATGCACATCTGACATATTTTCTTCCCTACTGTCAGCACTATAGTAGTGCAGAACATGGACCCAAACACCTATTAGCAGCAGCAAAGCTTTGTTACATCCAAATTAAATTTCTCTGAGACACAAAAACTATTTGTAGCAAGCAATACAGAGCTCTGTACTAAATAACAACATTCTGAACAGCTGCCCTGAAGCAATAGAAATATAATTCCTTCTCCACTATTAAAAAGTAGTTTAGTCCCTTCACAGGGAAAAAAAATCCCAAACACCATAGGTTGAAAGGTACAGTCCAATAGCAACAGAAAACCTCTTAATTTTTTTTCTAAGGAATTACCAAGAATTAAGGTGGTATTTTCCTCCTTCCTGATTTTTACCCCTCTAGCATGGCCCAGTGGAGGCAGACACAGCGTGTCATTTAGGGAGAGCAACGCCTCTACAGAATCCTTTCCACTTATCCAGCAGCTGGACACAGCCCTGATCAAAATTACATCCACAGTCCAACAAGTTCATCCAGCCAAAAACCAAAGTCTTTAGCTTAAACACTCACAACAGCTTTCACAAACAGAACACACAGTGCAGACCCAGAATGTGAATCCAATTGCTTAAAATAAAACAATTACAACAAAACATACAAAGAAATATTCACAGGAAATACATCAGCTTAAAAAAAATTCTATCAAATACAGCATGCAACTGACTCAAACACACGATGTAGACTGCCTCTGTAATTCGGAAAGTCTGCCAACTTTAAGAAGATTAAAGTAGTAATAGTCTTCAACTCTTCAGAACCTCACTCGGAGTCATTATAGAAATTATGATCACATCACAATATAAAAACTCAGGCAAAGCAAAGAACCATTCCTGAGTCACCCCATTTTAAAACATTCAAGAGCTTTTGAGTTCACAGCCCAAGAAACAAAGATATGTTACTTTTCTGCAGGTTAGTTAAGATGTTTTAACAAAAATTTTGAATTGAACAAATGCTAAGCATGTTCACGCAAGACTTATTTCAAATTAGGAGTGGTTTACTTGAATTTATGTTCAGAAAATACATTTTTAAGCTAAGTAGAGAAATGCTATGCTCAAAACACAGTGAGTGTTTACACAGAGTTCTGCACCAGTTCATCTCCATCTAGGCATTACCTTTCAGAAAAGCAGCATCTCTGCACAGCCATACATCTTCCTCAGAAAACAGGTCATACATACTCCTGTCTTTGTCTTTCCAAAGATCTTCCCCTACTCTTCAAATACATATCCCCATACTTCCTACATGTTGCCAAGCAACTTCTCTATCTCCTGCCTGTGCAGGAATAAATCAACTCCAAGTGAATGTGTCCCCTCTTCATGCAGGATAGAAGCTGGCCTCAGCAGCTTTGATCCAAAAAGCTGTAGCTTGTGTTCCCAAGAAGGGTTCATGGGGATATAAAGGGATACAGCCAACAGCATCATCCCAGCTGACACTACTACTGGCTGTATGAGGCCTCTCCTATTTTATCCAATATAAAAACAAACTACTTATGGTCAATACGTTTAACTTCAAACTGTATCAAAGGAGGGAGTTTTAATGCAGTGAGACATGTGACAGCTGAGAGCTGGAGTGCACACAGCCTCTCCTCCCAACTCATTCACACAGGGTCATTACAGGCATAAACTGTGTATGAAAGCAGCTCCACCTCTCAGAGCTTAGACCTCCTGGCTCCTTCTCAGCATATCACAGAGCAGAGACCACATCATGCTCCTGAAACTATTAATATGGATGGCTTCCTCACAGCCATCGTGTTCATTTTTACAGCTTGGATCAATATGCAAATTATTTTAAAAAGGGAACAAACATGAAATGACAATTTAAATGAAAGGAAGGCAATAAAAATATAACTTCTAGCCTTGTTAAAACATCTGTTTATTTTCTACTTTAATAAGCCTTTTAAATACATGCTTCAGCTTTCTGTTGGAAACAAGTTTCAGTACTCTTCCAACACAGAATATGTGGTTTACTAGGCTGAAAGAAAAAAAGACCAAAAAACACATGTTGCTGCTAACAGGGACCTTGAAGCAAGGGCATACAAAGAAAATATTCATGATCAGCAGACTCTTAAATTGCATACAGAATGACATTCACCTAAACAGCATTATTTCAGAGTTTGGGGATAGATTCTTGCATTATGAGGCCCAAATGTAGTTCCAGTAGGGAACATACATCTGTCAGTCTGCAGACAGGAGTCATTACCACCACAGTGTGCTTGGATGCACTCTCCCAATTCACAAACAGGTGCACATTTTCATGCATGGACACACAATGTCCTTAGGGAAGAATATGGTCCTGAAAACTTAGAACTACTGAACTCTTCTCTCCTGAAATTACTATAAGGGAGTTAATAAAAATCCAACAGTTCTTTGCATAGATGCAAATAACTATATATAGTCTGAAAACAAAGAGTCACGTTTTATTAGTATCTAAGTCTATGAGTTGCATAAAATTATTTCAAAGTTTTGTAGCAAGAAGCAGGCCAACCAAGATAAATGGAAAAAATGAAGAAATATGATCTTTTGGGTTTGAAAGATCACATATAGCTCTAAAGCATGTATAACCTGGACTTAGTGTTGGAAGTGCTGAGAATTGCTGAGCTTATCAAAACTCAATTGTGTAAATCATATTAGACAACCTGAGAGCAAAGGATGGCTGCCACACATGGCACAGGGGGAAATACTGGCAAGTGGAGAGCAATTAAACAGTCAGCCCCTGCAGGAAACTGAGACAGGTAATTACTGCTTTTGAACACTGAAGACCAGCAGTGATGTAAAGAATATAGCATGAAACTAACATGTCTACTACACCCATGACTGTATTCATATAGTAATTATACAGTTTAGTTTATCTCAGTGCAGATAATTTGGAGGTCTTCTTGACTCCTTTAGGTAGAGTCTTCAAAGGGAAAAATATAATTAATATTTTTAATTTCTTTGCATCCAAATTAAATTCTTCAAGGCCTGAGCAAGATTGTAACTTGAATCTGAGTTTCCTCTGAGAAAGCAGATGGGAGGAGTGAATAAGCTGGAATTAGGCAAAGGGACTTGAAAAGCTCAAATTCAGGTGCAGTAACAATATCCCCATTGAAAGCTCACTGTAAAACAGTGAGCTAGCCTGCATGATCCCCTTAGCCATTGCAAAGGGCAGTGGCATGAACAGATGTACAAACGGCCAGGGAATGGCACTGACACATGTTGCAAATCCTAGCTAGATGTGACACCAATACTTTATGAAAGATACCTTTAACAAAATCAACGTGATTACCAAGTTCCTTTAATATTCAGTCCCCAGATGCTCTCACTGTCCTGAGTGCAAAGCCACTCTGTTTACAGTGCTATGCAGGAACAGAAGTCCTGTAAGTTGAGGTTTTGTGTTTCATTTTCTATTTAACTTTTCATCACAAAATATAAAATAGCACCCACTAGTAATCACGATTCATTTGTAATACAAAGTCTGTTGCAAATAATCCCGTGCATTGTTATTGCAATTCTTGGTTGGCATTCAATATATCAATAAACATGGCTTGTTTCCATCAAAGCAATTTAATCATATTTTGTCAAGATACAAACTCAAAAGAAAGAGTACACATTTATTAAAAAGACCCAAATCTTTTTGTGGTGCTCTTCAGACTTCACAGTGTGCTATTACAGATGAAACAACATTTGAAATCTGAGCAGGGCTCAGGAAGAACCCTGAATCAAGGATGGTGGAATATTTGTCAATTTTTTTGTTAGAACAGTATCTTTTGTTTGTTGGGGTTTTTTTAATCCTACCTAATTTGATTTCATTATGTGAAGGAGAAAAATCAAACACAGCATCTATTTAATCATTCAGAGCCTATGCAACATACAACTGAACAGCAAAGGCCTCATGAAGTAAAAGCAGATGGACTACATTATGCATGTGCCCAAGCATTTTAGGAAAGTATAAGAAGAATTCCTGGGCAGGGGCGACCATAGAAAAACTTGGTTCTCTTGTGTAAACAGTGTTTTCCCCAACAGCTGTATTCCCCTTCCTGTTTATTCTTCCCTTCTGCAGAATTCTCTCAGTTCAGTCACATCTGTATTTCATTTATTTTTAAAAAATATTTCTTTAGCTATCCTCCTAGCCTTTTCAGGTTATTAAGGCTGAGGGAATTTTCCAAATCTCATTTCTCTTTTCACAGCCTACTCTGGTCATATTTTTTACACTTCATTTAGGTTCTGAATTCGCAAAATGATCCACATGGGTAACAGGCTTTGCCCACACAGACCAGCTTGCAGGGTTTGAGTTTTCCTGTGAGCAATAGAAATTGTCTAGGCAGTCATCTTTTCCTTTCCATTTTCAGAATAATATTTCAGAAAATAGTGTTCAGTTATTCCTATATTTTTAAATCCAACATTAAATTTAATATTTACACATTTTTATAATTATTAGACATGAGAAAATTACTGGAGTCTAACTTTTATTACAACATGTTTGAGAGAGTCTTTTTAATACTGAGACCAAAACCAATTGTTACATAAAAGTTGAGACTATTGATTTAAATCACTGATTTATTTTTTTTTTTTAGAATATTTGTTGTACTCTGAAACATTTTATATTCTGCTACTTAGGTGAACAGAAATTTTTAGGATGTGTCTGATGTATCTGCCTACCTTTTCTCAATATAAATACAAGTCTGAAAATGTAGAAGTAACCCAAATCTATCTTTTCTGATTTCAGCAAGGTTACATACAAAGTTGTTAAAAATCTATATTGTATCCGTAGTATAGCACTTAATTTTATTTTACTTTAAAGCCATTTTTCAGAGTCTCACCTCAAACTCTTCTTTCTTAAAAATAACTGAACAGATGATGAACCATTTCTCAAGGGCAAGCATTAATCTCTGGAAGCAACCATATTCTACAAGCAATACCTCTAAAGATGATGTAATCTGTTCCAAGAAGTCTGCTTCTATTTTTAAGTGGCATACTCTTATGCTTTTAAAAGGGCATCTCCATCACACATTGTTACTTTGCTTTTAACTCTGTAACAATCATCAGTGATATTTAATATACACGAAATGGCTTCAGAAAATAATTGATTTTGTATCATTATGTACTCTGAGTCTTACAAATGGTACTTGAAATGATAATTTAAAGTTGTAAGACTATAAAATGCTTTTACTGTGAAGAACATTTCTCCTAAAGGTTACGTTTTCAAAAGAGGTACATCTTTCCTAAGCGCCTGAAAATGCTTGAGCATTTTGTATGTGAGATCTTGTAATGTTTTGGTTTCTCCACTTCATGTTACTAAATATGATATTGGAGAAGCTGGAAAGAACATTATAGCAGAAACTCCTCAAAGAAAACATACTCAGCACTGGAACTCCATTTGCTTTTACAGGGAGAGGCAATAATCACAAAGCAACAACTACAATTTTGATTGAAAAGCGCTTTTTTATGCGCTTTGTTTTCCACTACCCTAATTTCTAGGTAAATCCCTAAATTTAGCATTTCCAATGCCATATACTTTCATACTAAAAAACCTTACTTCAAAACCCTGCTCTAACTGCTATTCCCTCCCACAATGAAACCCAACCTACTCTTGATGGCAGAGAGATGTCACAAGAAGTGATATGCGTAAGTGTTGCTTATCATCATTTCGTAAGAGCAGCCTGTTATCTCTATCTCTGCTATCACATTGCTACACTAAGATGTGGATCTCAGAGTGCAGTTTGACACCATCTTACTAATTTTAGAGGAGAAACAGCTACCTTGCAGAGAGTATTATTGAATCTCCTGGGAGTTCACATATTCTTCTAGCAAGCAGCAGTAGCAGCAATCTAAATCACCAAAGAGAATAGGTGGGGGCTTTTTTTAAAGGAAAATTTTGAATCAAGGCTGATAAAAATTGTATCAACGTGATAGACTTTACAACCCCAAATTCCTAGCAGGTATTATGAAAGCAATAATTATTTTTTCATATTACAGTGCCACACATCTCACATGCAGCATATGGTCTACTAAAGCAACTCTGATCTTTCCGACACATCCAGAGCACAAACACCAACATGTGCTCTCTCACATGCATGGCCTTGTATCATTGTCACCTCAAGATAAACGTGCTTTAAGTTTTTCAGATGAAGTTGAAATTTAATGGGAAAGTATCACCTAATATCAAAAAGAGACAACTACTGTCTAAATATTTTTTAAAATTATTTTTGTTATTTTTTAAAACTCAAGGTTGGTCAACAGTAACTACCCTAGCTGGCCCTAAACATCCATCAATTACACTGCTATTTGTTACTATGACAACAGAGTATTTTTTTTTTTACACCATTGTGACTGCCATGGCCAAAGACATTTTTCTTTAAGAGCTGGTGTACTTTGCTGTTAGAAAACCAAAAGAGCTTCCAGCTTAATATCATCTGCAGATGCAAACAGCATTAGCATATTTTCTCTTGGTTGGCTTTTAGTAATTGAACTAGAATATGACCAACAATCAACACCACAAAACCTCTAAGAGGGTCACCCTCAAATGAGTTGTTTTATTAGATATAGAAAAACACTTGGAAAATATATTACAGATGTACAGATTTTATCCTGGAAGGAATAGAGTTTAGTTGATCTTTAAGTTGTTTTCCAACTTTAAATTCTATGATCCTCTAAAACTTTGTTTAGTGTCCCTTGGCCAATATTCTCAACTCTCAGCTCCTGAGAGCTCTTATTTTTCTAGGAAAGTTAAATTCCCTTTTCCAGTAATCACTCATAAGGAACAGCAACAATACAGATTTGCAATTTGTTTTCCATTAGAAGAACTATTTGACAAAAAATGCAAAAACATAAGAAAACCCAACACGTAATGTTATTTATAAGCCTGTGTTTTCACTTGCTCTTCAGTTTGCTAGCTTCTAAATGCCTACAGATTTCCTTGTCACTTTATTTTTACCAGAAACTGAAATTTAGTTTCCAAGGACGTCAACTGCCAAGTCTGTTCTTACTTCAAAGATCAGCTTCATATTTGTTTTTCCTCATTTCTTAGGCTTTTTTCATTTTCTCAGCTCTTGGAGAGTTTTCAAAAGTAACAGAGAATTAAAAAAAAACTAAAACAATACCCTAGCACATTTCCACTGTGCCCTTAGGTTTGCTGGGCTGTTTGCAGCTGATGTTAATGGATAGGGGAGGAGCAGATGATGCTGTGACATGGTATAGCACCTCTATCATCACACAAGCCAGAATGCCCTCGTGCCCAGCAGTGATAACAGGCAAGGGGACAGCAGGGGAACAGAGTTGTAGGTCCTGAGCCTTCCTGACAGGCTGCAGCAGATTTATCTTAGCCATACTTGCTGAGACCTTTACAATGAATACATACAGCCAGTGTTTCCCTTCTGACCTTTTAATCAATAGATTTATTTATATCTTCATTATTTCCCATCTATCCACAGAAGCTTTAACTTTTAAGAAATAAAAGACATTCAAGGAAAGCTTGCACAGGTCAGCCACTCCCTATATTGGTACATTTGTAACAACAGCAGTGTAAGTTATTGTTATTATGAGTTCTTGTTGAACTTTCCTTCTTCCTACTTTCCTTTCCTCTTGACAGATTTATCTTTAAAATGACATTTAAGGGCAAGTATATAAAGGGCTACAACTAGAAAGAACTGGAGATAGACTGTATCCAAAAAGCTCAGCTGCAAGCTTGCAAGTTCTCAACATCTGCAAGCAAACCAAGAGCTGGACACCAAGGTGCAGTGCAGCTTGTCTTAGGGAGCCCAGCATGGGTATTTACAAAGATACTCCAGCTTTGATTCAAGCCTCAGAATGAAGGGGAAACAGAGGAGTACAAGAATGATGGGAGCTAATAACAAATACAGAAAGGATTAAACTGCTTTATCAATGTAGCATGATAAACAATCTATCATGCCACAGATGCAATTTTCTCATAGCCTAAAGTCAGCATGACAATTTTTTTCAGCTCTCACTTTTTAGTTCTTAGGGAAGGCACTGAAATGTACAGGTTTGATGAGAAAGTCTATATTGAATTGTACATGCATCTGAGCCAAGTAAAATTGCCAAGCCAATTGCACAGCCAAGTAAAATTGAACAGCACATCCTCCTGTGTTCCTGTAGGCTGCACATGGAAGGCTGTTGCCTGGTCTCATAATTTACCACTACACACTGTCTCACTCCTGCTCAGAAAATGCACGGAAAAGCTTAACCTTTTCAGAACTGGAAGGAGGACTTGGGCCATTTGGTGTATATTTTTACAACATCACAGCACAGTTTATGTTATAGTATACAGTCTCCAGACAGATAAAAGAAACCAAATTTAAGAACTTTAAAAACCTGATCAGTGTGGAGAATTTGGTAAAAGGATATTAGCTCATTAAAATTCTTCTGTATATCTCAACACTGTTTCGATGCTCTCAAGGAACATTTCAAACTCTGAACTTGGGATGGAAGACCTCTATAACCAGAACAGCACCGGACTGTTCATAAAAACTGCTAAAAAAAAGTTACATAGCATTTATAGAACTCTGCAGGGAAAAGTAAATACCTATTTCCTTAGTTTGACTCAAGTAGCTACAATTACATAGATATCTTCAAACAACAATGTAAAAAGGCAGCTCTGCAGTGTTCTGAGACACTCAAAGGGGTAGTGTTGCTGGGTCTTGCATACTTAGACTGACGCCTTAAGAACAGCCTTAGAAAATTCTTTCAAGTACCTCATTGTTTTGAAAGAGAGCTACAAAAATGTCAGTGTTTTAACTCAGATTTTATCAGCTCTGAAAATACTGACTCAACTATTGATCTTTTAGCCTGAGCTATTCTGAAGGAAGGTATGAAAAACCCATCTGGATTGATTTAGCTTTGGTCTCCAAAAACAAGTACCATATCTGTATACATAATGATACATTAAGGATTACATTATAAAAGGCTACATACTTGAAAAATAGTCCTTTAACTACATGATATAAATACTGCTGATGCACTAGGTGCATTAAAGATCATTAAACCCACACTGTTTACTGGAAATAAAAAAAAAAGTTTACTATAGAAATACTTTGGATTTTTACAATCAGAAGTCTGAAGAAAACTTTCTTTCAAGTGCTCTGACAGGATCAGCTTCACTAACTACTTGGTGGTGTATCACTCAGTGTGCAGCTCCAGCTCAAAATGCTTCTCTCTGGCAATGGTATATTTAAGAATCAAAAACTTTACACAAGTAATTATAACATTTTTTGCAACACAAAACTAGCACAACTTCTTAAATTGTTACAGATCCAAAATAACCCCTAAAACCTCAGCATTACACTGCCACACTATGGCATAATTAAGATCTGCAAGCAAAAATAGAAAAAAAAAAGGACAAAAATGCCTCTACTTTAATTATTTAGTATTACAGTATCCACCATTAATTTCTGTAAAGCACTAAAAAAACCTTAGATCTTGCTCAGCTACAGCTACCTAGGAGCATTATGCTTGAGGATTTTATTTCAGTATTTTCTTTCCCCGATTAAAAAAGAAAAAGTTAACTTTCTGCAAGTATTAAATCTTGAAAGACTAGTTTGATATGCCTGTTGCACAGATGGGATATGTGGGGAAGCAGATACCCCAGGCATTTCTTTACTTTGTTGGCTACAAAACGTGAGCTTTTTGTTCCCTGCATTACAATGTGAACTGAAAGGTTTTCAGTTGACAGCCAGTTAGAGCAATGTTCAAAAGACTTTCAACTTTGGTTTTTTTTAACTATTTGAGGTCATGCAACAGAATTTTAGAATCTACTCTTATTTTTTTATGTCAGAATATTTTTTTATGTCAAATTTATTTCCGGCCAAGAAATATTTAAAAATACTTAGTGTATTTCCACATTTTTGCTACTATGTTTTGTAAGAACTTAAAAAAAAATTCCTTTTTTTTGCTGACCTCGAAGCACAGCAACCCAAGTCTGAAATTTCACATCTAAATTTTTATCTACAGCAACTCACTGCACATAGCATATATTTTAATTACTTTGCCATTTATATAATTTATGCTTTCCACAGCATTTGTTTTGCAGTAAAGTTCTAAATCAGTTTTCTATGACCATTACCAGCACTGCTTTATTCATTCTAACATTCAATTTTTAAGTGTTTTCCTAATAAATCAAACATTACACTTAAGCAATCAGCTGAGGCCAAGACCATACCAATTATTTTACCTGCAAGAACTTGCCATTACAAACATTTCCCATCAGGCAAAATAAAATATATGTCTGGTGCCACAACACTTACAGGAACACCCTGTACTGAAGCATTAAATAAAGATTAGATGACTAACGGGGGTACTACTTGTTCCATCCCTTTCTTAACTGCTATTGTCACCACTTTGGTTTACAAAAAATGGCATAGTTTGATGCATGCCATTCCTTTCCTGTTAGGATGGTTTATTCAAGCTTTTAAAATACTCAATTATATATCTTTCATCTTCAAACACTTTCAGTTACAGACTGCTTAGGCCATCAATTAACAGGGTTTTCTCTTTTATAAATTACCTATCTCTAAGCCATATACATATATACATGTACACTTTAATACTATTTCTGTTATTAGACCTCTGCTTTCAATTATGACACAATTTCTGTAAATTTTTTTACTGCCTTTACTCAAAGCATGAGTCACTTGGTTATACCTCAGATCCAAAGTCTTCCTGATAGCCAGCATCTATAAACTGCCAACTGTGAACATTATAGACTTTCAACAAACTCGGCTCTAGGGCACTAGAAAATGTGAAGGTCTCATGTGCATTCCTGAACTGTGACAGGATCAGCCAAATAAATTCTATACTCTCACCTGGTAGCAAAACTGCAGCCTACCACCTAGGACTTGTGATTTTGCAAGTCTTTTGGGAGGGGAGGAGTTTAGCAAACTTGAGTGACACTGAATGAAGACTATTTATGGAGAGTGCCTCCTCAGCAGTGTTAGTGCTAGCAGTCGTCAAAGAATCAAGCTGAACTGCATAAGGAACCTAAAAATAAGTTCCAAATTTGCAACTCCTCCTCAAAACCCAACAATAGTGAATTTTGAAAATGCTGGTCTTTAACTGCCCTCAAAATCTAGCAGCAGATAGTACAGTACTCTTCTGTTATTTTTAGCTGCAAAAAATCAATACTCCCTTCCCCCATGAACAGCAGATGTATCTTCCTCTAGTAGTCATTCAAGCATCATTGCTAAGTATTCAAAATTAGATAATCTTCTTCAAAATTATATATTATTTAAATTATAAAGATGTATGCTGAAGTTGAATACACTACTAAAAAATGCTTTCCCTTACAGCCCACAAAGAAGAGATTAGGATAAATGGCAATCCTTACTACTTCTCAATTATGCTCTCCTCGGAAGAACCAAAACCATGCTCCATTGTCATTCATTAGGCAATCCCTTTTAGTGTGGGAAATAGAAAAGGTAGAAAACTCTCAAAAGCTGTGTGAAAACAAATCCCAGAATGGAAGAATGCAAGAATGCTCATGATGACACTGATGAAATAGAAGCTCTAAGACTGTTGTGCCTGCAGCCCCGTCCTGTGATTACTGTATATATAATGTATATATCATATTAATAACCACAGATAATCCAACATTCTAGGAAGCTAGATAAAACTTCATACCTTCCTGAACTTTTCCATCTGCTTATAAAGATCTGGATCCAGCTCCTGAGACACATCTTTCATCCAGAGTAGAGCTCCTCTGTACTCAGTCCGATACTGCTCCATTCTGTTCACTGTCAGCCACGTGTCTGAGATGGCCCTGTATCTGAAAGTCTCCACTTCTTGATACAATCTACTGAGAGGAGTACGGAGTGCTAACCTGGGGGAAGGCACAAAACAAAGAGAGGAACATGTTAAACACATTCTACAAAGGATTAATACAACTCTTGACAGTTTACTAGCACTCAAAATAAACATACTCAGCCAACACAGTTCACTTAAGTGCTCGTGTATGTTCAGATGATTCTACCACCTGGTTGGAGGAACATATGAAACAGAATATTTTTTAATTAATATTGTGTTTGCAACCCTTCTGTTCAAATAGCAACTTTTCAATTACATGTGAGTGGAAAAGAAACTTCTTCTACTGTGCCTATGTATTTTAGTTTGACAAGCCACTTGTATGTCAATACTATTCCTCTTCACAAGTTTCCTTTAACAACTATAAAAGTATACCCAAGGTAATTTACTACTGGAAAAGTATCACAGATGTACCAGGAATGTCATGCTAAACATCACAAAAAGCACTTCCATTAGCATTTCAGTCTTCAAATGTAAATGTAAATAAGTCATCTGCCGGGTAGATAATCATCTGAGTTTTTTCTTTGGGTGTTGTTTTTTTTGTTTGTTTGGTTTTTGTTGGTTTTTTTTTTTTTTGTAATTGGAACAATTCCTTTGAAGGACATTTATGTTTTGGGAGATTTAGACATTTATCTATATGTTTCTTCTGGCAAACACACTTTGGAAAGGCAGTAGGGGACACTGTTGTCCTCCCTATGCCACCACTCAGCTCCTAATGCGATCTCAACACTAGACAGGATTACTCCTTTTGCTTTGCTTCCTCCTGCTGCTTCTGCTTTCCTCTTGGTTTCCAGCAGCACCTCACTGGAATGGCTTCAATCAGTTCCACACCAGTAGAGAGACAGTTTAATGTGCTAGGAAGTCCCTTGGCATAAGAGAATTTCTAATGTTGGCTTCAGTAGCCCAAGAAATGTCTTCTTGATCTCCAGCTACTGAGCTAGCTATGAGCATGAAACATAAACAAAATCAGTCCCAGCTTCAACAAGAGTGTAAGGATAGCTCAAAAGAAAAAAGACAAATGGTTTTATTTTTATGTAAATTTATTTTTAAATTTGCCTTTAAAATGTACTGAGCAACAGCTGTAAGAACATGTGAATTAATTGTGACTTGTTTTTTTCCACTATGTTTTTTCTCATTCCACAAATTCTTACCCAGATATCCAAAAGAAAGTTTAGTTTATGTAGATATGAACTGAGATTTCTATTAACAGCTAAGTTTCATAAAGAAGCAAGTCATCAGCACTTTTGCTCAAAGGTGCTTTTCATGTGTCTTAAAGATCCCAGTCATGACTGCTATTGGAGGTGCTAATGACCAAACTCTAGCCCAAGGTAAACATATGAAATTCTCAGTGCTCTGTATGCTATGCTTTATTCTGAGCCAAACAACTGCATGCCTAAGGTAGAAACAAAGTATCACAGTACTTAAAAGCCCTCCCAAAATCCTGTAAAACATAATGGAATAGAATTTCTCTTTGTGACTGATGGTGAATTTCACACTTTCACAGTCCTAATGCTGTGAAAAAGAACACCACAATACTTATAATGCCATCAGGCAATGTTACTTTTAAATTTCTAGAGCAAACAGTGGGTCAGCGAGACATCAAGGACTTTGGTAAACAGCAGGTGTTAGTGTGCTTGTGTGTCCATCTGGATTCCTTACCTTTTACTTGCCCCTACACAACCTACATGAGCTTTGTAGGGATCTAGGATCTTCTCTCAGGGGGACTTTACATCAAAGCTCAAGCAGAAGATGGCATTCAGACTCCTCCTTTCTCCTCTGTCTAGTCGAGGCATGAGACTCGATGGCCCAGAAAAAAGTATTCCCTTACTCATTTCCTCCCTCACAGGACCCAGACACCTCCAATACTGCAGCATTTCTCTGCAGAGTGACAACTGCCATCAAACAGGAGAGGGACCTCATACTAGCTCCTTTCCAACCCTACTGCTGGAAAGGCCATGGAGATGCTCCAGTACAGCTTTAGAACTACTGAGCTGAACAGGCACAGGCAGAGGATCTAAAGATACAGACATAGAAGGTCCATAGGACAAAAAGCAGCATCAGGCAAAATTCAAGAAGCCACCAATACTGCCAATACTACAGTAGATTTTGCCAATAATTTTCCTATCAATTGGTTCCTCAAACATTTCAAATGGCCAAATAATTATGACATTGGTGAATCAACTATTATTATCACAAGTACTATGCAAATCAGATAGCAATGTTGACCCATATACCTTTGCTGAGAAGAAAAGCAGAGGGCCTTTCCTGTAGCTTGCATCATTTTTCCTGCTCTTGTTTTATCCTGAGAACCCTGTGATCGAAGAAATTTTCCCAATTCATTTTCTTCCTGAGACAGAACTAACAAAAAATAAATGAGTTGTCAAATATGTTATTTAATTGGTTCCTAACAGCTTTAAAACTGGCCTAACATCAAACAGAGTTTAAGTCACTTTAGGTCCAAGTAGCAAAGAAAAATAATTAATTTCACAGAATTCCTGCATTTAGTAAACAAAAGACCTGATTCATTTGAGATATTTGCTGATATACTTAACAAGAATCACAAAATTCCATCACCACCAAAAGACAACAGGAAAAATGTGCTATTTCTTTCTTAAAAAGAAAAAGTTAGCTTGGTTATATTACAAAAAGGGCCATCTTGATTGCAGTAACTTTCAATGTTGGAGTTTTTGGGTTCTGTCTGGCTTGGCAGGTTGATTTTCACTCCTTTTATACCACTTGGACTGCCTCAGCTGATAGCATGCTTTTATTGAAGCTAATTCCAAGTTGCACTAACCAAAACTCATTAACTTGCTTTTCTCTTGATCAACATTTTTCATGCTTGACTACATAAAATTTCACATGAAAAATCTAATACTTCATTTTAAAGAACATTTACTTTCAAATTACTTGACAAGATCACTTGACAATTTTAACATCCTATAATTCAAACATTGTATTTCAACTATCTGAAACACATTTACCCCAAAGTAACTGATCATTTTTAAAACAGAATTATGAAGTGGTTTTACACTGAATTGTGGACTGCTTCTAAACTGGGACCATGGACCTCAAAGAACCTCATGAAAACATTTCATGATGCCCTCATCTCTTTGTCTTTTAAAGCAGTCATCTCCTACAGTACCAATGTCAACTGACTGTCAAGAGGGAGAATGGCCTAAAACAATGACAGAAGATTTCTTGAAGTCCTGTTGCCATTTTTTTTCAAAATGGCAACAGTCAACTGCAATGCAGACTCAGCACTCTTTGGTAGAAGATGCACACTGCATCTGACGCAAATCTTTCCATCAGATTTCACGTGCCACTTCTTTAACTTGATACACTACTATTCTATATTTCAATTTTACCTCCTGATTCTAAAACATTATTTCTGATTTTCTTGGGATAAAGAAAGATGAAAGGCTCAAGAAAACATGGGTAACATTCAACAAAAGACAGTAAATAGGAAGATGATTTCATAGCTGGAGTCTCTCCTCCAGGCCATAAATCAAACAATATGGACTGCAAAGAACCTTTACAGGACATTTAATACAACTTGCTGTTTGAAATTTCCCAAATTAGGTCCCTATCTCTCACTAATTACTATTAGTAATTATTAGTACAGTTTTTATAATCAAGCCAGCATTATCAAATTCATCATAATAGCATAGATTACTTAATTATAAAACTGTAATAAGCTAAATATTCTTCATCAGCAATCCCAATTAAAAAAAAAAAAAAAACCAACATACTAAAACAGTTCAGAAAGGAGTTATGATTCCTAGACAAGATACTTCTGAATTTAAACAAGTGAACCAAGTTATGGGGAAAAAAAATTAAAGAAAGCTTTCTCAAGTCACTATTGCTATCACTCCATTATATCACTATATAAAACTCCAGAGATGGGAAATCTTCAAACAAATAAGCAAATCTGCATTCAGCTGTTTGCAAGGAACATTACTTTTGAATAGGATGAAACTAGTAGTTCCCCATTTCCATTTTTACCTTTTCACTTGTTCAATGAATCCATAATGCAGACCTTCTTATCATTTTAACTACTGTGTTTGATCATACTTACAACAAATCCTTTTTTGATACAGTTCAATTGCTTTCAGCAACTCCATACACGTTCTCTGAATAGAATGGAACAGCTGATATTGAAAAAAAAACCCACAAAAATTTGTCAGGTGTATGCAAGAAACACTGAGGAATAAAATACAAGAACAGTTTTTGTAGAAATTATTAGAGAACATTTTTTAATTCTTGAAAAATGAGCAACATTTCTGGTATTTCTCTTATCAATTGTGCTGTCCCTTCAACTAAGTTATTCACTGAAACTAAAGACTGACCAACCATAACTTTACAAAAGGAAAATAAAGAAAAAATAACTTTGGAAACAGATCTATAACAAACAGTTGATAGTTAACCAAACCACCTGTGTTGTTTTGGGGTTTTTTTAGGTGATATGTTTGTATAGATATGAAGAGTTACAAATCTGTTTCTGAAAACCTCGTGGTAGAAGAGAGTTATCAAAATATCTATCAATCAATCATTCTCACATGTAGGAATATGCATACTGAATTTTTCATAGATACTGTGAAGTCTAGTGGAACAAACTTGTCTAGGTATGGCCAACACAGAAAGTTGCTGATTTCAACTGAAAGTTTTATTTCATAAAATTCATAAGCAAATTTCTAAATCAGCAGCTTCCAAAGGAAGTAGAGGTAGAAAAAAAGTCAGTCATGAATATATTTGGAGATGGTTTCTAGGAATTACTACTCTTTCTGTCTGTCCATTGAAAACCTTCAGCCTGCAACTTAAATCTAAACTCTACCATATCAGGCATTACACAGATAGAAGTGAAATGGACCACTGGTACAGTTATTGCCTTCTTTCAGTGCTGCTTGACTACACATTTACACAGGTCTTGTCTTTTAAACTGGGAGCATGACTTGCAGCTGAGAATTTGTCCAGAACATGCTTATTTCACTTGTGTGAACACAAGTTTCCCTATTTCCAATCCCACCTGAGCTAACAAAGCATCCTTCCTGGTGAGCCTGCAACACAGCAGTCATGGTAAAAACTCAGCTATGTATTTATAAAATATTCTTGCATACTTCCAGCTTGTTTTACATCACTTCTCTTGATTCATAACCCATTGTGAAGACTCCATAGGTAGAACCACTGGGTGGTAAGTTATTGCTGTTCTTGTGTTTGTTGCATTACAGCCTCCTGTATTCAGCTAAAACCTAAATAAACTGAGAATCCTAAGTCAATATTTTTTTAAGAAACTGCAGGAAAGCCAGTAAAGCAAAACATTTACCTTCACATAAGAAAACAACAAACAAAACTTACATAGACATTAACTGGGCTACTACACTTGCATAGCACATCCTCAACATTTTGCTTTGTCTCAAAGACATTCTACATCTTCATTTTGTAGAACTTTAGCCTATTTTTTTTCCTCAGTGGGGTTGAGGATACTGTCAGCAGGACTCCTTCTCTTGGTTTTATTTTACAGAATTTTTGAAGTTTCTTTTGCCATGTCAGAACCCACTAACCTCCTCGCAACCTCCAGAGCAGACTGCACTGTGCACCTTGCTCCTGGTCATGTTTTTCTGGTATATGTGGTATTTTATACTTGCACAAAAAAATGTCATTTGTACACTCAATTGAATACTATTAGAAAAAAAAAAACCCTAAACAAATCACCTTAAACTGACACAGGCAAAGGATAAGGATGATCTCCTGATCCCCCTGCTAACAAAAGGAGAAAATCTGTCCCTAAAACATGAAAATAAATCTGAGATATATTAAGCTCCAAATAAAGTTAGAGGGACATGGGGTTTGGTGTCACAAAATTCCTCTCTATTCTCTGAATTTACATAGATACTGCCATCAGAATTTGGAAGAGATATTACACAAAAATTATAAAAATGTATGCATATTATTATATCCTATGTGCACACATATTAAAGGCTTGGTGGAAATGAAAACACTTTAAAAATTAACAAACAGAGAACACACATTATGTAAACATTACAAACCTCTAGTTTTGCATCCAGATCTGCATCTGAAGCCACAACATGTTCATCTTCCTTTTTTCCTGTAACTTTTATAAGGGTTTGTTTTGTTTTCCAGTATTTCTGCTGCATTTTATTGACCACAGATTTTTCTTGGCTTTGAGCATATTGATCATAAAATTCTCTTGGATAGTTGCTAGAATATTAACAAACAAAATTTAAAACTTCAATTGGATGCCTTAAAAATCAGTCTAGCACACCCAATTAGTACACTTCCATTAAGAATATTGCATTTGCATGCTGACACATATGCAGTTCCTCATTATGCATTAATAACAAAGAAACTAAATTACTGTATTTCCCATCCTGTTCTCAAAAATAATACACTGATTTCAACTTGAATATCTTAACCTTAGGACCGCCTAATAAACAGCTTCAAAGAATTCTTTCCAATGCATTATGAAATGATTTATACCTCATGGAATTAACTTTTTGTTTTGTATAATTAACAGGAGAGTTTCAAGTGAACTAGCAGAGTTGCTTAAGCAGGTAGCAATTTTTATGCCATTTCAGCACTGTTGGGATTTGACACAGCTCATTTTATGAATGGGATTAGACTACTTCTTGTTCTCCTTTTTTGTAATTGAATAAAAAAAGAATTAGAAGAACACTCATCTCTTTTGAGCATGCTATGTGAAAGACTGATATCTCACATTTCTCTTTATACAATTGACTACACGCCAACTATGGGTGCATAACAGGTAACCTTTTCTTTCATGGATTAGTTTTCACTGACAAATAATTCTGCATTCCTGTAGCAGATTTAGTAAAAAGTGCAATATATAAATTCCACATTCCACAATATTTAAGCCATATCCAGACAGCTTAATAGAAAATATAGCCTTACAATGAAATCTTGGTGTCTTTCCATTACTAACTTGTGCTAAAGTACATGCATTTTCCCCTATGTGCATATATAAAAAGCCATGGTGCTCTTTCAGCTTTTTAGAAGTACATGGTTGCTACAAATTTGCATGGAGTAGATTGAATATTCCATGAAACTTAAATAGTTGAGTTTATTTTGATAAAATACCTTCCACGTGTGGAGTGACAAACTGTGGTTCATTAGTGAGATATTGACCCCTAGCTCTGTTCACAGCACATGGACTGCTCAGAGATGCTACCCCAAGAGATCTTCAGACCCAACATACACACCAAGTCATGTATTGAGACATGTGTCCCTGCCCATGGCAGGGGGGCTAGAACCAGACCATCTGTAAGATTCCTTCCTACCCAGGTCATTCAATCATCCTATGATCCTCTGATTACATGTATCTATAGCTATATATTTGCTGTGAAGCAATACAACTATTCTGAAAAAAAACAAGCCACTGGTACACATGTTCCCCAAAAGGGTAGCACATCTACCCTACATAGTTACTAGTGACACAGTTCAACCTGAAAATGAAATTTTTTTCACAGGGTAATATTACTTGCTTTAGTTACTTTTAATTAACAAGTTAGGTGACAGTGCCTTAATCACCAAAGAGATGGTAAGAAATTAAACTGGAAGTGAGCAGGGACATAATTTAAAAAAGCACTTATACAGAGCACTTCATGGCTTCTTCATCAAACTCGAAAAGCATAAAGATATTTACCCATTTCATTCTACACAAATATTAGTTCCAAGAGTTTAATTTATCAATTAAAATTAAAATAAAAGTCTTTTGGTGCTACAGCAGAAAACAAAATGTGTGTACAAAACATATCACATTTTATTTGAAATTCTGTACAAACAAGCCATAATACACACTGACAACAGACAGTCTATCAAGTTGGGTGAAGATTATACTGACCCGATACATCCTGCACCCTTAAAATATAATATTTGCAACCTTTAATGAGTAAAAAAATCCTCCTGCATTATGAGAAAACATAATATGAGAGTTTAATAAAAACAGCATTACTTTAATAATAATTAAAAATACCCATCAAACTTCTTACAAGGCATTGTAAGGGCCTTAGCTGTCTGGCTAGTTGTGTGCTTTGACTTCTGCTACAGCAGTGAAAATAACTGAGATCTCATTTCAGTAGTCAAGTGAAGAAAACACCACAATTCATCTGATGTTAACCAGCCTTGAGAGCTACCTCAGATGAGGTCACCAGATATTCTGGTAGCAAGGTGCAAAAACTAAAAATTAGCTACTAATATAAGGTCACAAAGATTAGAAAAAGTTCTGGAATTAATGAGGATTCCTGAATTATGAGAGTGATAAACCAACTGAATAAATCAACACACCAAACACTATTAGCTCTTCAGAATTAAAAAAAAAAATTATCAAGATACTTACTATTTATGACCTTCCATGATTCTTGTTTTCTTCAGACACCTAAATGAGAAATTATCAGTTAATACAAGTATCTGTAATTTTAAACACTAGAAATCCTTTCTTTTCCCTCAGAAAGCTCCTATGCTGCAGCATCTTGTTTACCAAATTATAAAAGAAAACTTGTCAATCTGTGAGCCAAATGCCTTCCTTGTGTAACACACAATTCTTGTGAAAATCCATTACAAATGGATTTAAGTGCTGCCATCAGCGATGCCAATCCTTCTATGTTAGCAAGTTTTTCAAGCAAAAGCAAATTTACCAGGCATAAATTCAGTGACTTTTGATGAGGCACTCCTAAATTGTCCATGCTAGGCATCACCATCAGTCAAGCTTTTCCTCCAAGTTTTAGCCACAACAAAATTCAATTACTTTTTACCTTTCTTTTTTTTTTGTCTATATCCCACTGATCTATTATTTTAAAACACTAGTTACATCATGTCTTGAGTTAGAGATGTGAAATTTAATGATCAGATGGTTTTTCTACGAGGGACACCACAGTTCCTGATGATAGAATATGATTTGTATGCATTAGAACTTTAGGTTTTACAAGTTACTATCTCCAGCTTGGGTAATCAAGTTTCCCACTATACTTTGAGCTGGCCAGATGGCATGCACATCACTTCCCACCAGTACCTGAGCACACTCTTTCCAGGACAAATTTAACAGCCAAGCCAGATATTTATAAACAACAAGCACCCAGTTTCTCCTCTGCTGCATTCAGAGGGAACTGTTCTTCAGCACGTGGTTAAAATGGGAATAGAGGCTCTGCAGCAGGATCTGGATGAGACCAAAATGAAGCTTGTGAGGTGGATGGTGCTGCTGGGGAATGAACTTCAGCAAGCACAGGCACAGAATAAACACACCAACAGGCTCCACCAAGGTATGAAGCTGACTGACTGAGAAAACAGTAAAAAAGCAGCTAGGGAGGTAACAGTGCTGAAACCGAACTTTGGCACTAATCCAAGTAAGAAAGAAAAGGGGCTACAGAGGGGAGTCAAGATGTTGGAAATGTATGGAGCACAGTGCTGCATACAGACAGTGTGGTTAGCACTGGAGAGGCAAAGGGACTGGAACAGATTGCAGGAACCCAAACAAGGGAATGCAAACAACCTGAATGCTTCCTGCAAGCGTGAAGCACATGCACTTCCATTTGGAGCTGAATGGAGCCAAATCTCAGATTTCTTAGTCTAACCTCTCTGCTGTCAGTACCTGTGAAACTTCCTGGCAAAGTTCCATGAGATACTGCAAGATTATATCAGAGCAGGAATTTTGCCTCAAGTGGAATTTTTGTGAAATATTCTCAAGCACTGCAGGAGAGACCACGAGAAAATTCGTAACTCTGTCTTCAGACCAGAGTTTAAATGTAAGGGTCAACAACTAAAAAAAGGAGGAAGAAAGAATCTTTTCAGATTGTTGTTTGTGTTACAGAACCATTGAGTCAGACAAGAATACAGAATGGACTGTTTTCCTGCTCTTTCTAGAGCCATAGGCAGAGGCACTATATTAACTAATTTTCTAATACCTTTATGTTCTTGACTTCACCGTTTTCACACTGGTCCTCCTTAAGTCAACTGTGGGGGTGTGTGAGTGAGATAAGACCACAGGATTTAGCTTGTATACACATCCATGACTCAGTTATTCAGCAGCACACTTGGTTTGACAGGGAGCAAAGAACAGCCTATCTAGGTGGAATAACATGTACATGACTTGGAATGAAGTATAAGCAACCAGTATGGAGAAAAGGTGTAAAGCACTGACCTTATTCACTGTACACATCCACCTGCTTCTCCTGGAAACCAATGTCCCTACAAAAAATACACAGGGTCATGGTGAAACACTTGCCATTTGCAAGTACAGCTCATGCTCTTTCTTCCTAAACATCTACCTCACCTTTTGACTCTGAAATCTTCTTGCTTATACTCTTCCAGGTCCTACATAGCACCCTTATGACCTGAAGATATTATTTGTGGGAATTTTTACATTCAAATTGGACAATATTTTCATGGTATGAAAATTATTCTCTGTTCTGCTGTGTGACAGGATGGAGTCTAAGGAGGTGAGGCTAAAAGACCTGCTGGGATGGTGTCCTATGGCCAATCAGGGTGGAAGGAAACAGAAGTGGAGCCTTACCTACACTGCCTGCTGGAAATGGCTTCTGCAATGTGATATCACCCAAAACATGCCAGGAGGGAAAAAGGTCCCAGAGAGTTCGAGATAGTATAGATAAAAACCATGCCAGGGAGATTGCTGTAATTAAGCAGTGGCAACAAGCAGCAGCCCAGGACACAAACTAAATCCCAGGGCCCATTTTATTTCCAGTATGGAGAAAGCTTTTGGCCCTAAATGAATGTCCAGTTTGCAAAGACAGCTTATTAAGTGCTAGCATTGAAAAAATAGTAGTTGCTAAAAAATAATGTGCAGTAAATTGTCTCTGCAGTAATTTAACAGGGTCCTAAAACATAAATATAAATACAAATACAAATAGTATCTTACTTCATGTGTTGTTACTGTGTGTTCCAAGTCCAGGAAACAAAAGGGGTTAAGATATTGGTTCAGCTCTAACAAAGGACACTATTAAAAGCGTATGGCTTAGCTGAAAGCAATGAGATTAAAAAAAACCAAACCAAAATCTAAATCTAGTCTCAAAAAGTGAGATACTAATAAGAGGGGACTGGAAACACCAGGAACATTTCACAGCCATCTAAAGAAGTATCCCTACAGTCACAAAATGCTGGCCCTGAGGCTGCAGAGAGAGACCAAGAATGAACACACAACCTCTCACTACTTTAAGTTTTGAATTCTCTTACACTTTCAAAGAACAAGGCAAATGTCCCACAGAGGAGTAACACACCAGTTGGTCTTTGCCAAAATTGGCTACAATAGAAGCACATAACACTAACTTGAATCTACCAATACCCCAAAAACTGCAGTCAAATTTAAAATTAACCCATGTTATCATACAGTTTTAGACATAAAAACAAGCTTTATTTGCCACAAGGAATTTTTCTGGTTTGTTTTTCTTCTTGGTGAATTAAAATGAAAAAAAAAAAAGAAAAGTTTCAATAAATAGTATCATACTGAAAATTATTAACAAAAGGAAAAAAAAAATCACCACCCTATAGGAAAGCATTTGTACTGGAAAGTTTCCATGATATCTGACAATAAAGAGTTACAAAACACTTGTGATCTCCATGACAGACTTTATCTTGACAAACAAAAGGGAGGAATACTCTAGATGAGGGGGTGAGTGTCAGAAGCAAGCATACCTGCTTTATTCATGCCAAGAGAAAGCAGTGCCACATTACAGATAACTGCACCCAAACCCATGTTTAATACTGCACAGTAATGGGGCTGAGGCTTTCTGAAGAAGTCCACTCATGGCTCCAGAAATTCTGTGAGTGCTTCTCAGTGTTTTGAGAGAGTGCTAAACCTGAGCTGGCCCTATTCACAACAAGTCTGCTTCGAAGAAAGACCCATTCCCATACAGAACCAGCTGGGATCACAAGCCCTGCTAAAACCTTGAAAATCCCTGGCAGGTTTTTTTGAGGAGCCACCAAGAAGCTTCAGCATCACTTTCCACAAACCATCCTGTTTGCAGACTGATGCCAGAAAAGACAGGCACAGCCTGGACACTGAAATACATCAGAACTATTTCTAGACTTAGCCTGGCTTCAGGCGTAATACAGCTGAATTCAGGCAGTGCTCTGCCACAGACAACAAGAAATGCTGAAACAAAGATGGTCCTGCAAACAGCCAACTATGGCAGAGTTTCTCTGGGTAGACTATTTACCCACCAATTATTTCCACAGGAAGCCATAATTGCTGGAATGCACACAGAACTTCATGTTATTTCTACCATATTCATCATCCTACCGAGAAATTTTATTAGCTGTGACACTGGAAGGAAACTTGATGGAGGACACTCGTCATTAGCAAGTGGCATTTCTATTCCTATGGAAAATCCTCTGATTCTCTATATTGTCCAAGACCACTTGAATGAACATGTAAATTTTTCTGTGCAAATAGGCAAATGTTCATGGTGTTTTGTGTGATTTCAACTGCAGTATACACTATAATCCTATGCCCTCCAGCTCATGCTCTGTACAACATTTGTACAAGCTTGCTTCTCTTTTTTAGCTTTAGTATATTTAGTTATAGCATAAGTTGTCTGGTTTCCCAAGAGCTGAACAGCTTTATGAATAATATTTAGATTCTACTTGTATAAGAAAAAGATGGTATGAGTGCCTTCTCTCCAACAGCTATATTGGTTACATAGGTCTTACTGTGCCCTTAGCTCAGACAACAGATCAATAGAAAAGTATCAAGATGCAACCAGAGGCATCAAACAGAAATCTTTTCAACTCAACTGTATGTAAAACAAACTGTTGATCTAATCACAGTTTCTAAGAACAGAGATGAACTGAAATACTTGCAAAAACATTACAAATGCTGATGGCCAGAGCAAATCTAACATCCAAAGACGACCTAGCAGTTATGTAGGAAGGCAGTAGATTGAACAACACATTCTTTTGAGATACATCCAGAAACAAGAAAAGGGAATGGAACAAATAGCATAGCAGAATTCAGCAACCCTTACGTGAAGGCAATATGTTCATCAAAACACACAGAAGAGTCTGCACTTTCACTGACAGAACTGTCCTGAGTCTACTGTTCTTTCAAAGCAAATAATATGTTCTGGGGCTTCTCAAATCCCAACAGTCTCTCCACATCCTAAAATCCTTACAACTTATAACTTCAACAGTTTTATTAAAATTAATAATCTTCCAAGAAACTTCTAATGCAGTAACAGTACAGTGGCGCTAAGTAACAAAAATAAATTTAAGGAATTCTATATATTAAATTTAAGAGTGATAATTTCATTTATGTAAAGTACTTTGAAGGGAAGAAAATGTGCCTAGGTGAGGGAATCAAGGCCATCTGTGCCTCCAACAGCTCTTGGCTGACAACCTATCTCCTTCACTCTGCTATCTGGAAGCTGTGATCAAACTGAACCAAGTAAACGGGTCTGCAAAACAAGAAGCAGCCTCATTGCAAGATGGAGACTAGGCAGGGTGCAATTTTATCTTCTCTGGTGTGTCTACAAACACACAGACCAGGAGCTACAAATGGTGTTTGACTTTGCCTTTCCTGAGCAAAAAGAGAATATAACAGCCTGTAGATCTGAATTATCCATGTTGTCAATGCAGGAAAAGAGTGAAAGCTGAAGCCTGGGTCTTTCAGCATCAAGATTACACACAGACTTCGAAGTATGCCTACTCTTCAATACAAGAGTAGCTACCACTCTAATTCAGCTAAGATGAATCTAAAGTTCAAGCTATATCTATGACAAATGACAAGATTTAATTTTTCCTCTAAAGCTCTTAATTCTCAATATTGATGCTCTAATCCTGCAAAATCATCCATGCTTAGCTTTAAATCCAGGAGTCTTTTCATTCAGTTAGACTACTCACGGATGCACTTGTTTATTAATTCAAAAAGTTTGCAAATTGGTCTGTAAGTGCTGCAGTAGCAGTTCCTTCCATCCATTACAACTTTTTGTCTAATCCTTTGTCTCAGACTGATCACAGCTTTGCTACTTATCCTGGAAAGTGTCTATCTTGGAGATTACCCACAAGTTCTCAGGAAAAGAAATACAAGATTGCAGTATCAACAGAAATACTCTTTCAATCTATTTCAGGAGTTGACACCTAGAAAGAAATTGCATGTGTCCTTAAAAGAAGCACAGGATGAATGGCATCTGTTACACAGCGAAGACTCCTGCTATATTCATACACCTGGGAGGTGCTGAGAGGGGAAAAAAAAACATCCTGTTTGACTGCAATCGTCTAACTTTAGGGCCTAAATTACCATACAAGCCTCTCAAGACTAAGTCCCTGTACAGATAGCGCATAGAACCTCCAAAGAGCAATGCTGAGCACCTCAACCAGATTCTCACCACTGTGCTCTGTGCATATAGAAATTTGGCTGTTTGCAATAGGCACCTGAACTACAAAGACAAATCATGCTGTGTGAGCACTGCTCTATTCCCCTTCTATTAGAACTAGGATTTCATGGTGGTCTGTTGAATTACAGTGGGGAAAAAAAAAGGCAAAAAAAGGCAAAAAAAAGGCAAAAAAAAAAGGCAAAAAAAAAGGCAAAAAAAAAGGCGAAAAAAAGGCGAAAAAAAGGCGAAAAAAAGGCGAAAAAAAGGCGAAAAAAAGGCGAAAAAAAGGCG
>JAOTQP010001286.1:25715516-25755986 GCA_026413545.1 Cichladusa arquata
GGCCCGGCCCAGCCCGGCCCCCGAGCCGGAGGGCGCGGCCGCCAGCTCCCGGTGCTGGGGCCGGCCAGCTCCCGGTGCTCGGGCCGGCCGCTGCCCGGTGCTCGGGGCGGGGACGCCTTTCCTTGTGCTCTCCCTGCAGCGCTGGGAGGGAAGCGGCAGGAGAGTCAGCCGGGTTGGGGCCCTTCTGGATCTCTGATCACCGCCTCGACCGGAGCCCTACGCCCCGTGCCTCAGCCCCAGCCTCCTGGGGACCGCAGGTGTCCCGCGAGGAGCAGCAAGGAAATACTAAAATGTTTTGGTTGCTGTCATAAATAGTTGCTGTCGAGGTAGTGGAGACTTGGCGGAAAAGGCCCTTTAACGTAGCAGGCGGGTGGCAGTGTCGGCGGGGTCAGGAGAGGGTTGGTTTGGAGCTGATCTCGGAATTGGGTCACTGGGGTTGTGTGAGAGCTTTTTGAGTAAAGCAGGTGGATTTGAAGCTGATTTAGGAGCTCGAAATGAGGAGAAGAGTTCACAGGTGGCATCTGAGAATGAAATAAGAGCAGAAACGGCGGGCAGCAAGATCGGGTGAAAAATGATCCCAGTAAAATGGGGCAGTGTTAACTTACCGGTGTGAAGGGAGCAGAGGTGTAAGCACAACGCAGGGCGAGGAAGCGCGAATGGAGAAGGGGTTGGGTTGATAGGGGCTCAGAAAAGGGTTGAAGAAGAGTGGGCAGGAGAAGCTGTAGGACATAAAGAGAAGAGAAGAGTGTCAATGAGACATCATTTTCTGAACCTTACAGGGGTCCCAAGCATTCTTGTCAGTGTCTCTGTATGTTTCTTTGAGGCAGAGCTGGAACAGAGGACTTAGCTGGAAGTCACAGATCGAAGAGTAAAAATGCAAGATGTTTACAGCAACAGGGACTGTGCTGTGAGATGGCGACTGTGAAATAGATCCCAAGTGTCTACCCATTGGGTAGAGAGCTAGGCATGCACTCCCTGAACGCTAAAGAAATCAACAGGGATAATTTAGCGCTCTATAATGTAAGGAGTTTCACGTATCATTTGGAGGTTGCTTACTTTCCCTCTTCGGCATTGGTGTGACCCCTAACAGCAGGTCATACCCCCAGGCATGGTGTATGTAGGCAGGCGGTGTGTTGACAAACAAGAATGGTTTTATGGCAAGAAATACAGGATTGTTTCCCAGAACTGCAGATACCCTAACAGGATAGTTTTTGTGTTAAAGCAAAGTAACAGCAAGAAAATATTTTCATGGGAGACAAATCTCTTAATGGGGTCCTCAGTCTTGCAGAAAAAGGAATAACACAGCAGCTGAAAGCTTAGAATACAGGAAACCTGATGTTAAATATCTCATTGGCTTTTGGATTTTATACTGTAAACACCCTTCAGCTACCTTGGTAATCTAGAGCTCTCTTTAGAGCAGATATAAAAAGATGCATTTTAGGGTGTGGTTATCTGATTTATTTTAATTTCCAGTGAGATTAATAATTCTCTGGACGGGGGTTCCTGTGACTGAAAGAGTAACAGGCTGAAGTGTAAATACTTGCATTAGAAATATTGCCCCTTTAGTCAAATAAATTCCAGGTATTACTGGTTTTGAGAGAAAAAATGTTCATGGAGTTTTTACCTGGCCAAAGGGAAGTGGTGCTAGTAAGTGACAAGAGGTTTCTCTGCTATGGGTGAGGATCTGGGATCTCTTCAGCCATGTCTGGTGCTGTGTTTTGGTAGCTTTTAGTTTCTCAGTGAATATGAAGAATCTGTTGTGTCTTTTAATGGTATTTATATGTGCAAATCTCCCAGAGGAAGGTGTAAAAAGGAAATCTCACTGGATGTAAGAAATTACTTTAACCATTGTAGGACCAAGACAAATAGTTGTTTTTTTTGTTTTGGTTTTGTTTTGTTTTTTGGTTTGGTTTTTTTTTTTTCCCCTTTTTTTTTTTTTTTTGATGTTGTTTTCATGGAGTTTTTGTTTGTTTTTCATTGTTTTTTTTGGTTTTTTTTTGTAAATTTGCAACTATTATCTTTCTTAGTTTCTCCACAGTAAGGTAGGAGGGGAAATAGTCCTGAATAAACCTTGATTCTGCAAAATACTGGTTTTTTTGTGATCATGGAGCTATTTTTATGCCATTATTTATATATGCATGTGAATATACCTGAAAAATCAGGATTGAGGCTAATTCATATCTCATGTGCTTTAGGACTACATCCTGCAACTTACTGACAACTTTTTGCATTGTCCATCTTAATGTCACAAACCTTTAGCTGAGATTACTATATAGCCTCAAAAAATTAGTTTTAAAGCTTTTCCTCACTGAAGTGCGGGCATTTCTTAATCTTTCATGTAGTTTATCACCAGATGTAAATGTTATAAATATAAGCAAGTGCCATCTGGTTGTTCTAGCACCTCTCTTATCTCCCATGGAGATATTTTTAGGGCAGCAGAAATACAGAAATGTAACTAAGACAGTTATTGTAAGTGATATTTGAAATAAGGTATACTTTCTACTTTTTGCAAGCTTAGTTCTTTGATACAGCTGACTGGATGCATGAAGCACCTTGAAGCATGGTGCTTCATACTTTCTGCTACAATTTTTCCCCATTTGACCATCAAAGTACTCTAAGTTGCTTAAATGAACTAAGAAGTTGGTTCCCTGACCTCAAAAAAGTTCATTTCTGCTGTTCCATAGAACACCCCATCCTCTTACAAACTGAGATTGTTAGGATAACATCATTAAAATTACCAGAAGATGTAAGTGAAGATCAAGTACAGCTCTCTGAGGTGGAACTACTGATCATGTCGCAGTTGAAAACATTACTTTTTATGGTAGAAATTACTTTCCAAGCCCTCAATCACACAAGCCTAGAGCTTTTGAAAGACTGAGCCAGTGATTAATCTTAGCCCTCATCTTGTAAGCTCTTTTCTGCATCTGAGCTTTGTGTTGCACTTTGCTCCAGCTGCATTTAATTTTTAAAAAGACAAATAAAGGTTGGAATCCCATGTTGACTCAGTGAGAATCACCATCCAGTTGTGTTTACTGTACCACATGGCTACTATGACATACTATGGGCTATGCTACCCTTGTCATTTAAATTTATACATTCTCTTGGGTTCTGTGGTGTCTACATAAAATAATCCTAAAAAATGTGTGTGGTGGTTTTTAGCTTATTATATTCCTTAAGTAGTGAGATTGAATTTCAAATTAAAAAATGGAAACCATCAGGGGCAAGAGAGAGTAAACTAGAAATTCAAGGATTTTGGAAGCCTAGTAGTAGTGCCCTGTTTTTCAGTTGAAGCAATAAAAATTGTATTTTTCCCATTTATATATATTATTTTCTTAAGATTTCGTGTGTGTGTTATTCTGTCCCCCATTTATATGTATCTGGGAATAAGTAACTTCAGAAATTTGCATAGCATTAGGTATCCTAGAAACAGCATTGAAGGTTTCTCATCTTCTGTGGACAGTAACATTGTTGTTATTATTATTATTATATTTAAACTTGCACATATTAAGATTTTTTTAATCCTCTCATGTCACTTGCCCTCTGTTTCTTGTCTACATTAAGAAGTACAAACATTTAATGTTTTGTTTCATGAACACAGTCACTGCCTGCTTGAGTTTCTGCTCTAAATTTAGAAATCAAGGTGAGGGAAATGATGCTTCTCTTAAACTTCCTCAAGCCCCTCATATGAATATTTTCAGTATTTTTTTGTCCTCTCTTATCTAACTGCTGTTCTTTTCATTTTCCTGCCACACTGCTATTTGTTTTCAAATTTCTTAGCAAAAATCTGTCTAGTTTAAAGGTGTTTGTATTCTGCTGTTTTGCACTTATTTTTATAGTTTCTATAATTTAGTTCTATAAGGCATGTAGTTTGTATTGTTTGTGTGACTATTCCAGTTTAGTGATCTGCTGAAAACCTTTAGCCTCTTGTCAGCTTCAGAGATTTACTTAATTAGTCATTTATTTCTCCTTTCATAAGATAGAAAATACTGAATCATGGGATTTTTTGGGTTGGGATTGGAAGACATCTCTGAGATCATCTTGTCCAACCCCACCACTAAAGCAGACTCACCTAGAGCATGTTGCACAGGATTGTGTCTAGGTGGATTTTGAGTATCTCCAGAGAAGGAGACTCCAGAACTTCTCCATGCATCCTGTTCCAGTGCTCAAAGTGAAGTTTTGCCTGATATTCATATGGAACTACCTGTGTTTCTGTTTGTGCCTGTGGCCCCTGATATCTTCTATGATAGCAGAGCCCCTGCAATGACAGCCAAGTGTAGAATTAGAGGGCTGCAGGTTAAAGTGATGCCAGCATCTCTGACTATCAAGGTAGGACCAAAACTGCCAAATAGGACTCAACCTGTAATTGTGGCTTTCATGTTGTTCAGTCACTATTAGTTTTCTATCTCTGGTTCTTAAGACTTAAAACAGTCATGAGCAGAGGGGCTTGCCTGGATCTTTCTTCATTCAGGTTCGTGTTCACTTTTAGAAGCTGTCTGAAGTCCAAACTTGGAATTACTGTCCAATTACTTGGTATTACTGAGCCAAGTGCTGGTTCATATAGTCTTTTTGGCAATTCCTGATCAGTGAGCTGTGCAATACTCTTCTTTCCTCTTGTCTGGTTTGCAGTGGACATTGTTGTACATTCTTCCACTGTCCTACATTTGTCTCCTTTATTGTCGTTATCCAGCTCCCTGGATACTCTTGCAAACAGCACACAGGGTACTCTTTCCTGTCAAATGCTTTTCATTTGAGTGACAGGGATGGAGCATGTGGAGTGACTATCTATTTTTCATACCTGACATTTTGAATCAAAAGACCTGTGTTAGTTAATCTGTTGTTTAGATGGAACTGATATTTGTGGAATTCACCAGAGAATTAGCAAGGCATTCAAGAACCAGGTTTATCCTTAATGAAGACAAGTAGACAGGGAGAGGAGAACGAGCACAGTGGCAATTTGCACTGATTTTTATCTGAGAACAATAATATTAAAAAAATCTTCTTAAGTATTTACTTGAAAATATTTATTTGAACACACACAACCTGTAGACATTGTATTCTGAAATGCATGTGTACTTGAACTGAGGCTATCTTCATCTACTCTGGACTTGGATAAGCAGTCTGATCCCTGCAGTAAACTATGAATTTATTTTATTATAGTCTGCAACAGTATTATTGAATAATCCCCAAACTTCTTTCCCAAAGAGACTTACAGTCTGAAAGAAAATGCAAAATGGGAGACAGACAGCAAGAGTCATTGTTTTTGCTTTGTAAATGAGAAATTGAGACACAAACAGATAAAATGATTTGTTAGAAAAAACCTGTGGGAGTCCTTAAAATTAGAGGGTTTTGAGAAAGCTGCAAAAAGCAGGCCTTAGAAACAGCAGAACTGCAATTAGAGCTAAGCAGTAGCCATAAGATTTGTCAGCAGAAAAGTTGTATGAGATGTAGAAAGCAAGGACAAATAAAACAATGATCTGTGTATGAAAGCTTGGCTAGGATAACTCCCTAAACTGCAGAAAAGTATATCTTGCAAGATATTAGGAAGTTCTAAGCTTAATAATGGAGCTCTGTACATTGTATTTTAAGGCTTACAAGCAGGTATTGTATTCAAAATAAGCAAGCATTGTTTTAACCAAAGGTATGTGTACTTAGAGTGGTTGGATAAAACTACTGTCAATGTGCTTTTGCTTTTTGTGATTGGTCAAAAAACTTTCAAAGTGCATTGTAGCACCAAGTTCTTTGGCTGCTGCTGAGGACATGAACTGCTGACATCTTCCCATTTTCCTAACCATTTAATGAGACATGCTGGAAAATAAACAGCTTGAGGCATGTTCCGCAGCAGTCCCTTCCCATTCCTGATTCTGTACATAAACCCGTGGCCAGCATTAAAACCTATGACAGAGATGGCCAAGGTTTCTTACACTGATTTACCACTGCCTTTAGCCATCCCATCTTCCAGTGTTTTCAAAGGCTAGAGATTCATAAGATGAACTTGCTTTTTCCACAGGTTTGGGAGTGAGAAAGGAGCAGGGTACTGACAGAAACCATGTTTAGTAAATACAACTTCTTTGAAGGGTGGTATATTAATAAAATAGCTCTTAATCAAATAAATTTTCATAGTGGCAATATGAATACATTTTCTATGAAGTTCTGAAGAAATGAAGACTATTATATATTAAATGCAGGCTGAGGCTCCCAGATATTACCATGTTCTTTTTGATGCATTCATGAGAGTTGTTCCATGTAAAGCAAACATTTTGAAACGGTCATTAAAATATTCTGGCCCATTAAGAATATGAGTCACCTAATTTTTAAAGCTCTCCTGGAGATGTTTCATATGTTAGGAGTGTAAGTCTACTAAAAAAGAATCTGACAGCTGTTGTCCTGTGTACTGTAGATATTGCTTATTCTCAAATGTGTGAGAAGAATTCTACTACATCAGAAAATAGATTTACAGCACAATAACTATTGCAAGCAACTACGGAGTTTGATTTGCTTTCAACCCTCTCATGTACCATATAAACACTTTTATCATAAAATGTATACTTACTGAATTTTCTGAAGGTATGGCTTTTAATACTTAGCAAGCAATACTATGGCTTGGTATCTCCAGTTCCTATTGAACATTCGGAGCAATCCATCTGCAGATAATTTAAAATATTTGATTCTTTCCCCCCCCAAAACATGTTAATATTTGGGTTTGTAAAATTTTTGACATTTGCTTGAAAAAAACTGTAACAAAACCATTGTGCTCAATAAACCTTTGTAACATATGCCAGAGTCCTTTGTGATTAAGATGGACCTAATTATTTAAATAATCTCTGAGGTTTCAACAGCTTGAGTCAGATCCTTCAGTGCTGTATAATTTCTTTGCCCTTAAAGGCAGTGCGAACTGGCTGTCCCAAGATAACTGTTTTGCGATAGAAGATACTTTTCAGTTCCTTATGACACATGAACTTTATGTTATTTTTGCTGTTTAATAGAAAAAAGTGTGGCATTGCTTGAGAAACAGAACGTTGGTGGTTTCATCTTCTAATATGCAGAGATTTCTTTTCTGACAAAAATACCTTTACCAATCTATTTTTTTTTTCAGTTGTACCAGCAAGAATCATGAAAGCTACTATTCTGAAAATATAGCTTGGTCCACCTTCACTACATCTTTACATTTGAAAAACAAGGCACTTAATTTTCTAAAGTGCACTTTTTTAAGGGATGGGAAATATTAATTGTTACCGAAATTTGATTTTCCAACCCTTTTCATACTATGCTTTTGAAAAAAACCCCTCACCTCATTAAATTAAATTAGTGAACTAAACAGAGAAAAAAAATATAGAAGTATTGTTTTAAATACTAGAAGTATTGATTAAATACTGAAGTATTGCTGCATGTCTCATTCAGCAATGATTTTATTCCTTCCTCTTTTGTGAACAGCATGGATCATTTGTTGCAGGAGACAAGCTATTCAATGAGATTCAATGTTTTCTGTTTCTTCTGTTCTTTTTTTCCCATCCTATATAGGTATATTCTGCAGAACTAAAAAGGTGTGTATGCTTCCTGCATGTTGCTCTGAGATTGTTTCCAGTCTGAGTCTAAGAGAAGTGTTCTGTTATCTACAAAACATTTATCAAAGAGTCTGTTGTGGGCAATTAAACCAGTTTGCTCAGTAGGTTAATGTGCTTAGCTCATTCCTGCTGAAGGGAGATAAACATTTACTTGGAATATGCACTAAAATTAAAGTCTTGAGGTTCAGCTTCTCTCTAAGGCAGAGTTTGAAAAAGGCTCTCAAACTCCACAGATACTGTTAGTATGAATGCTTAAAATACTCTGTAATTTTTGAGAAATCATATTTTGTTTATTGTGAAAGCACAGTAGATTATTTGTCATTTTGAGCTATTGACAATGTGAACCATCTTAATACTTTTAGAGGTAAAGCCTGCTAAAGTTTTCTATTTTCTCATGATCAACCAGTGATTTGTACCACAGGAGATTTCTGTCCTGAGCTGCTTTAGTGAAAGATCTGTCAGCTTTTTCATTATCACATCCTTTTTTTGGAGAGGATCCTAATTCATTCATTTGAATTCTCACCAGGATAAAATTTGACTTATAATACATATTATTGGTAGTTTTCGATGCATTAGCATTTGGAAATGCAAAATATGTTGTTTTCTCACAGCTCTATTTCTAATCTGTTGCCTCTACAGCCAAAGAATTCATTAGACTGAATTCTGGAAAATAAAATATTCAGGGCTAGACTATTCCTTTCAGCACAGCCTTGATCCATGAATGGTGTGCAATCTGTGAAGCTTGAAGACATTGTGCCTTTGAGACACTCTCCTCTGGTGTAGTACAGTCTTTTTTCCTGCTGGTCTACACCAGCTCATTTTAACTTCCTTTATAAGAGGTGGTTCCTATGCAGTGTAAAGAAGGGAAAACTCAATGTATTCCCCTTCCCAATGAACCTGTGCAGTGAAAACTATTGTGTTTGCTACTTCTGCATACTAGAATACAAGATTTAAGTAACTTGGTCATTAGTACAAAGGCAAACCTTTTACACACCTAGCTGCTATAATAGAGGCACACAATGTTATCATTCCTTTTTGAAAATGCAATTTAAAAGCTTTTGGCTAGCTAGGTATCTTTTTATGTTTGATGATATGTGTTATAAGGATGAACAAGGAATAACACTGCAAAATTTCACTGAATGTATTCATTGTGACTAAGAAAAAAATTAGCATTTGAGTCCCTTAAACTGCGAGTTCAATCTAAAGTCTTGATGACTTCAATGACTTCTGGTTCAAGCTCTTGTATTCCTGTTTATGTGGCTTTAGAATTTCAGATCCATTGAGTTAATTTCTGTTCTTGAACTATATTTTTTTCATGAGCTCCTTAAAACTGAAATAAATGCAATATAAACAGTCTAAAATAAGCAATAATATACTAACTTTGACCAAATCAATGATGTCTATAGTGTCATCTCCCAGATTTACGTCTCTTTTGAACAAGTAAAAGCATTGCATAACCAAATATTTAATTTGAGTAAAGCTGAAGACACTGGACTATTCAGCCATAGCAAACATGCACTACAAACCACGACCAGCTGGAAAAAAAAATCAACCAAAGAAGCAATTTAAAAACTTTTTCTTTCCTATTGGTTTTATAGCTTTTTTGTGAGCTACAGAAGAATGTGTAAAATCATAAGTATCTGTTGGTGACTGTTGGGAAGATCTGTTTGCAGGCCAGCCAAGTAACTTATTTGTGGCAGAATCACAGTGAAGGAGGTGCTATCCATGCTAGAGAAGAGCTGGGATAAGGGCCATTTAGGCATGCTGAATATACAGCAGTTCATTGGACAGGCTGGGATGCTGGCTGGTGCCATGGTGGGGCTGCTATTTGTTGTCCTGGAGAGGCTGTTATGATTAGGGGCTATTTCTGTGGCTGGGAAAATGCCTGTGTTTATGAAGGGCCATACATAAGGTAACCAGGGAGGCACAGCCTGCTCTACCTGGCCTCAGTCTCTAGGATGATTGGAGAGCAAATCCTTCTGGAGGCCATTTCCATGCTCTTAAAGGCAAATAATGTAATTAGGAACAACCAGTATGGATTTGCCAGGGTTAAGTCATCCCTGAGCAATTTGATAGTTCTCTGTGATTGAATAGCTGTCCCTGTTAGTAACTGAGATAGAGCAAGGGATGTAGTATGCTTTTACTTTAATAGGCTTATGTTAAAGTCTGCCATATAACATCCTTATAAGCCAAATTAGATATGGATGGATTACAAGGTGACTGGAAACCTGGCTTAATCACTAGGCTCCAAGAGTCACTGGTTTGAAGTTCAGGTAGCCACTGGTGTAGCTCTTTTGCAGTTGATCATGGGCTAACTTGTTTAATGTCTTCATTAATAACCTGGATCATGGGATGGAACACCCTCAGCAGGTTCATGGCTGCCACTAAATTAGAGAAAACAGGTGATACATTTGGGGGCAGCGCTGCTGCATTGGGATAGCTTGAAAAACTGGAGAAAGAGGTTGATGTGTTGCTTAATATGGGTGTCTTAAGTAGTAAAAGCATATACTTAGGCTTACTTCAGGACAGATATTATACAGGAAAGGTCTATTATCTCTTCTGCAACATGACTTAATTATGATGAAGTACTTTAAGCACTGGAACACTATTCCTGTTTAATAGAACGATTCATCAGTGACATGGTTCAAATCTCTGAATAACAGTATGCCCTGTCTGGCACTCAAGATACACCTACCACATAATGCATACTAAAAAGAAAAAGCAGAACAAGCTTTAGCATATACTTGCATATATTTCAGTGTTGTACAAGTGTGTGAACACTGCTACTTTCCCCCTCTTTCATCACATCAATGTGAAATTCTTCTGTTGCATTACTACAAATGTGAAGTGAATGGACTTAATTGCTTCAGGTATATGTTTCTAACTGAATTCAGAATTTGACCCATAAAGCTAGAATAATCAAACACCAAAACAGTTGAAAAAAATGAATTGATCTTTAATCTATCAAGCAAGTGTGACTGTTTTGTGGAGAATTACAATAAGACCAGTAGGTCTTTCTTTTATAAAGCTTATACTCAGTTCAGTAGGAATTGATTGAAAGAAGTCCTGATATTTGGGATGGATGGTAGGCAAGTTTAGGCACACTGTTGTGGCAGTACAACCAGCATACCCTTGTAATATGAATTTTTTTTTTTTTTTTAATTAGCTCCTGTGACTGAGGAAGGGCCTTGCTGCCAAGAAGAAATAGTAATGTTTTGTGGTGAGGAAATAATTTTGTATGTCTAGTTCTCTCCACCTCTCTGAAAAAAATAAATAGCTTATTTAATTGCAACATATAAAAGCAATCTTTTCTATTTCAGCATAGAAATACGAGCTTACTATTGTCACCATTTTTAAACTTATTATCTTGTATACTTTTTCATTCTCTAGCCCTATCCCTAGAAAGCAGTAATATATCAGTGTGAAAGAATGTTTCAATTTTCTGCATATTATCTTTCTGAACAAAACTAAGCTTCGAGTATTTTGCATGAACATAGACTTACATTGTAATAAAACTTTATCTATAATGACAAACATCTCATCGTAGGTGTTTTCTACTAAGATTTCATCAATTAGAGCAATTTTTTTCCCTTGGGTTGGTATTCATTAGTGCAGCTCATAATTTCTAAACTCCAGTCTGCTGAAAATAATGGAATTAGATCAATAGAGTTGTGTTTAATGGCTTGTGTTATACAGCTCATCTGCAAGGGCTCTAAACATACATTTTCATAAGGTCTGCATTACTCAACTCATTGACCAGAGTGTGATGATGAGCTAATGCTGTTATTTTTAGTTCCTGCAGGTTTTATCCAAGGCATTCTGGAGATGAAGAGCTGGAAGGAATGACTGCACTGAACAGGGAAGCAGGATGTATTATGAATGATTTTTAAGTTCTGTTTATCAGAAATGAAAGTTAGAAAGTTAGTTGGGTAGTGTTGCAACTGCAATTTCCTTATTTTAATGACTCCATCTTATGGCTTTGGGAATATGCCCATTTTCATGTTTTCGTGGGCTGTGTCCATTGGCTAAAGGAGCAAAGAAATTGCACTGCTGTATGAGACCTGTGTGCTGTCCTGTGTTGAACCACAGCACTAGGGGAAGATGCAAAGAGCTGTACAGGAGCTAGTTGCAGGTCACATATAGATCTTAGTATAACCCCTAATCCCTGAAGTTAAGATCATAACCATGATCTTACTTCTGCCTGTTTGTCACTCAAATTGACCATTACAACCCTGATATCACAGGTATATAGACATGGTAAGGATTTCTAAGAGGTAGGATTGAAGTGCCTTTGCAGGCTCTCATTTCTTTTCTAAGAAAAGCAATATCGATATTTTAAGTCTCCCTTTGTAAAACTCCTCCTTTTTTTTTCTTCCATTCTTCTCTGAATCCCCTGTAATTCTGCAGTGTGCTCTTTGAGACGCTGTGTGTGAGCACATGCACACCCAATGCAGAGGGGGCTGTTTCTGTGGCTTGTATAACAGCCTCCTGATGTTTGGTGATTTCCCCTAGCCCTTTCCTCATACCACCTGCCAATTTGTCTAGTTTTTGGAGAAGAGGAGCACATTAATGTTATAAAATTAACTATCCTTCTTCCATTTCTGGCTGGATTTTTTTTAATTCAGAGGAGATTGTGGCTAATACAAAGGAAGTCTGGTTTCTTAACACTCGTTGTCTTGCTGGCCACATGTTTATAAAGATGTTAGAAATTTACATGAAGAACCTGGTTGAGTGCCTCTTAATGAACCTTATTGGCTCAGATCCAAACTGTTTTAAATAAATAGAAAAGTAAATATGGGGCCTCACAGGACATTTTCAAAGGCACAAAGGACAGTTGGGTAACCAGCTCAACAGGGCAGATCTAAGGCTTTCTCCAACTAAGCCTAACTAAAAAACCCTATGTAACCTTACACAAGCTGGAAAACTTGGTCCATAGATACTGGTAAATTTCTGCAAACTAAATCTCAAAAAAATTCTAATTAAAGTGAAGAAAAAGAGTGATAAGAGATCTGGAACAGTAGATTGTGTTGAGATATATGACTCATAATTACAGATAGGAAATATCAGCAGATATGAAAGATCTTTGGCCTGAAATGATGTAGCAGAAATCTGTGAAGAGCTGCTTAAAGAGGCCTATCAGCAAGTGCCTGCATTTCCCCAAACCTTCTGTGTTCACTTACGTTGAACATTTTCAGTTGATAAGAAACAACAAGTATGAGAGGGCAACTTTGATTTTGCTTTTGATAAACAGTAATAAGTGCTAGTAATTGTCAGTTTGTATTGGTTAAGCTGATACTCCATGACATCAACTCAGCAAAACCAGTTTCTTTGAATATGTTTAGCAAACAGAATGGAACTTACTAGAAATGACCAGTTTTGTGCTTCTATGCCCTGTTTGTATAATGGACCAAGCTGAGAGATATTTGGTGATGTCTGACCATGCTGTCATGTTGTAGACATGGCCTTGCTTCCAAGCTAATAAAAGAAGACAAGACAGAGGCAGCATCTTGACACTGTTCTGGTTCCCTTGAACTTAGCCATTCTGCTGCCTTTGTGTTTAGTGTCTTCAGACTTCAGGTGAAAATATGCCCTGCAGAGCAATTAGAATTTGTGCATTTGTCCTCTAATTCATTAGTATGGATGCCAACATGACAGAAAAATACTTTATCTTCACCAAAATTACTTATTTGATTTGATTTGGCTTTCTTTAATTCTGATCTTGTATCACGTACAAATACAAAACAAGTTACATATGTTTGTAATAACCCACATAATAAAAAATGCAAAAATGTTTTATTGTCATTGGACTCAACATCTTTTGCTTCTAGTGTCCAGAAATTTACATGTGGTGAAACTGCATTGATATTAAAATAAGACAATTAACTCCTTTATTGCTTTCTGATGTACAAATAGGAATTACCTGGGTTAATGAAATCCCATTAGGATTAGTTATTAGTTATTTCTTTACAAATTTAGTTATATCTTTACAAATTTAAGTTCTTTACCAGATTCTTTCAGTACACAAAAGGAACTGAAAAGAAAACTTTAACAAAAGTCTGATTTCAGGAAATGTTAAATGTAACATTGTAAAAAAACATTAAAATATCAATAAGGCATATGATGGGTGGCATTGCTTGTGTGACCAGAATTGTAAGGTATTTTCAGTGAGTTGACATTTGCCATGGTATCTATGATTTATTAATAATCTTATTTAATGCAGGATAACTGCATTCCTTGAGCACTCGGACGTCTGACAATGAGTGGTCTCTACTATGTAATCACTGTAATCTTTGCTATGTAAATAAAATGGAAAGAAGTCTTTGTCTCTAAATAATCCTAACAGGGAATACAGAAAAAGGACAGCAGAAAAAAGTTCTAGTGAAAGGAAGTGCCTTATCTGTGGTCCCATCATATATAAGTGCAAAGGACAAAAACAGAAGGCAAGTCTTCTGAGCCTTAGACATCTAAGTCTCCATCCAGTGGCTTATGTGTTAGTCTAATCTGTCTCATGTACCTTTGGATCTCACCTAACTGCAATAGCCAACTGAAATTTCACAGATCAGTTTTAAGGGCTGTTTGTTATACTAGTGGTTGCACAGAAAGCCTTCCATATTCACAGAACTGGGGTAATAAGGAGTAAAACTGATTCAAAGCCTCAAAGAAAACTGCATTTTTCAGAAGTCATATGTTGACACTGATTTACTCATGAGAGCATCAAATTTAATGTTGAGTGTAAGCTTACTATGAACTTCCACTACAACAATATCCTGTGTGGCACAGGGTATTGCTCTGCTTGATGGTGATGCTGCTAGGCTGACCTCAGAATATTGTTTGGTATATATTGCTACCTTTTCTCTGCGTTATTCTAAGTGAGGAAGCCATGGGATTTCCCTCATTCTAATAATAAACATAGCATTAGAAGCTAGTGTTAGGCTGGACAAGGCCCAAGTAGATTTTTATCTGGGCAGCTGAAAGGACTTGCCTCAAAATTGACCACAAATTCAGGGACTGATGCATCAGTTTGGTGTCTGCATAAAGATAAATAGGTGTTGGAAAGTAAAAATAACTAGAGAACAAGGGGAACTGTGAATGTAGTTCTGGCTGGAAGTCCTGTGAGAGAGAGAGGGAAGCTTATTTAGAGCATATGATCAGGTGGAATTCCAGACTTGAAATTTATGCATAGGAATACCTTCATGTCGGCTTCTGAGACATTTTTGCATGTTCTTTGTATCAAATGAGACTTTGGAAATAATTAAAGTTATGTGTTACATTTCTTTTTCAAATGGAAACAAGATGACTTTACTATCAACTGACACTTGAAGGTTTTTGTGGTTGAAGCAGATTAAAGTGTTTTGAAGTATGAGAGCCAAAGGGCACTTTCACGTGAATATACACCAAAGAAATTATTTGGGGATCTCAGAAGAAATGACTGCAAGTCCCTACATCACATTATGGCAGATAAGAAAATGAGGAGTCAGGAGTGTTCCACAGACACATTTTTGCACTGTTCATTGGAGGTGCTTCCTGTGGGTTACCACTGTACTGGGGTAGGGGGAGTGAGTTTCAAAGATCATCAGAAATAAGCAGCATTTAGTGCTGCACCCATCAGAGTGACTGACAGCATCCCTGGTAATTCAGAATGCTGTGGAAATTGCAGTGTAGCAGGAGATAAGGAGCCTTTCATAATCTGAATTGCACAAGGACTGGGCTTTTTTTGCCCTTAGCCTACAGCACTTTGTCTTTATAAAATTTTAGATTAAAAGTGATATATATGTGTTTTTAATAAAGGAAACACTATTTTGTTTGCATGTTGTTACACAGCAGAGTATCACCAGTATTACAAAACACTCTCTGTGTAATTTGTGTATTGAGCAAAAGCCCACACACCATTTCAGGAGTTAGAATTTTGTATAAAGGGAATAAGTGTGTTTTGAGGCCTCACAAACACACACACGTATAAATGTGAGAGAAGCATAAAGGGATTATGGTCATCATCTCACTTGTGGAAAAAAACATTACATGTGAAATGTGACTGCCAACTCTGACAAATTGCTGTTTGGCTTCTGCATACAAACACTGACATATTAATTGAATTTCTCACCAGGAAGTTGTTCCAGTCTCCTCATTCACCTGGTCATAATCCATCTGATTGCTATGGTAACAACTGTTTCAACATTTCAACCTATATAAATATTGCTCAATATAGAATTCTGTGGTAACACAGTAAACTTGTGTAACTATTACTCCTGAGAAGAAAATTATGGTCAAAAATCAGAGCAAACCAATTTGCAAGAATTTGCTACCAAGCCAGGGAGAGGCTGGTTGGCTAAAGCAAGGCTGACACCTGCTGGCTTCTTTTGCTCAGACACAAATGGATTTTCTGCATTCAAGACACGTCCAGCTTTATTTAAAATAGCCTTAAAATAGCCTAATTCCTTCGGCATTCAGAGAATTTTGGTTTTCTAGTATCATCACATATTTCTTATTTTATCCTGTTCTTTCTGAAGGTTGTGAACAATTTTTATATAGAGCTTGCAGCTCACATTACAGACTGTAAGCATGTCATAAGTAAAAACAAACTTCCAGTTCTTGCTACCCAGATGCTTATTCATAAATTTTGACATTTAAGACAAATTCAGTGGTGCTAATTGGCTAGTTAGGCGTGCTGATGGACTTGGTGTTTTGAGAGTGAATAAGGCTTTTTATATAACTTCCAAAATACTCTGTAATTTTTTTGAGGCAGAGAATGAAGAAATATGTAACAAATAATCTCATCCAGGCAGAGCTAGTGTCTTATGAGGAACCATGCATATGGCCAGTGCTTAAAAATCCATGAATAAATCCAGCAATAGGACATGCATAAATACTGTATGGTGTCTATTCTCCTGACACTACCAAGGGCACAGCAAAATCATGGGGGAACTGCAGGTGCACTGCAGCACTGGTAATTCCTGAAAGCGTTGCGCCTGTCAGCTCTCAAGGGCAGGCAGAAAGTCTCAGTGTCATGGGAAGGATTTCTTCAATGACAAGTAGTTTGTACGTCTCCTTTGTGGGGGTATAACATAAACTCCCTCTGTTTAGTTTGGTAGCTAATGTGAGAGAAAGAGAGCAGAGCTTTAACTGCCCTCCCTTCTGCTCCACTTTCCTTTGAAAAGTGTTCTGCTGCTGGCATTATTAACTCTGAAACTCCCTATACAGCTGTGGACTGCAAGGACTGGCTCTCCTATGCAACTGTGGAAGAGGCACAAAGGTTTCCTTGTGACCACTCATTCTTTTTGTGTCCCCACAAAAGGCCAGTCACAATGTAGTATGTTGTTAATAGCTGAAGCACAAGATGTGGTAATGTTAATGAAGCCTGAGCAGCTGAAGCTAAGGTTTGGGGGAAACTGGGGCCTAAATGACTGTGCTTTATCTTTCTTATTGAGTCACTCCCACATGACTCTTTTGGCTTAATCCCTTCACAGCATTTTATGCAGAGGCACTACATTCAGATGTTTAAACACAAATCCATTATATGCCATGTATGCTCTGATGCCCTTGCATGTGAATATGACTTTGTTATTACTCTGCCCTCAAGTATATTTTTCACCTGCCTGTATGAATACTGAGGTACTTTGGCAAAGTGCTTCATTGTGGAGCTGTACTTCCCAATCCTTGAGCTGACATTATGCTCTTCTCATTAGCATGTATGAAAACGTACTTTTTGGTTTAATAAGGAGCCATTAAGAATCTGTGAAATATCAATGTGGAAGCAAAGAGACTGAGCATCATTGAAACTAGACATGCAGTAGAGATTCAAAGAGCTCTGGCTTTTCATAGAGAGGAAAGGCAGGAGGGGGGAGGCTAAGGGTGTGCATGCCATGAATGTCCCTTCTGTTTGTTAGCTCCACAGCAGAGTCAAAGAAGCTCCTATCTGTGACAGGCAGACCTGACAGACATTGTTTTTTCTGTTTTTATTCCTGCCTCATCTTCTATTTGATGTTATTAGATCCCAGTGTCAGGATAGTGTGGTACTTAGTAAGTGGTCTCACAAGTCCTGCTCTTCTAGGGCTCAGAAGTCCACGGTGCAGCTACTACAGGTAATTTGTATTTTCCTGTCAGGGAGTCTGAGATGAAAGTGAAAGGAGATTTTTTTTTTTTTTTTAATTAGGATTCAGGCAAGCCAGTGTGAATATTTGAACATATTTCTAGATGCAAAATATGTGGCTCTTCATATAGTTCCTAATTTGTGTCCTTTTCTGTGACAGCTTGCAAAGAAGAGGCAATGGTAGTGGTACTGATTGATGCTATAGGTACTGTGAAAAAAGGTAAGGAGAAAGTCAGTTCTTTTGGTGCCATGCAAAATCCTAATAGGTTAATCATCTGATATTGCAGAACTGTATCATTTTAGGAAACCTGAAAACCTGACCATGCTGATTTTTATTTCCTGGCAAAGAAATTTCTGTTTGCTACGTGATGCATACTGTGAACCTCTATGTCCGTGTCTCCTGAAATGTAGAGCTACTTTAAGCATCGGGAGTGACAAGAACCACAGCAGATTATTGTTTTTAGAGAACTGTGTAGCCTGTGAGGCTAATGCCATGTCGCATCACTGAAGTTGGAGTTCTCATTGCAAGGAATAAATATACACAGCAAGGGATAAATATGGTGGGAAGCATGTCCATCACTAGCCAAAGAAAAGGGTGTCCCAGTTCTCACTTTCTAGTGTAAGTAAATTTCCTAAATCCCTGAGATGCCCTTGAAAATCTCACCCTCAGGTCATGCCCACCCCACCCATGCCTCAGTGAAAAGCATCTCTTGAGGCCAATTTCCTGAGAAGCGTAAAACTGGGGCATCACTAAAGACAGAGGAGCATATGGAAGTTCTCTAGTTCCAAGTTTCTGCAGCATTTCCTCCACTCAGAGACCCTTGCAAATTAGCTAGAACAGGCAGAAATACTAACTTGGAAGAAATTCATCCAGCCCTGTGTTCTGCATTTGCACATCCATGTGCAAATTCTGCCTTCCTTCAGAGAAGGAAAATATTTTGAGCCAAGCATCACAAATGCTGATAATTTTCAGTTGCTTGCAGTGGAATAGCCATCAAGTTCTTGTCTAGAAGGGCTCCTGACCTCAGAGTAGCTGAGTTTGTGAGGAACCTGTCCAAGTGTCCAAGTCACTGCTCAGAGGGTCAGCTGGAGAAGGTTGCTAAGGCTCCAGTTGGGTTTTGAGTATCTCCAAGGGTGGAAATTTCACAGTCTCTTTATTCCAGTGTTCGACAGTTCTTACCATTAAAAAAAAAAAAAAAAAAAAGCTTTGCTTATGTTAAAAGTGCAGTCTCTTATCTTTCAGTTTGTGCCCCATTTGCTGTTACTCTGTCACTGGGTACTACAGAGAAGAGTCTTCTTTACTCATTCCTATCATGTATTCATGCACAGTGATGTCATCCCTGTGAGCTGTCTCTTCTCTAGTTTGTGCAGCCCCCATGCTAAAGAACAGCAGACAGATAAAAAAAAAAAAAAACATAAGGAAGGCAGACCGAGAACTCATGACATCTGAAATAGTTCTGGAACTGACAACTTTGAGCAAATCACAGTGAAATTCTGTGTCCTGTCCCTAGAGTAGAAGCACAGAAATCATGACCTTGTAGGAAGAAAGGCAAAAGTAGCTTCAAGATACTTCTGAACTTCTCTAACCTTGAATTGCCCTGGGGTCTGGTGAAAGCTCTAGTGTAATCTGTTCAGTTCAAACTGTGGTTCCTCTTCAGTGTCCTATGGGAATGTGAAATAGGATTGCATGAAATAGAAATGTCATGGCTAGAATATCCATAATGCTGTTTCTTTTGTCCCCACTCCAAGCTGTAGCATGCTCCTTTCACCAGACCTTGAGAAAGGATGTTAGGAACAAAGCTTATTTGGTTCTTTCATAGTGCCTCTTCTAAAGAAACCTTACTCAGTGTGAAGGGTTTTTAGGGCCCCTTTAGGACTCCACGCTGCTTTTGCATGGAAAAGAGTGATATGAGGATTTTCTGTTTAGTCTCTCTAGGTCTTAGGTATAAGATGCCTGAGGCTTGTCCCTAAATTGTAATCTCTTTGTGTCGGGGTTGTATTTTGCATTGGGTTTGGAGTTTATTCCATGTTTTTGGCCTGGCAAAAGGGGTGCCATTTTCCCCCTGTGGTTTCCTGTAGTGCTGGAGAGTAAATAATTAGCACAAGTAGTTCAAAACCACAATACATGGCTCTGCAATAGGTCATTTTACTTCTTGGGAGTGGAAAGGTCAGTGGGCCAGCAGCTGACTCCTATTTGCTAGGGTGACTTTAGTTGTGAAGATACCTTCCAGAATGGTTACCACAATGACAATATAAGTCCAGACTTCTGGAAAATTCTTTTAAGGAGCTCTTGACAGGGAGCTCCTAAATGCTTCCCTCCTCACACTCCTCATATCGAGCTGGAGATGCATCTCATTGACCTGGTAATTTTGATGCAGGTCATCTTGGTGGCTGCCGACTTAAAGAGTGGTAAGAGGCAGCTTCTTCTCGTTGGGAGACTTTTTGGTCTTTTTGCCAACTGACTACTCCTTAAGTTGACTTATTTTAAGCAGAACGGCCCAATATCAAAGGTCTTTAAAATTTTATAAAGTGATACACTTTAGTACCTGGAGTTTGCTTTTAAGAGAACTAAAGATCAATATACAAGTAGTGTGAAAACTGAGCCTTGTCCTTGACCTGGTGGCATGTCTGTTCCCCTTCACTTTTTGACAGCGATACATCTACTACACTCAATGTTGCACTTTCACACAGCTATTCAATATTTGTCAATATTCTCATTGTTATTCAAATTGCATGTCCTACTCATGTATTCCTGCAGCAGCTAAAATGGTGATTGCTAGATTATAGCAGCTTTTATCATCATAACTGAATTTTGTACCTTTATTTAACTCAAAATATGCTCCATTAATGTACAGTACATTGGATATAAGACAGATGATGAGATTTAAGTGAGCTTGTGTCTCTTGATCTTTTCATCTCTATGCATTGGCATGGGATAAAAATATGGTCTTGAGGCCAACAAAAATTGGAAAGAAAATGTAGAGTAAAAGAATTTTTGAAACTATTGATTTGAATATTGTGGAAGGAGAACATTTATAAACAAAAGTATTAGGGAAATACAGTGTTGTCAAAAAACCAATAAACATTGATAGCAAAAGAGAAATAATTGGTAGTACATCAGTGTGGGAGTTTGGATTGTGATCTTGCAACAAAAAATTTCATTGATTTTCACTTAAATCGGAAGAAATAACTTTCTTAAGTGACATTGGAGACAGATGTTGGTTCTCAATCTCTGAATGAATTCTTTGTTTTTCCATAAAAAAAGAGAAAAATCAAGAGTTATTTAATATCTGTGTGTACTATGACCATTTTGAATTTAATTTTTTTTAAGCCTAAAAAATCCTGATCAGAATGGGAGAATCTGTAAATACAGGGAGAAATATTTCAGTTCTGCAAATCAGAGATGACAAGTGCTGTCTCATTTCTCTATGATGATTATAAGCTACAGTAAAATTATCAAACTGCAATTATGTCACCTGGCTGAAAAATTATCAGAATTATCATACAGGAAAATAAAATTACTTTGCATCTTACCTCACTACAAATTTTCACTAGAGAGTAATGATTTGGAATATACATGTTATTTCTCCTTTATCAAATCTCATGTTTTAGCTTTTGTACCTTTAAGTCTCGGTGTGAAATCAAGTGACCCTTCTGCACTTTGACAAAGTCTTTGTCTCCACTGGAATGTGACTAGTCTGAATTTAGTGGTTAGACCACTTCTAATATAATAGCAGTAATATAGCAGTTAGAGAAAAAGGTTTTGAGACAAGTCACTTAGTATCCCTAAAATAATGCTTTGTTTTCTTAAAAGCAGGCAGGCCCGCCTTCTTCAACCCCACTAGCCAATATCTGCTTAAACATACCTACATATTTCTAGCTGCCTTTTCCTTTCCTTGCTTTATCTCATATGTTCATGGAGAAAAATGTGTGGGCTGACTGGCAGCTGAGAGAGTCTGTGGCTAGAGAACCTCCTCCTGTCACCCAGGTGTTTACAAAGAGGAGCCTTGTCCTCTCTCTGACTGTCTGCCTTGCTCATTGTTGCATATTGCTGCAATACTCCTCCCCATCACAGTGGAAGTGTCTTGTGTCAAATGCCAAATTAAATGTGTACAAACCAGGGCTGTTTTCACAGTTTATTGCAGTGCATTGTCAGTTTGATCAACACAAATCATTCAGACAAATCAGATTTTCCTAAAAGATCAGGCTTTGCCACCTCTACAGTCTACTGATTTTTTTTTTCAAGTAATACCCTAAGAATCTGTTTTAAAATTCAAGGAGTGAAGATGACTCCTCATTTAATTTGTCCTGTCCCAGTGAGCTGGTGTATAGTAGACAGCTGGCAGACCTGTAAGGAATTGCTTCAGTGCTCTCATTCTGATTTTTTCAGGTTTTCCCAGAGATACTAGGACAGTCTTCATTTCCAGTTTATTCTTTTGGGGTTTTCTATTGAGCTCATGACCAAAGCACCAGAGTGACATGCAGAAGAGCACGGAGCAGCATGAGGAACAGCTGGTGTATGTTTGTGCTCTCACCCTCTCCTCAGGGGGTGAGTGTGCCTAGCTGAATATTTTCCCTTGGAATTACTTTAAATACTGTGCTAATAAGAGAGAATCAAGGGTAGAAGAAATGTGCTTGTTTTTCAGTGTATAAATAGTGAGTCTTGTTATGTCCCTATTTCCTTGCTTAGCCCAAACCCTGAGCAAGGTTCCGGAACCTGTCTGCTTAATAGGCAGGCTTTACTCTTTGTAGAGATTGTGTTATGGATATTCTCTTTCTGCTGCTTTTGGGAGAGAAAGCTGTTGTTTGTTTGGGGCTTGTTTTACTAGATTAATATGAAGGAGAGCTCAAAAAAAATGGATTTCTTTGTCTCCAAATCCATAGATGTCTGTTTTTCTGAGGAAAGTGAATGCTCCTAAATACAGAGAAATAGCACTGCTATTTCAGTGAAGCCAATGACAATTAGGCTTATCTATAGTACAAACTCTGTGTCTGGAACAAGATGAAAATTTGACAGGTGGCACCAGTGAGAATTATCCTTTTGGAAATGAATGTTGGAGCCATTATGAATTGTCTATGGCATCCTGTTTGGAGCAAGAGAAATTGACCAGAATAACATTACTTTCATTTTATTTCCAGTTACTTCTTTCTGTCAAAGGATATTTTCTTAGCTAAACCTTGTCTTTAATCAGGGAAAATTTTATTCTATTTTCCTTATATTGTATTGCTATGGCAACCCAACCTGAAATGGCATTCTGAGCTGGCTATCACATATCTGCTTCCCCCATTGTGTCCAGTGCCCAGCCTCTGTTAAGGGCTGTGCACTCCCCTGAGTGCAGGGTCTGGTGCCTCTGTTCCCTTGAGCCATGCTGGCTGAGCTCTGTGGAGCAGTCTGTGATCAGTCAGAATAACACTGTGGACATTTTGACACCTTTATACTTCCACAGGTACTGGGGCACATCAAGGACCTGTTAGGCTACAGTGGCAGCATGCAGCACAGAGCAAATCATCTCCAGGAGCGGTGTCACCCCTCACACATGAGGGCTCCTGGCTCACAGGGGCTGCGTGTTACACTGGCCAGTTGTGAGCAGCAATCCCCTTGTGACAGCCGAGGCTTCACAGCTCAGCACTTACCTGCAGCTTTGGGCAGGACAGAGCAGTCTGATGGAAGCTGTGCTGCTGCAGACACGCTCCTGTCCTTGCCAGTGATGGGCAGGTTATGCCTACTGAGCTGCAGTCATGCCTCTGTGCTGACTTGTCCCTGAAAACTTCTGTTTTTCCAATGGCCCCTCTTTCCAGAGGAGTCCTGTTGTGCAACACTGAGCCAACACAGCCTGGCCTAATTTTACTTACTCCTCAATGGATATTCTGGTAACCTGATGTTTCTATTCTAGAAGGGTAATAATGATTCTTTCTGGAGTGAAACTTTACCTGTAGCAGAATAATTACAGTGAATTATCTGGGGGTATGATTCCAAGGCAGCAGTTCCCAGGCACTTGCTTTGAAGAATGTACCTCTGCAAATGTGAGAAGGACGATTTCTGACAATCTGCTATTGATTACAGAAAATTGTTTAGTTCTGGTTTCACCCTCAAACATTTGTCTCTCTGCTGCCTTGTTTTGGAAGATGAAGCTTCTCAGAAACTGAACAGTAGGTCTTATTGATATCAACTCTATTTTACCTAACAGCTCATTTACCTCTTTCCTCTCTGCCTGTCTCCCTCCCTTTTCTTTCCATGCTGCTGCTGGCAAGCTAATTAGGCTGCTCCCTCAAGAAAAATTCATCCAAGGCTGTAATGGCCATATCAGATGGAAGCTAGGATAAAACTCTCTGCCTTATAAGTGCCTCTTAGCTTCCCACAATGTTTCCCTGCCTGCTTTTGCTTTGTAGGGAGAGTTCTCTCATCATGTGTTGTAGGGAAGTATGAGTTAAATTAATTAAAAGAAATTATGATGTGTGTTTCCTGAAATATCCTCCTTGATTTCCTTCTATTCCACTTATTTATACATTATGGGTGCTGAATCTCAAGCTTTGTCCAAAAAGCCCACATTGTGTATTTCACTATCTTTCCTTTTGTAAATCCTTAACCTTCTGTTAGACTAATATATTGAAATTCTTCAGACATGGAGTAGCAATGTTCATAATCTCCAGTTCGTTATCTTAATTAGATCTGTCTTATATTATCCCACGAGTTTATTCTTGTTACTTTAAAGGTGATCAGTCTTAGAAGCGAATGTGAGCAGAATTTAGTGAATTCTATTGTGGCAACATTTCTCTGATCTGGCTTTGAATCTTTCAGGTGTAATAATGATAATGCTGCTGGTGCCGTTAATTAAAAATTGCATTTGAATGGTATGAATATTCATTTTGGAGAATGAACACAGAATTAACTCAGGGGGGTAAAATGTCTTTAATGGCCCAAGGATGTGAATTGAAGCTGGCTCCCCATTAAAACACAAATGACTCATTAAAAATGATAGAAATTCAAAATCCTCCCACCCTGCAAACTATTAGTAAAGTATTGCCCAGGTCGAGCCTGTCTTCTAAGGTGGCAATAGACCTTAATGTTCATCCTTCAGTAACAAATTATACGACATATACTTGACATACAGCTCTGTCCAGGAGCTAATACCTGATTCTAAATCTCTGATAAATTATTTAGAAGGGCTATTGCTTATTTAAAATTCTCAGGTTAAAGTGCTGTATCTGTAAGATCCAGGTTACTTTTAATAGCTTTCTGAGGAAGGTCAAAATTGCTTTCCCAGAAAATGATCGTGACATCCAAGATGCTTTTGGGGAAGATACAGACAAGAAAAAGCATTGAGACCTTTGAAAATGAAACTCTCTATACCCAAATTCTCTCTCTGGCAAAATGCAGGACTTTAATATTCTGAGCAGGCATGTTAAAAATGTGTCTTTGTGATGTGAATAGCACCACTGAAAATATGAAAGTGGTGTCTGGTTTTTTTTCTATTTTTCTGAATTTATTTGTTGTCATTTTTATCTGAACAAAAGAAACATCAAATAATGAATACCTTTTTTAAAAGCTTATCTGGTACTGCAGGATGTTTAAAAAAAATGAGACCACAAACTAGAGATAAAGCCTCTTTGGTGTAGGAACGTTATGTGAAGTTTAATGGGCATTTGGCAGGGAATATTTTGCTGGCTGTTAGCTAGTTGCCAAGGGGATTCACAGGATGCATGTTCTAGAATAAAGTGCTCTGTGAATAAACTGGGGTCAGTTAAGGTAATTTGCATGGTGCTTTTGACTGGAGCACCAGGGTCTGGGCTTGCTGTGCAGTCAGAGATCAGTGCACTGATGTCCTCTCCTTTCTCGCACTGCATGTGAGTCCTTCTTATGCAAGACATTTCTCAGTTGAGGTCTGCACTAGAAATCTGCTTGGGAAAGCCCAAATCAGCTCTTCATGTATCCCATGCAAGACAGAATTTGGCCTTCCCTTGTGCAAGAGAGAAAAAGAAACGTTTTGTCTTAGGGATTCAAGCTGTATCATGAAATAAAAGGATGGAGGTTTCACAGTGAGAATCCCTTCCTCCTATGCTTCTAAATGAGGACAGATAAAAGCAAAAGGATTCTACTGACCCCTGTGTTTTCTTGCTTGTGGTGAAGAGGAGATGTGATAAGCTTTTCTCTGGGGAGGATGTAACAGGGACGTAGATAGTGTGTGATTAAGATTCCTTGTACAATGGGGATCTCCCTATTAAGCTGCTCCTCTTCCACCCGGTGGTAGAAGGGAGGTCTGTCCTTGGCCTTGCAGTTGTTTGTGATCAAGAGGGCATCTTTCTGCTGGTCCTGTGTGGGTTCTTTGGAACCGAACTGTAATTTGCAAATAAAATCATAGGAGCAAATAAAGGAAATACTAAAAAGTAACAAAAACTGTTGCCAATATTTAATCTGATTTTTATTAGCAGTGTTATTTTTTGTATATTAGGCTGAAGAAATGTGATAAAAAATTTAGGGTCATTGTATCTGGATACAGCACACATACAAGCCAAAAATCTCCTTGTTTGGCTTGTGGGGCACATTTAAGGTTCTTATCTATTGGTGTGTTGTATCACTGAAGATGCTATAGGGTGTGTGTGCTTGGTAGGTCTGATGTGGGGTCCACAGTGGACATCCTGCCTCCAGAGCTACAACTAGTTATTCACTCTAGATTGTCTTTGACATTCTAGTCCTTATACAGAGAATCTATCTGTGTGTCAAGACACTCAGCCCCTTCTGAAATCAGATTTCTCAATATCTAAATAGTAGCAGAGAGTCACTTAAGAAAATCTCAACCACAGCACGTCAGTGCAAATATGTGCCACTTGCAAGCTATTTTAGAGAAGCATGAAGGCTTAATTTGGGCTGCTAATTAGACTTGAGAAGGAGGCTGCGGCTGGACAGCAGCTGTGAGAGGAAAGAATGAGCAAACTCGGAGTTTTGTTTCATCTGATCATGTTTTTCACTCTTGTTTAACTATCTGGCAATTATTGTGCATATGCTTGTGTTCTTTCAAATTTATCCTGCAAGTGAGAAACTGCAGATAATGAGAAACTGATGTTTCTTTCCTCCCCCATGGTTTTATCCCACTGTGAAGGCCAGGCTTAAGGTGAGGAGTACCTGGCCTTGCATTAGTGCCAGATGTTTTCCCTGGTATTTCTTTGGAGGAGAAATCACATTAATTTATTCATGACATGTCATAGTGCTCAGTTTTGAGGAGGAGCATGTGCTTGCCTTTTGTACCCTGCTTCTGCTTTGTATATTTTTGTAGAGTCCCTGTGTCTAGTGCCTGATAGCTAATCCCAAGGATAGTACGATTTAATAAGAGCAAAGAATGATATGGCTGCATCCTGCCCATTATGCCCTTAGGAAAGAGATTTTTATTTGCTGTCAGATGTCATTGGTGGTGCATTTGGCTTCCTTTCATCAAGTGACAATTGCAGTTTTAAGAGTACAGTACAGAGAGCCACTTTAAAGCCAAACATCTCAATTCACAAGTAAGGGAAGGAAAAAAAGTTGTGCAGCTGGAGGATGCTATTTCTTCTCGGCAGCTGTCATTGAAAAGCCATGTGAATGCTCTAGAAGTCAGGTGTCATAGATGCTCCATCCAGAGTTTGTCACGTGCCTGGAAATATCACAGTGTTGGAAAGAAGTTTCTGAACATACTAGAAGTCTCTAGACAAGCTTGCCTTGGAATTTGCTATGTTGAAATTTTAGAGAATGAGGAATTAATATAGGTGAGATCTACAGCAAAATCTCCATATTTTACCATAGTTACAAAGCTTTTTTATGTTACTCAGATCAAAATGTTTGACTTTGGTAGGAAAAACGTTCATGACAAATTCTCTGCCCTTTCCTTTGTTCTCCAAATCTTTAGATGTACCCACAAGAGGAACATCTGCACATTTTAAGGACAGATGCATGTATGCAGTGGCGATTATGAGGAAAAAGCACTATTCCAATGCAAGAAGAAACTTGACGTTGGGAAAATATTATATAGTGTGCTCACTGTAAACTATAGTTTATAGTTTATGTATAGTTTATAGTTTAGCAGCTCTCAATCTTTTTTCTTTTATGCCATTCTCTTCTCTTCCCCTTCTTCACTGGGGGCAGATGTCATTGCTGGGATAGAAAAGAAGAACAGCTGAAGCCGTGAAGAATATCTGGGTCTTTTCACTTGATTCACACTCCTGTCTTCTTCTAACAGGTCCTTGTTTGGAGGAGGGCAGTGCTTGAGAAAGCTGCTGTGTGCAGGTTGCCTGTGAGCTTTGGCTATATGCAGGATCCCAAGTCCCCACTGTGTGGTACATTAGGTACCCCAGATTGCCTATGGAGTTGTTCCCAAGTTTGCACATAGTTTGGTCTCCAGGAAGTACACGGGTACTGAGTTGTAGTTATTTTGCCCCTCTCTTTCTACAACGTATTCAATGTGATCTGTGCTTGACAGCAGCTGCACTACCTATGTATGGGGGCACTTAGTATGAGTCACTATAAAAATCATGAACTTGAGAATTGTTTAGGTCTGATGCCTGGTGACAGCTGGGACAAGGAAGGGGTGAGATTTGAATCTGCTCTCTTTGGCCTTGGACTCTGGTGTTAACATACAGGTTTTCTGTAATGTCCTGTTCCTTTTCAGTTGTCACTGGCTGGCTTTCTCTGTGTATCATTTCTGTCAACTATTGAAATCAGAGTGTCTCTTCCTATTCCAGCTGGCAGTTGCCAAAGCTATGTGAAACAGAACTGGATATACAGAAGAACAATTTCATTTGTTTTTATGTCAAGTGAAGATGTAACACTAGAAACCTAGGGATGTTTATTGATGCAGGGGACACCAGGCTGGAATTCTGCTCAAAGGAAGCAAGACAGATGGGAAGAGAAAAAAAATCCGCACCTGTCAATTGTGACTCACTGCAGGTGAGTCTAAAGAATAAAAGTAGCATCTTCTTCTAGTATATTAGTGCCTCTGCACAAGAAATCCTTTTATAACACATGCCTGTTGTTAATTTAATAGATTTTTAAATTAAGATGATGAAAAAGTTACATACAGCCTCACTGCATTGAGTTAATACCAGTTTTTAAGAGGTAAGGAGTACTGGACTCCACCACACCAGTCTGCCTTCTGTACTTGTGGCCATGGGACATTGAAAGAGTTGAGATCAAGGCCACCAAGGAGAGTGGAAATACCCACAACATCTTACTCACTTTGCTTTGCAGTTGTCAAGTAAGTCCATGAATATTGTGGATTCCTGGAGTAATCATCTGCACAATAGTCTCCTAAGGAAAACTTGTGATTTCACTTCGTGTCTCACCAGGTGATGACTGATTCATGATTGCACATAGAGACTTCCTTTTGATATTTCCAAGGGCTGTTCTATACCCCATAAATCTTAATATATTTGTAATGATTGAAAATCTATTGCATATAGATTCAAGCATAAGATTTTTTTCCCAGTTTGTATAAACTGCAGAGAAATACTCTGACCACTCGGCTGCCTGTCTGGTCTTACAATTTTCTGTGACATATTTGTATTGTATGTTGAGCAAAATGTGACTTTTAAGATGAAAGCATGATTTGATTTTTAAAAGAGTAACAATGATAGGAAGAAAGGGATACACTGTTGTCTATCTTTAGGATATAATGAGAACAGGCTACATTTGTATTATTTCCTGGATTTACATTTCATTACAGTTGTTTTCCCAATGAACACATTGCATAGTATGCTATTTCCTCTTTCATTACCATCTTTTCAATGCAAAAAAAAAAAAAAAAATCTTAATGATTCTGTTATTTAAACCTTGTTGCTTATCTCTGTGTTTGGAATGACCTCTCTTTCACCTCTTCCCTAAGGTTACTGAGGTTGAGACTAGGAGTTACTTTCAAATCAAATTACTCACCAAAGAAAAGGGCAAGATAGTTTAGATAGCTATTGTCACAATTACAGATATTATAAAAATGATGAGGAAAAAAAAAAAAGAAGTCTGATACCACACTAATTCTCCACCACAAAGCAGAGAAAATAATAATTTTTGTATGTGAGTCAGATTCAAAATTCATTGAAAAACAAGGATCCCTACATATGAGATTATTCAGGTTTGGACACCATCAAATCGAGCTTAGTTCTGGATTTAGGGTAAAAAAATCACTGTCTAAACTATTGCTAGTCACTGACAATCTGCTTTTTAAAAGTTGTGTCATCTTGAAAAATGTATAAATGTGGTTGGTCATGTGCATTTGAAATATTTTGGGAATGTTTATTTATAAGACTTCTTTGTATACAAATGAGTGTAGAAGAATAGATCCCCCACATTAGGATTCCAGGTGCTGGCTGGTGATATGGATTGAAATGGGCTGCACACAACTTGGGATCCATAGTCTGTGTGGGAAAATTGGTGTGTAGAAAGTACTTATAAAAACCCAAATATCTGTGTCCAGAGGCAAAGTATGTTGCCACACAGTTTGACTGAATGGACTCTGCCCACCAAACAACTCTCACTGTTTAAAGACATGGCTAAGTAGTCTGTAATGCTTCACAGACATCTGAGATAGCCAACCAAATCACCAAATAATAGAAGTCAAGATTAAAGATCCAGTGCTATCAGTATCATTAAGACTTGTATGTGTGCACTGGCCATTTAAAATAGTAAATACACTTTCTTCACATGCCCTGTACTTTCTATAAAGGTTGTTTTCCTGGAGTGGGCAGGGAGATTGCATGAGAGACTCATGGGAAGTGCACAAAGAACAAATATAGGCAAAGGCTTTACTTGCAAAGAAAATGGAGAGAGCAGGGTTGTTATATTTACTCACACTCTCCAATCTTCATCTGAATAAATAAAGTGGTGTCACAGGGCATGCTGCAATACTGATAATGAGTTTTATATTCATTCAGCCTAAGAAGCTTCAGCAGATATAGTTTGCCTGTCAAATGGATTCAAAATTGTATTGTCTCTGTCTTGCTTTCTGCACTGATTGGTTTTGTATTGCAGCTCCATGCCTCAGTAGACACTTTGATTGGTCTGTATCTGTCACTTTGTTCACATGAGTCTCCCCATAATCTGCAATATGAAACTCTTTGTTTTGATACAGAAACTCAGCATATGCTCCTATGAAGATTATTAACTTAGGGATATGGTGGCCAAAATTATATTTTGCTTTCTATCCTTGGATTTTCTTTTTTTTTTTTCTTTTTTCTTTTTTTTTTTTTTTTTTTTATGTGTAAATTATAGGCAACAATCCACTTAGTTCAAGATCTCAGCTTAGTGACAGAACCATTTCAGAAGGGATGTTGTGGGTACAGCTGCAGACATTTCCATAGGTTTGATTACCATGCTGCACACAGGTATAATAATAAACCTTGGCTACCCTTGGCTTAGCTTTTATTTTACATTCATAAGATCTGAATCCTAACTTTCATCACAGAGTATGACTGCAATTTTACAAGCCTTTAAAGCATGTATTCCATCTCAAATACATTACCTTAAGAATGAATGATTTAATCCTGACACACTGATTGGGTATGTAGACCATACCAAAGCATTGTATATTGTTAAAAAAAACTTCATGTCTTTGGAGAGCACTGCTCTTAGGAAGCCTACTTGGGTACCAAAAGCATCACAATCATCCTAATAAAATGGTCTTTCTAAGAATAAATTCCCTTCAGAAAGCGAGTTAAAACTTGTAAATATTATATTCTCAGTCAGGGTGAGAATTACCAGTCTGATTCCAGTATTTATACCTTGGGTATATATCTTAATATGTACCTTAGGTGTCACTCTGGACTTTTGCCATTTCTTTAAAAGAAGACCAAATGTCACTTTTAATGTATCAGAATACACTGGATTATTGTGCCAGGCCCTGGATGTGGGCTTTTAAACACATACCATATAAGAAACCTAACAGAACCCTAACTCCTTCCTTAAAGAAATGTGATAATAAATAAATAAATAAAGAATGCCATACACTGAAATGGAAGCATAAACTAGAGACCATATATTTCACATTTTAATATTTTTTTGGATGTCCTAGCACCACAAGAATGTAATACAAACTTTAAAACTTATTAGAGCATATTGTTATTTGTAGGCAGAAAATAACAGTTCATGCTTCTCTTTGAGGGCACTAGGTCTTCTGATTTCCATATGCTTCTGAGCACCCTCTGAGCATCTACAGAAGCGCCAGAGAGTTAAGTTAGTATCAGGAAAACATGTTAATATCCAGTAAAGCAAAACTGTACACACTAGATGTCTTTATGAGTTCCAATAAAATAGGAGCTTTAAAAATTACTAACAAGAAGATTAGGAAACAAGAAGGATATAAAAAATAACTTAGAAGAAAGATTTTCTTTTCCAAATTCATGTAAGGGAGTAGCATTTATAACTGTTAATCCTTTATTTCACTTCCCCCTGACTAAATTCAGCCATCGATTTAACTCAAACTTAGGGATTTGCATTTGAGCTTGTTGGCAATAATAATAAATGAGATAAATCAAATTAATATCCTTGCAGATACAGTTAGTTTAATAATTTTGCCATTTCCATTCCCTTTTTATCTGCATTATCACAATTCGATAACATACTACAGTAAACTAATGCTGCAATGAACTTTTTTCTGTGCCCAGCAAGCAGAGATTAGAATTTCTAATTTTATTGCTCAGACTGTCATATCTTGCCTTATACAGCACCTTTTATTGCAAAAGGAAGCCAGATGCTATGATGTGAAGAGGAATTAATATTTTCAGAGTTAGTATGTATGTACTTCTGGGGTGAAACAGAGACCTTTCTCAAAGCAACCAGCAAAGTATCACAAAACAATTAGAACAGAATGCCCAGAGAAACTGGATCAGGGTGTAATCATTTTCCTGGGATCTTGAGAGTTTCAGAACAGACAGGACATGTACTCTAATACAGAGACATCAATACTTGTCTATATTCAAGGTATTTTCATACTTACACACCCTCACTGATAGCTAATCTGCTTTTGTAGTCTCAGTGTTTGGGCTTTAGGAGGATGGAAAATGAATGGTCTGCAGAGGACAAACCTGCTCTTTAGTCTAGGGCCACTGAGTGGGGCTGTGAAGCTCCTATTGCAGCCATTGCCAACAAATTGCAGCCTCTCTGCATTCTCCTTGCTGGAGTTACTGGATTCAACACTCATCAAGATGGCCTTCTCTATTAGGTGTCACGAAAAGCTTTTCTGTGGTATTTTTTATGTCTCCCACTGTGAACCAAGCACCATTTTATACATATGTATGTACAGAAGCACTCCCAGCTAGGATGTCCTTCTCAGCATAAAGGACAGATATCTGAGGGAGTTGTGCAGCAGTAATTGTGCTGGGTCAGCAATCTCCTAACACTTGCAGTTTAAGCCACCGTGTCTATAATTGTCCTCTGTGTGTTTACACAAAAGATTAATATATACACGTACAAACCTTTCAAGCCCAGGTGTGGGCTGGTTAATAGTTTACCAAGTGTTATCATCTACCTTGGTCCTCCCACTTATCCTTGTTCCTGCTGCCAAGTGTGCCTGGAGCAATTTTTAATGGAAGGATTATTCATTATATGAACAGCTAGTGCTTTTGTCTTCAACGCTCTTCCAGGTGCACTAGAAGGGAGCAAGCCATTTAAAGGAAGGAGTTTCAATCCCTCACTCCATCCCAGACTTCAGCATGACCTTGGTCAAATATACTCAGCTTTGCACATATGGTTGGGTTCAGTTCTGAAACTGAATTGGCTCTGGGAATGGAGTTGACAAATCTGACTTGGATGCCTAATGTATGTGGAAATTTAAGACCCTGAGAAAGGAATTCCTTTCTCTTTATGCCTCCATGTCAACTCATTAGAACAGATAATTACATCCTTTTCTTCTTTGAAGGTACAGAGAGAGGGTAGGGAGAACAATAATGCCCATCTTTTACATAGTGGCTGGGAGATGAAAGTGTTCCATCAGAGAGCAGAAGACCTGGGTAAACAGATTATATAGGTGTTTATACATCTTTGTCTTGATAAAGCAGAGCAAAGACACAAAATAAGTCAGTAAGTAAAATTCATATAGAAGACTGAGCATGCTGTAGCTTTTTTTCATTAATTTCAGTTTTTTCCATGAAAGCTATGTCACAATTTATTACTTCTGTTGTAAATAGGCAAATAGGCTTTTTTATTCAGCAGTAAGAGGAAGGTGGCATACCAAACCTAGACACAAAAGCAATACTTTTTATATAATAAGACTGCAGAAACATTAGAATGTTACTGTGCTCACATAGACTCAGCTGAAATAGTTTTGGTTCATCAAGGCCCTCCTGGGGTACCTCTGACAGGTTATTTAACTCTGCAGAGCTCTGTGACAGCTGAAGCTAAACACATTCAGCCTTTGTAAAAGACTTTAAGCGTACCAATAATGGAAGAAATGGAAAACAAAGAATTGTAGATGTATAAACAATGAAACACACCCTTTAGGATTTTCTAAAGGATCATTAATATCGTGGTTAGGGTTTCCTAGGACTTTTGGGTTCTTTTCTGCCATACCTTTTTTCCTGTTTTAGGATTTGGGGTTTTTTGCCACTTTTATTAGAATATTGCTTGTCAAATCCATTTTTAAATATCTCCTCCTTCTGCTTTTTTTCTGTGTTGCTTCTATTCTCTATCCTTTCTTTAATTTGAGGCTTAAAATTGTTAGGAATTAATGTCTCAGGCAGTGACTTACAGTGTTTTCCTGGGGAGGAGCAGTACATGACCCTGGCACTCATTTCTGTCTCACAGGGTCTCTTTTTCCATAAATTTATTCCATGTTGAAAATAAGTCAAAAAACAGAGTTCATAAATTAATGAGAATTCATAAGTCTACTTAAAAATATTCTCCAGGCCATCACACAAGATTAGAAATTAAAAATAGGAAGCTGTTTCAAAACTCCATGTAATTTGGTGATTGACCCTAGAATAAACACCAGAAAACTCTATTCCCTTCATGGCCAAATACCACACACACTTGTACTCATAGCACATGTGTTCTATGAATACATCTTGACTTTGCATGTGTTTCAAAAAATTTAAAATTTTATTTTTCAAAACTTTAAACTTTAAATAAAAGTATTTCATCTTGAGAGAAAAAATAACATACCAGAATTGCATTTAACACTGAATTTCTCTTATCCTAGCAATGTGCGGCTTAGACAAGCTACACTGTCCCCAAAAGGTAATTACTTAATAAGTATCCACTGCTTCACAATTTGTGATCAGTCAAGGTAATACAAGTTCACAGAATGAGGAATAGCTTGATTGGTAGCTCAAATTTTTCCTGGAGAGACTGAAAACCACATGCTTCTCTCATTTGACCCCATATGAACCTATTGATTTATATAAAGCCTTCTCTGAGCCTCAGTGGTCTGAGAACATCAAGGGAGCTAATATGGAATGTATTTTGATTTGGATGACACTCTTCAGGGACTTAGCTAAATGAATTTCCCAAGTATTTGATATGGCCTGAAAGGATGGATATTTAGACACTTATTGTGGATCATCTAGAGTTAAGTAACTGCTTAGATGTTGTAACTTGATCATAGACCTGAGCTTTTTGATTTGGAAACAATCAGAGATCTCACTGAAATTCTTGTGCATGGCAATCACTCTCTTTTAAGATAAATGAGAACAGTGAAGTGATAGTAGGTGTTAAGCAGAACTGACACAGTGGAATTGCTACTATGGACACTGACAGCAGATCCCAGCAGTCCCAAATTTCTGCAAAGCAGTCTCGGAGCCTAAGAATCTAATAAATAGAGCAGGGAATCAGCAGCCACGAAGAACAAAAAAAAACACAGAAAGGATCAGAAACACAGGTAACAGAAAAACAGCTTTATGGGCAGAGTGATTGTTAAAAAGACAGATTTAAAATGCCTGAAGACAAAAAAAGAAAAACAAAACAAAACTACAGAAACCTAAACAACAACAACAACAACAATAACAAAACCACCAAACAACCAAAAAAACCCATCCTATTCCTCTTCCTGCTCTATCAGGGATTTATGCTTGTTCCTCATAAAGCAAATGGGTTCTACCAGAGCAATCTCAGGCTCTCTCATTAATTTGTCCCCCTAACAAAACAATTGAGAAAACCCCAAATATCTGCTTAGCTACTTGGATAAGAAGAATAAGGATATAAAAGAGAAAACAATATTTCCAGCTGTGGAATTTGCTAGATATGCAATGAAGTGTGTTGTTCAGCTGAGTTTTGCATAAGAAATACATTTATGTTGCATTTCTAATGCAAATTGCCCATATTTTACATGGACAGAATGAATTCTTGCTGGCTGGATCTTCAGCTTTTCAAATCAATAGAAAGACTCTAATGTATTTTCAATAGACTTTGGAGCAGGCCCTTCCTCCCATGCACTCAAAATGATTTACAATCAATTTATGGCAAGAATCCACTTCAGAAAGCCTGAAAACTACGAATATGCAGTTTCATGGGGAAGCTAGCATCAGTGGCCTAAAAATAAACTCAATTTCAATATACTGATCCAGATGCCTGCCTGTGAAGAATTTAGTCCCTGTGCATATGCTATCTAGCTTTTAGTGGCTTGAACAAAAGAGGCAGAAGACTATGTTTAAGGAAGTGATGACAAGTGCCTCTTCTTATCAAATGCTCTGTGTACCAAAATGGAAATACTCAAGGAGCTTATTTTGATGGCATGTTATTTCTGACCCCTAGTAACTTGTCATGTGACTGATGCCAGAATTGTTATAGATAAATGGATCAACCACTTACATTTATACAGATGGATCTGCACAGAACCTTTTTATATGGCCTGTTCTAAATGCAATGAGGCTTCTTTTTTTCCCCCCTGGCTACATCTGTACCTTAGGATTTGGGTTTTTGCAGCTTCTGTCTATGGAGGCAGCAGTATTCCACCTTCTTACTGAGGTAAAACTGAGGAGCAAGACCTCCCTTCCTTTATGCCAAAAAAATATATTCACATATGCTGACTGAAAGTGGAGGGGACACAGTTTACATCAAGAGGTCCACCAGTTTGAACAGCCAGAGAATGAGAAGATGTTTCACAGGCTTCATATCCCAAATAATGCAAATATAGACTCACAGCATTATGTTGGAGAATACATATATAGCATATATGCTACAACCCTCAGCGTTCCTGGTATTTACACAGAAGGGAGGACCAGAAAGAGCCAGTGAGCAGGAAAAAGAAAAAGATGAACTAGCAAATCCCCAAAGGCACAGAATATTTTGACATTAAAAACTAGGGTAAGGAAAGATGATTAGGAAAGGAGATGATGTATTGCTCTGAGCAGGCAGATGGGGGAGTAGAGAAAGAACAGTTCAGAGCAGAAAACTACCTGGAGCAGTTTGTGAGTAGAAGAGGAGGAAATGGGTGAGAATGACAGATTAGGAGCTGATAATTTATTGTTGTGCATCTGACTCCTTGCAATGTGAAACAGGGGACTTTAGGGAGTCCTAATTGGGATTGAGAGAGGTTGTGGGAGTCTTATGTTCCAAAACTGCTTTTCTTTGCTGTATCAGCTAAAGCAGGTCATAGTAAATCCATACTGTGACCAACCAGATGGGACTGCAGGAAAGTTGGTAGAGATACTGTTTAAAAGGTCCTTGGCAAATTTAACTACTGCATATTTAGTATTGTAAGAAAATAGCAATCAATTTCATAACACTTTGCAAAGATCACAGCTCAGAGCTGAACAGACAAAAAGAACAAAGTCTTGGTACACAATTAATAAGGCATGTTAATCAGAGAGTTAATTCTAAATCAGTCATGAGACCGAGCAACACAGGGAATCCTAACCCTGCCAAAGCAAACAGCAAACTGCAGGTCAGAGTCACCTTCCCCCATGATTGTAAGAAAGAATGGTGAATTTCATTGTGAAATGCCTGCCACCAGGACAGGACTTGGCATCACAAGTACTTGACCAGATTCCTTAGATCAGTTCTCTAGGAGGCAACTTTGTTCAGTAAGAACCATGTCCAGAACGATGATGAGAAAACCGTGAATGTTCCATACACTCGCTTGGGTATGTGACATTGCAGACAAAGAGAAAGCTGCACTCTGGAAACTGATGCAGAGACTCCTTTATCCCTTACACGTTACAGGAAGACATTTCTCTCTTTTTGTTTTGTTGATAGAAACCAAGATTTCTTAAAAGTGCAACCCCAACAAAAATAAAGCTGAAATATACCCAGACATTTCTTTACCACTGCAAAAACTGCCAGTGTCCTGCTGCTACAATCAGTGGAGAACAGAGCCAGCACCTGGTGTGAATGCACCTGCCAGCAAGGGCTGCCTGGGATGACTTCTGTCCTTTTCTCACCCTCTGCCTCTGTTTTTAAAACAGTCTCCTTCATTTCTTCCAAGTGATACTAAATAATTTTCAGTCTTTACATCCTCATCCCTCCAAACTCTAGGAGAATCCATGACACAATTGCTCTCAACTCACAGACCGGGCTTCTTGGCATTTGTAAACTCCTGCTGTAGAATTCCAACCCAGAAAGGATAGAAAATGCTCCACTGGGCTGGAGTTTTAGTGGAATTGCATCAAACTGGAGGCTTGGTCTGTGTGAAAGACAGAGACAGACAGATTAAAAAAATGTTGAGGAAATAACTGTTCATATGTACAAAATGAAGATTATTCTGAGTAACCTTTCATTCATTACAGTAAAAGTGTTGGTTTTAATAGTGTTGGTTTTAAATCATCAAGAATATAGTTCCTAGAAAAGAAATACATTGAACAAGGAGTTTTCTTCCTATTATTTTTACTATTGTTTTTGCATTCTTTTTCATCCCCAAAGCTTTTTCTCCTAGATGTTGAATCCTGGCATATACTTCCCAACAAATGCATGCTTTGATGCTGATAGTTCAGCTCTGGACTCCTCTTTTCCTCCAGACCAGATGTTTGACTTCTCCCTGCTAATGGTTAACATGGTGCTACTTCATTATACACCTCTCTCTGGAAATTATGCCAGTGCTGCTTCAGCATGAGCCAAGAGCCATGCAGAATCAATGAGACAGCTGGCGTCCTCCATGGGGATGGACTACTTTACCTTTTGGATTCAGGCAGCCACTGTGAGCTGAGACCCAGGATGCTGTGAATGATTTTTCATAAGCATACGAGAACAAAAGAGCTTTGAAAGCCTACTTCAATAGAATCTGGAGACATGGAGCTCTCTTGATTAAAAAAAAAATTACACATACACAGTCCAGTTGCATTTTCATCTTAATTGATTTTTGTATGAGATGGAAAAGTGAACTCTGTCAAACAAAAGCGTTCATAGAAATCTTTTCTTTACATAACATTAAGTAGATTTTTTCATGCACAACAGCTGTGATGTGTTTGCAAAAATCAAATAATTCCCTTATAAAGCTCACAAACTGTAAGTTGATTGCTTTGATCTTGTCCACAACATATGCTAATCCTCAAATATCCATGGAAGAAGGGGATGAGATAATGTAAACAGAATAAACACCTGGTTAAGATAAAACATTTGTAGAATTTGAAGCCAACACGTAGTTAGTGTATTTGCTGCTGGGAAAAACAAAACAAAACAAAAAAAAAAAAAAAAAAAAAAAAAAAAAGAAATAAGTTAAGACTTTAAAAGGACAGTTTAAACAGGAAGAATTTGGGGTTGTTCTGCAAAGTCTCACTAAAGTGCAAGTCAGAAAATTCTCCTGAAAATAAATGAGAATAGACTGTACTTATTTTCTTCCTACAATCTGTATGCCTACTTTCACAGAAGGTACTTGACAAAACTCATCAAGAAAGAAGCAGTCAGTTTCTACAAGCACTGTATGACAAAAATAGGCTGAAGGATTCTCAAGGTCATCCCTGCTTATAAGACTGCCTGGTTGATTTACAGTGTCTAATACAGACCATCCAAAGGAGCACTCTGTACATTTTACTCTTTCCCCTTTACCTCTGACCCTGAATTTAGTTTCAGACTATAAGGTTAAGGACTGATCTTTGCTGGTACTTGAAAGTCTCTCAGTTGTGCTGGAAGCTGCTGAAAACAAGGATTAATAATAGCTGTTATCCTTCCAAGGCAGATGATCCTCCAGTGTAACAACTAGAGATGTTTCTGCTGTCTCCCTCTGCCAGGGCTGCATGGAATGACATCTAACCATGCCCTGTCTTTGCCAAATTCGTTGAAAACAATTTTAACACCCGATTTTAATCACATCTCCTTGTTTCACTTCAAGGGATTAATGTTTCTTAGATGTCAAGTCTCCAGATCTGCAAAACTCGGTGAAATAGGGATGAAAGTGCAAGGTACCAATGTAACCTGGGCAGCTGCCATCATTTTCATCAGGAACTGGGCTGACTGTGTGACTGCTGACAGAGGTTTCTCTGTGCCCCTTTTTTCCCAGCCCTTTGGTATTCAAAGCAAGCACTAGTTTTGACGAATAGAGAGAAATACAGCTGAGTCACGTCTTCAAAGTGGCTGCAGGAAAAGACCCGAAAATGCATTAATATGACAGCCGTCCTTCACAATAGTTTTTATACATCCTGTAGAGATCATGCCTGGCAGAGAGAGCTATTTCCTTTAAAGAAAAGCACTGTGGTTGGTTTTTCTTTCCTGTCTGGATTACTTTCCAATTGCTTTTATTTTGATTTCTCCTCTCAAAAAATGATGAAGGAAACTGAAATCTCAGAAAATGATGATCCTAATTGCATTCAAAATTTGTCAATTCCTTGTAAATATGCAGGTCATCTGTATATTTGAGGTGTTTTGTTTTTTATCTCAATCCTCCCTCCCCCCACTCAAAAAAAAAAAAAAAAGATTAAAAAAGAAAAAAAAAAAAGAAAAGG